>LPNX010548356.1:9941-28491 GCA_001517045.1 Pseudotsuga menziesii
TGAATTTTATTAATGGTTCATTAATGATCATCGTGTTGATGACCTTCGCATTACAGGAAGCTCAAAGGATGAAATTGCTTCCTTGAAGGGTGCAATGAACCAAGCCTTCTCCATGACAGATTTGGGGCTATTGATCCAATTCTTGGAGCTTGAGATTGCTCAAACCAAAGCTAGAATCAAGGTGCACCAGTCCAAGTCTACCTTGGATTTGCTGAACAAATTCAGAATGAAAGATTGTAAGCCAAGCAAGACTCCTTTTCTTTCAGGAGTGAAGCTTGAAGAAGCTGATTCTTCACCTATGGTAAACAATACATTGTATAGGAAATTGATTGGATGTTTGTTGTTTCTTACACATACTAGACCTGATATTTCTTATGCAATAAGCATGGCTTCTAGGTACATGGATCAGCGTCATGAGATCCATTTGAAAGCAGCCAAAATGATCCTTAACTTTGTTCAGGGAACAAGGACACATGGGATCTTCTATAAAGCTAAATCTGATCTTGATTTGATTGGGTTTACTGACAATGATTGGGAAGGTGATAGCACAGATAGAAATTCAACATCAGGATATGTGTTCATGCTTACAGAAGGGCCAATGAGCTGGTCAAGCAAGAAACAGAGTGCCATTGCACTCTCATCTACAGAAGCAGAGTACAGAGGAGTTGTAAATGCAGCAACTCAATGTTTATGGTTGCAGGGGTTACTTGGAGAGTGTGGATTCGAATCAGAATACTCAACTACTATCTACTGTGATAATTAGAGTACCATTTGAATCTGTAATGATCCAGTTCAGAAGCAAAGAACCAAACACATTGAGATCCATATGCACTACATCAGAGAGCTTGTGCATGATGGCACCATTCACCTACTCTTCTGTTCATCTTCAGAACAAGTAGCTGATATCTTCACCAAAGCATTTTGTGAGAAGACATTCAGCAATCTCAAATCACTACGGGGGATTTCTGATCATGCTGTGAAGCATGAGTGATGACAAGATTTCCAAATTTTGTTTTACAGTCCATGTTTAAGGGAGGATTTTCCCATTGGGTTTTTGCCTCTTTCCTTGGTTAAATGGACATGCAATATGTAAAGGGTGACTAAGCCTTGTTCCTAGGCCCTATAATTTTCTAATATATTACTCATAAGTCAGGCTTAAGGGGGCTTGTTAGAATAATCAACCCATAGTTAGCTACCTTAGACATTAATTAATCCATTTTTGTCTTATTTGCCTAGTTTCCATGTTCCACCTTATGCAAGTTGTCATCTACACATCCATAGCGGTCAAACTTGATAATTTTGACTCATGGAGTACTTGGGAAACCTCATGGAATCAAATTTGCTTTATTCCTAGCCTCCCTAGCGCCATTCTTCTTTTTCTGCTTTATTGCCTGCTTTTTCAGTGCTTTAAGGCAATTGGGAAAGTTTGACTAGGTGAGGTTAACTTGTTTTTTGTCCTCCACATCCTCCACTCTTTTCTCCTATGAAAAGGATGTATGAGTTTTCCTTCCATTACCTTTTAGCTTTCCTAATTGATTTTTCCAATTCGTGAGCTCCTTGACAATTTTGGAAACTGCTTTATGCACCTATGGGGGATTTGCTTAGATTTAGTAATCCTGCTTTTGACTTGATTCGAATGGAAATTTCATGAATTCAAATCCCTCATGTAATTATTTATTGTGGCAGCCTATGACTTCACAGGGTTGTCTATTGTACACTTATTCAATACAGTTTAGTGTTCAGCTCCATATTCAGTCTCTTTTGTGAGTGATTTTGCATGTACAATTGATAATTTTTGTGAGTGTAATTGTTCTATCACTGGGTTCAATTTCCACAAGGGTAAAAGACAACATCCTACATTTATTAGGCACTAATATTCAATATTTCTGAAAAACCCCATGTGTTATAATATAACACATTGAGATAAAGTTTTAATTCATTGAAGTCATGGTCATGCAAAGAAAATATTTCACTACATAGCTACTGATGAGCGGATTGAAAATTTATGGATAATTTGTTTTTATTGATGAATTTGAGATAATTCTGAGATAAGCTTGCTATGGAAGAAAATTCCCGATAAAGCAGAGAATGTCTCCCTCACTTATAGGAAGTGTATTTCACAGCATTAAGAGTCATTCTCCAGGATTTGTGTGGTATCAAGTCATGACATTGTGTTGTATCAAGCCCTAAGTATCCTCAAATGATTAAGGTGGCTATGTTTTATTGTAGAACTTGTGAGTAATATCAATTTGACTGTTGTGAGTAATATCAAGACCGGTCTTGTGTTTTATCAAGAATATGGACTTTTGTTGTATCAAGTATATACTTGTGTTGTTTCAAGTCAATGATTCTCATAGACAGTACCCTATAAGAATGGACCTCCAATTGTGGATATGATATTTTGTTGTATCAATATTAAAGTCTTGTATTGTATTAAGAATGTGGAACTCCATTTGTTGAGGTGGTTATACTATGTGATATATTGTAAGTCATGGTCATTGAGTGCTATAACTCTCCTTTAGGGATTACCTACCCCTAGAATGAATTACATTGGCATATGACTATATTGCTCGAGGTAATATATATGATCGTCGGTGGGTATGGAATAATTCTTCTAAGTATGATATGATAATATTGATAAATAATACACATATGGACCATGCATTAATTAATTAATGATAATGAGATAAAGCATAGAGAAAGAGAATTCAAATTTCCCATGAAAATTTCTGGGTGTGCTCAAGTTATAAAGATTCAGTAAAATATGAATGCCTCAATCAAGGCCTCAGGTCAAAGCATCAATTGAACTATTAATGAATGTAATCAGTCAATTATGTAAATTTACCTTTAATATTCAACTAGGGCTAAACAGTGCATGCAAAATATCAACTCATAACCACACACGAATATCTTTTACAGTATGCAGTGGAATATAAAACTGTGAAATAACTCACGACATCACATCACAATATTGACACTATTAATTTGGGTATGGAAACCCCTGAAAAAAACCAAGATTGGAAAACTGGTGTAGCGGTCAGATATAGATTTTATTATGATAAAATATGGAAATTTTACAATCATTGCAAATTCACCCAAACCTGGCAGATGCAGCACCCAATAGAATCACTGGGAAAATCTCAACTAAACCTCAACACCCTCGAGGCCAACTGTATGAAGATGGATGATCCTAGTGCTTGCTCCTCCATCTTCATAGATAAATCCTCTGTGTAACTTTCTCTCCATGTATTTATCCTATCTCTGTCAGAATATAAATGTGTGTGTTCTCTCCACCAATTTATCTCTCTTTTATAACTTTAGGTAGAGAGAAAACCCTAATTTCACTTTCACTCTAACTAGTGGTTCACTAAAGTTAATTTAGATCAATTTAATTTATTTTCCAAAGTAAACTTAGGAAAAGTAAATTAAATAAAGATGGTTTCCTAATTTAAGTCTTCTGCATGCAAGAACACATGCATGCAGGAAGACCTTCCTTGTTGCTACTAGTTTAACACTCCCTCTCAATGAGGAATGGATTTGGTAGGAACCCCTACTTATCCCTGAACTTCAAAAAAAATTGTCTGCAAAGTGCCTTGGTGAAAATGTCAACCACCTGCTCATATTTATATATGTACTCCAACCGAATGGTTCCCCTATGAACACAATCTCTCAAGAAGTGGTATATGATGTCTATGTGTTTGATCCGGTCATGGAACAGTGGATTCTCAAATATCCTGATGCTAGTCTGATTGTCATAGTGAACTACTGTAGGCTCTAGATAACACTTAAACAACTCTGCAAGTAATATCCTCACCCACATACCCTCACAAGCAACCATGCTGGCTTCCATGTACTCAGCCTCTATCAAGCTCAATGTAACTAACTTCTTCTTCCTACTGAACTAAGAGACAAACCCTGATCCAATTTTGAAACAACAGCCTGAAGCACTCCTCGAATCCTCTACACATCTTTCCTAGTCAATATTTGTGAAAATTGATAACTATACACTCCCCCTGTGCTTATAAACCATTCCATTATCCATTGTACCTCTGATGTAGAGAAGTATGTGCTTTGCAACCATCCAATGCTCTCTCTAAGGGTCCACCATAAACTAACTCAAATATTTGAATGCAAAGCTGATGTCTAGTCGAGTGTTGACTAGATACATAAGCGATCCAATAAGTGAATGATACAAGGTAGGATCAAATCCATCTAAACCTAATACACCAATATTCCTCTAGTTGGAAACTAGAGTTATGGCCATAGGCTTGCAGTGCTCCATAGTGAATCTCTTCAGGATCTCTATTGCATACTTCCCATTTTCGATGAAGAAGCATCCATCTCCCTACCAAACCTCCAATCCCAAAAATTAATGCATCAACCCAAGGTATTTCATCTGAAACTCTACTGCAAGGTTGGACTTATAGTCTCCAATAAGCCTCTCATCTCCTGTAAAAAAGAGTTCATCCACATATAAGAACATTATGAGAGGCACCTCAGCTGTCAAGAATTATAGGTTGTGGTCATCCTCACTACGCTGATCATACTCGAATACCATGCTCGAGGTGCCTACTTGAGCCCATAAAGAGCTTGATGCAGTATGCATACATGTGTCTCCATGTTCTCCACATCAAACCCGTTTGGATGCTCAATATATACCTCCTCCTCTATCACTCTATTGAGGAAGGAATTATTGACATCCATCCGATGAACACGCCAACCCATCTTAGCCGCTAGTGAGATAATAGTCTAAATGGAAGAATATCTAGAAACAGGGGCAAAGGTTTCCTCATAGTCAACCCTCCTTCTATGAAAACCCATTTTCTATGAAGTGCACCTTGTACTTCTCGAGGCTTCCATCTGCTGCATGCTTCACCTTGTATATCCATCTGGATCCCACCACCTTTTTCCCTTGTGGCCTCATCGCAACCTCCCATACCTGGTTTTTCATAATGGAGTCATACTCCTCAACCATAACTTCCTTCCACACATCATGTTGTGTAGCCTCCCCTAAGCTGGAAGGTTAATAGTTAATCAACTTTATCATCAGTTCCATATAAATAATCCTCTCTGGTGGTACACTCCATCTAAAAGATGTATGTGGAGGATCTACCTTCCTGGAATCCTGCACTGTGGATCTAAACAACTTTGGACTTGGCCTAGTGTCAACCTGCTGTGGTTGCTGGATATTCATCTCATGATGTAATTCATACTTCAAGTCAATGAATTAAGGATCCTTTCCACCTGACTCACTCTCACCACTAGAACCTGTGCTCTATGTTTGTACCTATACCTACATATCTGGCTCCTCCAACTTTACTCTTGACTCCTATGCTGGATGCTACTCTCCTGGTAAGTTCAAAGATATCGGCAAGGCCATGTCCTCATCGAAATAGAAATCCCTTCTCACAATGATCCTCTTGCAAGTAGGAACGTAAACGCTATATGCCTTCGAAATCTCGTTGTAACCAACAAGTAACCCCTTCTTTCCAGAAGGGTCCAACTTCTTCCTATTGTCAGCATGAACATGACAATAGCAAACACTACCAAATATGTGAATGTGAATCACATCTATCCTAGTGCCTGTGAATACCTCCTCCAATGTCTTCCTTCCCCAAGGCTATGTGGGGACACCTATTCTGAATGTATACTACAGTCTTGTATGCATCGGCCTAGAGGAATAGTGGTAAACCCTTATCAAATAGAATGGCCTTGGCCATTCCAACCATAGTCCTATTCTTCCACTCTGCAACTCCATTCTTTTGTGGGGTATGGGGCATAGTGTTCTCCTTGTTGATCCTCTCAGCTGAACAATACTCCATGAACTCATTTGAAGTGTACTCACCCCCGTCTCTATCCTCAACACCTGAATCTTATTTCTTGTTTGTTTCTCCACAAGAGTCTTGAACTCTCGAAACCTCTCAAAGATCTCTAACTTGGCCTTCAAGAAATAGATCCAGGTTTTCCTTGAATAGTCATCAATGAAGGTTACGCGGTAACTATAACCATTAAATGAATGGACACTCATAAGTTCACATACATCTGAATGCATGAAGTCCAAGACCTCCTTAGACTTGTGCTCATTCTCTGGGAAAGGCTTCCTGATGTTCTTCCCAAAAGCACAACCGTTGCAGTAGTTATGCTTTTCCTCCTATACCTGAGGAACTCCAGTGAATTCCTATCTCAAATGCTTCAATGCACCATGGTGTAAGCATTCCATCCTCATATGCCACAACTCACCCTGACTGCTGCTACTGTTGGTGGTGACTAGATCCTTTGCAGACTCAAAGTGTAATCTATACACTTTCCCTCTCCTTCTGCCAATCACCCGATCCAAGCTCCTATCTGACCCCTTGGGCCTGATATACACTCTATGGTCATGAAACTTTGCCTGATATCCCTTGTCCTACAGAGTGGAGATGGATAAAAGGTTCTTGTTTAGTCCTGGAACATATAACCTATCAACAAAACCAAGGGGTTTTCCAAACTCCCTCTCAAATGAAATAGTTCCAATTCCCTGCGCTTTATATTGTGCATCATCACCCAACTCAACATGGATCCCTATTCCACACTCCTACAAGTATTTGAAGAATCTCTTATGTCTAGTCATGTGAGTAGATGCTCCACTATCAATGTACCATATGCTTCTCTTTATAATTCTTGCCATCCAAGCTATCAATCAAAACTCCTCATCAAAGTTCCTACTAAACTCATCCTCCTCTGCAGATCTAGCCATCTGAGTGTTACTCTTGTTCTTCCTGTCTGGGCACTGAGAGGTAAAGTGTCCCTAATTGTGGTAGATAAAACACTTGAACTTTAACACATCAAGGTTCTTCTTACCATCCTTCTTCCTCTTTTCCTTCCCCTTTCTTTTCCCTATAAGTGCTAGAGCCTACTCATCTACAATCTATGGGGCACTACTGGATTAGCCTGATGCTTGACCTGTGGGGCACTGTCAGATGAGCCTGATCCTCCTGCACAAAGCCATCCCATAGTCTCTTACAATAAGGGAGATTCTCCCTAGCCACAACACCTTTGACAAAGGTGACCCATTGCTTAGAGAAGCCATTAAGGGCTATCAGAACTATCTCCTCATCATTTGTCTTAGAGCCAACAACTCCAAGCTCATCCTTGATCTATGTGAGCCTTGTGAGATAAGGCACCACTCCTTTTCGCTTGGTCATCTTGGTGCTTTGCATCCTCTCTTGCAAAATCATCCTCTGGTTCGCGTTCTTTCTATGGTACAGACTCTCCAAATCCTTCCACATTTCTAATGTGGTCTTATCACCAGAAAGGTGAGGGACTATATGGTGCTTCACTCCATCCATGATAATTAGCATGGCTCTAGATTAAATATTCTTCCAAGCTTCTACATTTTGCAGATCTGTGGGTGCAACCTTCGTGGATTCAATGTGCTCCTCTGCATCACTGACATCCAAGATCCTTGTGATCCTTTTTTCCATGCAGGAAAGTTTTGAGTACCCTCGAGTCTATCCTCAACTCTCGACTACATGGCCATAGTGAAGTGTACCTATCAAACCCTATATATGGAAGTCTAGGTTTGTGGCTTCCTATAGATATGCCCCTGATCTATCACTGCTGCTGCAAATCTCTCAGCTTTAGCTCACCAAAGCTCTGATACCATGTAAATTTTCCTTTAATATTCAACTAGGGATAAACAATACATGCAAAATATCAACTGATAACCACACATGAATATCTTTTACATTATGTTACGGAATATAAAACTGAGAAATAACTTAAAACATCACATCACAATATTGACACTATTATTTTGGGTATGGAAACCCCTGTAGAAACCCAATATGGGAAAACCGGTGCAACAGTCATATATAGATTTTATTATGACAAAATATGGAACTTTTACAATCATTGCAAATTCACCCAAACCTAGTGAATGCAACACCCAAAAGAATCACTGGGAAAATCTCAGTTAAACCTCAACACCCTCCTGTGTGAGTGTACGGCCAAATTATACAAAGCTCGATGATCCTGCTGCTCGCTCCCCCATTTTCTCAGCTAAACCCTTTGTCTAATTTTCTCTCCCTGTCTGTATCATGTTTGTGTCAAAATACAAGTGTGTTTGTTCTCTCCACCAATTGATCTCTCTTTTATAACTTTAGGTATAGATAAAACCCTAATTTCACTTTCACTTTAACTAGTGGTTCACCAAATTTAATTTAGATCACTTTAATTTATTTTCCAAATTAAACTTAGGAAAAGTAAATTAATTACAATTGGTTTCCTAATTTAAATATTTTGCATGAAAGAACACATGTATATAGGAATACCTTCCTTGTTTCTACTAGTTTAACAAATTAAAGAAGAGATTAATGTTAACCAATCATTATGCATCAGTTAACTAAATATATTTATGCAAAAGTTAAATAGAAATTGTGCATGGATGGCACTCATAGTGAATCACTGATGACACTTAAGTTATCCTATTAACTAAGTGATCAACAGTTATTTAAAGATTGATTTCAAGTTAGTTAACATTCAGGTCATTTAACATTCAATTCAAGTCATTTAAACATCCAGTTCAAGACATTTAAGATTGAATTAAGGTAAGTTCACTTTCAATTGAAGACAATGAGCATTTAGTTAAAGCTAATTGAGAAAAGAAATGGTTCTAATATTTTCATGGAGTGATTTCTAGTTAGATCCTCCTTTTGAATGCACTATGTGGTTCTCTGAACATGTTTACCGAGCCTCATATACACTAGGTCTTCTACATTCTAAGTTTTTTGGAAACTTCAATACAGTTGCATATAGTTGTTTTTGCAGGTTTACTTTGGATCTATCCTCTCTAATTGTGTGGTGATATCTCTTATTGGGAAATTTACTTATGTGATGTAAACCATTTTCTGCAAACATATCTATCACACTCAAAGAATTTTTGGGTTTTTCATCCTTTGTGTTTGGATGGTTTTCACAGGGTCTATCTTATCTCTCATGGTTGATTGATTCATATGGCTTATTTATGCAATTGATTTATGTGGTTGATATATTTATGAGATTTATATATGGTTTATATATGTGTGGATGATTTATGAGAATCATATGTGCTAAAAATTATCAATATAATTTTTAACCTTCAAGCATGTTCGATTTTTCTCAAACACCAACATTTTGTAGCTACATAATTCATAAGAGAAACATATACAGAACACTTTTATACTTAGCAATTATAATGTTCATTAAATACCATACATAGAATGAAAAGAACTTTGAACTTTTGTAATGGTGTTTAGTATTTAATATTGAGGAAAGAATCACAATACTTACATCAAGTCAAATAGTACCACATTCACTGAATTTCATCCCCACGTATTTTCACAAACAAATGGATACAAGTGAAAACACAGAGAATAAACAAACTACATAGATTCATTTCACTAATCTCTAACAAAATGCATCACGTTACAATAATATGCACCGAATCAACAATAGAAGAAATAATACTTCTAATGCTCAAAGTGCCGTCCATTTGCTCATTTACTGAGGTTCTATTATATAGGGATCCAAGGCACCTAAATTCAGTTTTCTAGTGATTTGAATCATAAAAAAAAGTAATATATTTTCACTATTTACATTTTTACATAAAAATATTACATTTACACATTAATTTTTAGTTTTTCTTGTGTCCTCCATCTTTCTTCTTTTCTCAAAATGGTGACTACTGGCCATTCATACTTTTTTTACTTGAAGGTGTGAAATAGCTAGGTGGAATACGAAATTGACTCATTCATTGGAGCATTTCATTATAGGTAGGGTCTACAATCTATACAAAGCCTCCAATTGGAATGAATTCCAAGGGGGTTGTTTTTCTTGCATATTTTTACACTTTTGTTGTTTGGGCATGTTTTTGTGTTGAGGAAGTAGCATACTGATATGTAAGAGGGGTATGCTAAGACACTTGTTGTTGTGAAGATTACTTAGAAATATTTTGATGAGTCTACTAATTCTTAGGTGGTTGTAAAAGTCTAAGATATCTCACTACCATATTCCAATGTTTATCCACTGGAATGTTATTATCTTTATATTTTCCAATGATAGATTTGCTTCTAAATGCCTCTCATAGGTAAGAGGTGCCATATACTTAAAAATGGATCTTCATTTTCTCTAGACATGGAAAAGATGTCTTAATATCCCAAATTCTTGGAAAGGAGGTCTTAGTACAAGATTTGTAACCCTATTGAACATGGATTTGAAATATTTAATGTCACCATCCAACACATTTTCATTTTTTTTCATTACCATACTTAGTGTCTCCCTTAACATAATTCTTTTGACAATCTGTATTACCTGTGTCTTTCTTGTAAGATACACATTTTATATTTCTTTATTGGTTAATTTGCTTAGGTTATCAATTGTTTTTCTAGACTATGTAGGTTTGTCTTCGACGGTATAATTTACCTGCTTGATTGCATTCATTGCTGAATTATAAACTTCCATTTTAGCACTCATCAAGTTCATGAATTACCACTGTTCATTAAATATTTGGGAAATTATGTCACAAGTTTATTGTGTGGTTCTGCTGAGCATATCTTCTCCCCGAGAGTCTATCTTTAGTGATGTAACCTAACTTTTTATATCATCTACTTTTTTTTATAATAAACTATCTCATCCTCCTTCTTGCTGATGCCATGTTCTAACTCTATAATCGTGTTATTTTCTTGACTAACATCATCTTCAATATCATTTATCTTAGTTTGTACATATTATATAATTGTGGCATGATTGGTAGTTTATTGATCTTCTTCCATGGCATCTATATCAACTATTTTGGGTGGAGGTGGTTGTGTAGTTGCTTCCTGCATATCTTTCCCTGGACTTGTTTGCCTCTAGCATTGCTCTATCACCTCTGCTACTATAGTAGATGATCGTATACTTTGTATTCTACTATCTCTTTGGAATTTTAAGGTATCTATTTGTGAGGTTAATTCAAATATCTTTTAATACCTTTCTTCTACCTCAGGTCTATGCTTTTCCATGGTGGCTAGTAGTTGTTCTTTCTCCTTTTATACTTGTTGTATTTCAAATGTTTGTATTTGATGCACATTGGGTATTCTCAACTGACTTTTTAAGTTGAATATCTCATTATCTTTCTTTGTAATCAATGATTTGAATTGAGATCCATCATCTAGTTTTGCACTTAGATTTACCATTTTCTCCTCAAGCTCCTTTGTAGTTACCTGCTTAGCTCGAGTTGTCAATTTCTCATCTTTTAAAATGTAACCTACTTTATTCAAATATTCTCTAAGCATGTTCTCTATTTTAGTGGATTTCACTACATCTGCACAAATCATATCATTTCATTTGTGAAAGAAATATACTTTATCCAACTTTCTAAACAAATACCAATCTAAAATATGTTCAATGGCCCTGCAATCTTTCAAGCTAATAGTATTTGGTACCATGGCCTCAAATACTGAGTATCTAAATGTCTCACTATTGTTATCTGTAACTGTTAAAAGTCTTTTATTAGTAGGTATTTTGTGTAACCTATCTTCATTTACCCTTTGTACATTTCCTTTCCCTATTTCCTTGTAGATTCATTGTAAGTCAATTTCCACTAATATTGGTGCTATTGGAGTTATTGTTTTGGATTTTGGGGGAAAACCAAGAGGATAAGGCATCATCCTAGTTGTTTTTTTACCCAATAGAACTGTTGGTTTTTGTATTCCACCAATCTCCTTATATATATTATCTTGGATTTGTCTAATGACTACTTCCTTAGCCTCTTCTGTAGGATCATTTTTTTCCTTTTAGATTGAGGGGTTGAATCCTCCTCGGCTATTTCTATCTCATCAATTCCTCTTTTTATTCCATTGTTTGTTTAGGATTAATTGAAGCCATTGTTTTCATAAAAAAACAATTCAATTTCCTCCCAAAAAATTAGAATCTTGGACTGACGAAGGACTAGTGGTTGTAGAGATGCATACACGATATTCCTCACGAATATTTTCTCTATAACTTTCCTATCATACTATACGAGTGGTAAGCATAGTTCACTTACAAGAAGAAAAACTTCCAAGGGGGAGAGACAACATCCTGGACCCTTGAATTGATCCAAGAGTTGGAGGAAACTAACAACAAAGCATCTCACGTCGGGAAAGTTGACATGGAAATTTTGTTTCTTCCAGAATGCAAAGTAGTGTGAGGAGGCGTCGATATGTTGCTATTGGGGTTTGATATTACTACTATTTTTGGTGTATTCTGGTTCTAGTCGTCCTCTTTGTCATTGTAGGATCTCTTTATCCTGTGTGGTCTACCTTCGTGGTCTTGCATTTCGATCGCAGTAGGACCTTCCCCTGTCCTTTGCCTATTCTCTTGTTGAAACCTTGCTCCTCCCCTATTAATACCCCTTTATTCTTCAAATTTCCTCACAGTCTCATAAAAAATTACACCCATCTACCCCCTTATCTTTCCATTTGTCTCCCCCCTTTTATCACGGAATCCATTGCCTCCTCCCACCAGAGTTCTACTACTCGAGGTGCATCATCATTATTCCTTTTTCATAGGAAATCATCTTAATTCGAAATTGTAGACACAAAAAGAACCTACCTCTGGGTCCATTGAAAAATCACCTTTCCATTTTAATGTAGGATTTGGTAGTGTCGGCTACGAATTCAATGATATATTATTCTATGATACAATCCAGCCAGACCTCAACCTCCTGCGGTTCTTTGTTGTCAGTTTCCTACAACTCCTGGATCAATTCAAGTGTCCAGGATGTTGGCTTTTCTCCTTGGAATTTTGTCTTGTAAGTGAAACACACTAAGCACTCATACAATATCATGGGAAATTCAGAGAAAAAATATTCACGAGGACCGTTGTGTATGTATCTCTCCAACCACTTCTCCTTTGTTAGTCTAGGCTTCTGATTTTTTTCTTCATGAAATTCTCGTAGCTTCTGATCAAACCAATCCTAAATTTTTGGTCTTGTTGGATTTTACATATCCTCCTCTTAGTCGCAACAAGGTCCCGATAATGGAACCATTTGTTGGCACAAACGCAGCTAGCAAAAACAGTCGACAGATGTTCCCACTTTGTCGATGCACAACCCATTGCAATATCCATGAGCACTAGCCTAGACAAGTTTTACCCTGTCTGGAAACACCTACAAAGTGGATGAAGTCTCACCTGATATGTTCGAGGGAGATCTACCATAACCAAGTTTCTATAGAATAGAAGATAACTATAGGCATCGACAATTCATCAACTTATCTACCATATCTGACCAGTTACTTAATCATCAGCAGGGAGATTGATCATTTCTCTCAAAATATTGCATCATTCATTCATAACCAAAATAACCATACTGTTACGCAAACATATCTAAAAAGATAACATTATTCATAAGCAATAAACATCTCATCATAGATCTATGTCACACACATTCACCATTGGATTCACAGAAACATAAATATAGAAGGATACAATAAGATAACAGTAGTTTATATTAACCTCTGTCTTATCATATTAATTCTGTGCAATCAACCACAGATCCAAAAACAGACAACAATTGAGTCTCAAGCTCTCAATTCTCACTCTATGATGATATCCACATTTACGAGTCTTCTTCTATTTATAGGCTTGCTCCTTTACATTCATGGTCCACTTGGATGATTTTCTAACTAATTCTTAACTAATTCTACCAACTAATGAACAATATCCACAAAATATGGTCTAAAAGTACAAAAAGTGACATAAAATATTCAAAACAGACTATCTTCCACCTTGTGCGCCATCTTTCACTTGCACAGTTTCTTTTGAACTTGCGTAGCATTCGCGATGCTACGCAACCCACTTATCCCAAAATCCCTGCCAATACTACACATTTTATAGAAGATAGGAAAGCCACATGTGTTTCTTCCAAAGTGACCTGCATCCTAACTTTTCTTCTGAATATGATTCTGATGATGTTGTTTCCTAGAGACAAGATTTGTAGTTGGATTCGCAACTGTTTATTGGACTTCTCTTGTTCATAAAGATGTAACTCCATTTGCATGTACCCTACTCACACTTATGAGCTTGATTCCAGCTTCCACGCTTGTAGCTCATTATATAATCCCTCATCTTCACTCCCGTCATTTCTCAACCTTGTACCATTTTTCCTTTTCAACTTGACACCCTTTACCTTTACGACATATTCCCCTAGTGTCTTTATCTTGCTCATGTTCCTTGCATTATGCATAGGTTTGTTCCTCGTTCCCGGAACTAGTTTTTCTTGCCTCAGACACTCATCTCCTCACATTTAGAGCATTATTTCTGCTCTCCTTCGAGCTCGTTAAAAATAGTAAAGAGGCCACGAGTTGACTTTTCTGGACTCGTTAAAAGTTCATGGGAAATAAATGGAGTTATCTTCAAGCCCTGGTATAATTGCTTAAATTTGAGTATATTGTTGAGTTAACTTCTTTGTTCATACTTGTTAAGGTAAATTTAACAACCATCCACATAGGTATAAGTTTACCCTTTTTTCCGTCCTTATTGATAACTTAAGAAAAATGAATACTCTATTTTCTTCAGAATCTAGAAGAGTATTTTTAGGCATAGGTTTATCTATTTTTTGGACCTGGAGGACTAAATTTATGAAAAAGGAACCTTTTCAAGCTTAGTTTTCTCTTTTTCATGCTCTGGAACTAGACATGAAAAAGATTTTGAGTGTACTTTATGTCTTTGTCATGTTTGCTAAAAGATAAAGAACAAAGCATCAAGTTTACTATTGTAATCCCCATTTCTCATAATCAAATGGATCTTTCTTAGTGATCTTTCCTTCCTTCACAATAGTTAAAATCAGTCTACATATCGTTTCTGAAGGTGCATTGGTTTGGTGATAGTTTACCCCTTTTTCAGACCTTTTCAACTAACTACAAAAAAGGCATGCCTTAGTTCACCTGGGCTAAGAGAGTTCTCCTTTGTATTGTTTTACTGTTTTTCAGACTTAGGAGACTAAATTTACGAAAAAGAACCCCCCTAGATTCAACTTTGGAGTTTTGAGACTCTCAAAACTATGAAAGAATCTTTGAGCATTCACTAATTCAGGATCATAAAATCCACGAATCGGTTCTTTTTCAAGCATTCTTTTGTCTCATCTTCGATCTTGCCAAAAATGAAGAAGGTCCTGATTTTTCTTTATTGGCCTCGTTAAACCTTTACAAGAAATAGGGAAGGGAAATTCATTCACATGTATGTTAGATTATGGAATCAAGTCTTGTTTCCTTGAACAAAACACCAGTTTTTACTCTATCAATAGCGGGATCTTAGTTTTTGACCTTATCCCAATTCAAAGTTTTTACTCCTCCACTTGGTCTCTTTTCCAATTATATGGAGAATCTGTCAATGTCTCCTACAGTGCAGAATTGCATCATTGGTCACTTTGTGTCAAAAGATGCCTAAGTCACTTTTGTGTCATGCTCACTATTTAGGTATAAAACTTTGTCGTCCATTCTGTAGTTTCCTTGACCTTTCATGTCTGTCATTCCCTAGTATGGGTCCACTACATCATGTCTTTGACAGTTCTTGTCATGAAATTATCTACCAATTATAGATCCAAATAGTCTTTGAATTACCTCATGTTGGATGATGGAGGATTCCTTAATTCCTTCCTTCCAACAAATATCTTCCGATCGACTGCAACACCTCTTGCTCTAGGAATGAGATTTAAAGTTTATGATAGTACCTTGGGGATTGCATTCATCAATGGTGGTTTCTCTCACTATTGGGTAGTGGGAATACCTTATTGTCTCCTACTAGATGGATTCTTCAAGTGTTTGACTTCAAGTCCTTGTATTCACACTTGGTAGAATGTACTACATACCTTGTACGCCATTTTCATTACGGGTGTTTTCCCTCGCATTTGTTAATGGTCCTCCTCAATGATCGGTAATCAAATGGTTTCCTCCATGTTCGAATTCAGCTCCTTTATTCACATGGTTAGGATTCACTCCTTTTGGGTGGTTTGGATTAAATACCTTGGGCTGAGAGTAGAATCACCATTTTTTTCTATTCCCTGAGTTGTGCAAGACCTTCTCACACTTCATATCACATTTTTTCGAGACATAGATCCACCTTGTATTCTTGTGGCTATGATCAATTGTTGAGCATGGATCCACCTTGTTCATTTGTGTCCATGATTCCTTTAGATTTGATATGGAACCTTTTTGCATATTAAGCGACCATGATAGTTTCATGAGTTATACATATGTGGATACGCCTATATCTTTATGACGATGATTTGTATATGGACTTGTATGTCCTAGAGATTTGTTTTGTCTAATATTTACATTGATATTTATCTCTCTTTTAGGTACCTCTGTTCGAGCCTTTCGATCTTGGATTGTCATTGAAACCCGCATATGACACTGGTATACACCACTGTTGTCTCTGCAACCCACGTATTTTTCCTGTAGATGTCAAAAATGATGTTTCTCAAATTATGGGTAGTTTGGGTTGTTATGCAACTGATTCCTTCAGTTGTAACTACTTTGTGTGCAACCCCATCTCTTCAGAAACATAGAAATAGATCTAGAGAGATACATGAGAGGAGACTTGAACCTTTACATTATTATGCTGGAGGAATTGGGACTCCCATTCCCCCCACCTTTTCCTTATAACTTTCTCCTTGAGTTGTAGAGCTTGGAGGCTGAGTTTGTTAGAGAAGAGAAGAATCAGAATTAGATCAAGGTTTTATGAGGTGCCCAACTTGAAGATAGGGTATATTTGTACTTATTTCATGATTAATAAATATTTGATGCTCCTCCTGTTCCAATCAATGTTTCTTGTATATTCAATCGCATATTATGATTATATGATGTTGTTTACCATATTAGGTTTTCATGCTTCATTGAATATAATATCCTTTCATATGGTCATATTGGTTTGAGGAAGGTATAATTCATTTTACACGTCTCTTGGAGGAATAGGAGCAAGATGACGATTGAAGGGATGCTTGGATCAACCTTTGTTTATTAAGGTATGAACCATTATAATCTCTTAATATTGTTATATATATTTGCAAAACCATTTTCATCTCTCTTTCAACCCCATTACGTTGATGGCCTCTTGAACCCTAGCCATAGGAAAATTTCTTCTACAACAATAATTCATAAGGTATATCACAAGCCTCAAGACCGACCCATCGTATATTACAAGTATGGAATGCATAACATTTTATTGTTTGCATGGATTACAAGTATGGAATGCATAAGATTTTATGAAGGGTATCAACATCTATTGTGCACAATGTTTTGTATTAATCAAATGATAAGATGGATTTCCTAACTTGGGAGAATATTGGGATAAACACTAGGCTAAAAAGTTAGGGAACTACATTATGCGTTGGAAAACATATATGTCTAAGTTTAAGTCCTATAGATGAACATGGTATTGATCTAGAAAATATAGAGCTTGGGATTCTCTAATGGTAGTCGTTTGGTCATAATTTGTAACCATTGTATAAAAAATGTCTCAATGGTGGTCATAGGTGTGTTCATTTGTGAAGAACCTGGGTTGGGGGAGCTTATCCATAGGATTCTGAGACATTTTGTTGTGTTTAATTTACTATTAAGGTAAAAAGTTTTTATTGAGATGGTGTGGGGTTAAAACTTTAAAACTTTTAGTAACATGTAGAAGGAGTAAGGTGGTTAAACCAATAAATACATGGAAATTATGGCAGGAGTGTAGCTAACTTATGGTTATAGTTGTTGGCTAGTCGAGTACAAAAGAGTTGGACGTTCGAGCTTTCTTTGATAGATAATCGATGCCTTTGAAAATTACAATTTCCCATTTTAACCATTAATAAAATTTGAAAATTTGACACTTAGTGGATTTTTATTTGAAAATGACCCTTGACGTAAAAAAATATCAGTGGGGACTTACCTGAAAAATGTACCATGTGGATAATTTGATGTGGATTGTAACTTCAACTCTTGCATGTGGGGGTATTTTGTTACTTTATGAATTTGAGAGTAAACCATCCAATTTTTATACAAGTAGTAATGTTCGGTGAGCTCCTTGGTTTCAAAAAATTTCCTTAGGGAGGCACGAGCAATCAAATCACTTCATGTGTGTTGATGGTTTTGGGGGAAACACACCCTTTATCCAAATTTAGTCATGGTACACTTTATCGATGCCATATTCATCACATCTATTGATCTTCTACTTGGTTTTCTTGATTATCTCCTTGGTGCACTGAATTATCCTCCTCATACATTATCAAAGAATTGCTAATGTTAGACATTAATATGTTCAAATATCTTATGGTGATTTTCTCATGCTCTTAGCACCTTATTTCTTTAAGGCTTGGTCTCTCGCACTTCCCTTAGTGTCATATCCAACAACAATCCTATGGTGAATATGGATCAATATTCAAAGGGTTTGCAAAATAAAATATCATTTCCTATTCCATCTTCACAACCTATAGTGTTAGAATAATCAACCTATAGTATTTACCCACTTAGACATTATTTCATTTATTTTGTCTTATTTGCCTAGTCCATGAGTCCCACCATGTGCAAGTTGA
>LPNX010548368.1:4985-46697 GCA_001517045.1 Pseudotsuga menziesii
CAGTGATGTACTATGTGTTCCAAAAATATCCTGCAATTTGTTATCAGTCTATCAAATTACTCATTCAGGTGAAGGTAAAACTGTGATGTTTACACCTCACCAAGTTGTAATCAAGGATTTTAAAAATCCTCAAAATGTCCTTGCTACTGGAACTGTTGATGATATTACCAGGTTGTACAAATTTAACAACTTTGGGTCATCACCTTTTCCTTCAGTTTTTGTTGCTCATAGTGATAACTCGAGCAAACTTTGGCATGAGTGATTTAGTCACTTAAATTATCGCTCATTGCAACAACTATGTAAAAAAAATATGGTGACTGGTCTTTCGCTGGTATCTTACAAGGATGGTGTTTGTTCCGGTTGTGTACTCGGAAAACATCATCGGGACAGTTTTGACAAATGTGCCTCTTGGCACGCCTCAGTTCCCTTGGAGCTTGTGCATAGTGACTTGTGTGGCCCTCTTCCATCTGCTTCATTTTCTGGTTTCAAATATTTCTTAACATTCATTGATGACTACTCTAGATGCACTTGGGTTTACTTCTTAAAACTTAAGAGAGAAGTATTTAACATGTTCTTGGCCTACAAGGCCCTTGTTGAAAAACAATCTTGAGTCATCAAATTATGAAGTTAAGATCTGACAATGGAGGAGAATATGTTAACAACAAGTTCACTATTTTTTGCACTGAACAAGGAATCCAACAACAGCACACTATTCCATATACACCACAACAAAATGGTGTAGCTGAAAGGAAGAACCGCACTTTAAAAGAAATGGCCAATTGTATGATCCAATCTAAGGGACTAAGTCTTCAATATTGGGCTGAGGCCATAAATTGTGCAAATTACATAGTAAATCGCACACCCACTAAAGTTTTACAGGGTATAACATCGGAAGAAGCATGGAGTAAAATTAAACTAGATGTAAGTCACTTTCGTGTGTTTGGTTGTGAAGCATGGGCTCATATTCCGGATGAAAAACGGAAAGCATTGCAGCCTAAAAGTGAAAAGTGCATATTTGTTGGATATTCTGAAGATGTAAAAGGTTATAGACTTCTTCAGACACATTCTCATGATATAATCATTAGAAGAGATGTTAAATTTGATGAAAATCTCTCGGCTTGCGAGCCTAACTTGGCGGGTGTGCCATCTTTGGCCTGCGAGCCTGATTCGGCGAATGTGCCTTCTTCTTCTTCTTCCAGCTTCCTTAACAGGTTTCCAACTCCAGTTTCTGATGATGACAGTGAGGATTAAAATCCACCTCCGCCTGCTCATGTTCCTCCAATTGCACCAGCACCAATACTTCCTCTATGGGTCCGTTCAACATGTGAAGCAGCTGGTGATCTTGCTGGTGATCCTAGAGATCAACGTCGAACACGTTCTCAGTTTCAGCAAGCCTCTTCTCTTTGGGCTCAAGTTTTCGAGAATCATGATCCATAAACGTTTACAGAAGCTTTAGGCAATCCAGATTGGGATGCAGCTATGGATGAAGAATATCGTTCCTTAATGGCGAACGATACTTGGGATCTTGTTCCTCTTCCAAAAGGAAGAAAACTTGTTAGATGTAAATGGGTCTACAGAACTAAGTATGCATCGGATGGAAGTGTTGAAAGACTTAAGGCAAGGTTAGTTTCCAAAGGTTTTTCCCAAGTTGAAGGGATTGACTACAGCGAAACCTTTGCCCCTGTAGCAAAAATAAACTCCATCCGCCTTGTTCTTTCCCTTGCAGCCTTACATAACTGGGAAGTCCATCAAATGGATGTCAAGTCTTCCTTCTTACATGGTGATTTACATGAGGAAAATTACATGGAACAACCTCCTGGATATGTTCAGAATAACTCTATCCTTGTCTGTCTCCTTAAGATATCCTTATATGGCCTTAAGCAAGCTCCTAGAGCTTGGTATGCCAAAATGGATAGCTTTCTCCTTGACACTGGTTTTTCTAGATGCCATTCTGACCCAAATGTCTATACCAAGAAAGTAGGAAACCATCTCATCATACTTGTTCTTTATGTTGATGATCTTATCCTTACTGGTAGTGACCCTAACCTTATAACCCATGTGAAATCCAATCTTAAGCAAACTTTTGAAATGTCAGACTTAGGACATTTGCATTATTTTCTTGGTCTCCAAGTCTTGCAAACCAAAGAAGGAATCTTTCTTTCCCAGTCTAAGTATGCTTGTGACCTTCTTCGTCGCTTCCACATGGAAGATTGTAAACCAGCCCCTTCTCCCTTCCAGTCTGGAGTCAAAATTTCTACCACTTGTACTTCCCCTGAAGTAGATGCCACCTTGTATCGTTAGCTTGTTGGTAGTCTTTTATACTTGACTCATTCCCGTCCTGACCTTTCCTTTGCCAGTGGTCATGTTGCCCGTTACATGCAAACTCCTCATGAAAGTCACTGGAAAGCAGCAAAAAGAATAATTTGATATATTCGAGGTACAATTCAGTTTGGGATTCATTACAGTACAGGGGGGAAACCTTTGTTGGTTGGTTTCACTAATTCAGATTGGGCCGGTGATCCTGATGATCGAAAGTCTACTGCAGGTTATGTTTTCAGTCTAGGATCTGGGCCTGTCACTTGGTCTTGTAAGAAACAACAAGCTCTTTCTCTTTCTTCAGCAGAAGCAGAATATCGAGCCGCAGTTAATGCCAGTCATGAAGCTTTATGGCTTTGGCAGATCCTTTCAGAGTTTGGATTCGAGCAGCAGCAGCCTACTCCACTTTGGTGCGACAATCAAAGTGCCATCAAGCTTGCCAAAGATCCAGTTCTACATCAGCGCAGCAAACACATTGAGCTACACATGCACTTCATCAGAAATCTTGTTCATGATCGTGTTATTGAAGTGCTCTATTGCCCTACAGATGATCAAGTTGCAGACATCTTCACCAAGTCTCTTACAAAAGCGAAGTTTTCTAAACTTCGGTCTATGTTAGGAGTTCAGGAATGTGTCATTAAGGGGGGATAGGCTCTAATGCCTCCTTCCTTCTCCTAATAGTGTCACTTTTGTAAATCCTTTAATCCTATCCCCAGTTGTTCTTAAGGGGGGATGTTAGGATATTTAGACACTTAGGAGTTAGTTAAGATCAACTTGTGTAATATATTCGTTAGGTAAAAGTGTGTTTCTTTAGTATGCATTAGTATGCATTTGTAAATATTCTAATCCGACGGTCACGATATGTTCTAGACATAGAGTGATCCGACGGTTCAACTTCTCTTAGATCATACCTACCATTGATCCGTGGCTTAACACCCGATTGGTCTAGGATCTCTATTTAAAGAGCATAGAGGGTCCTTGGCTAGTTGATCGATTATGAGAAGCTCATGTAACTTTCTTTCTTTTGCATAATAAATTGCTCCGAGTAGCTATTTGGCTGGGGCCGTGGACTGTTTCCCTCTCGAGGGTTTTAACCACGTGACAAACATTGGTGTATTGATCTGTGATCTGTTTGTGTGAAGTGGCTATTCTTGGTGTTCGGTCCTTTGGGAGTACCCTGTGTACCCTAACATTCTATAAAATAAACTATACACAGTATTAATGCATGAAAAGAAGAATGACAAGGCAAAGAAATCCTGCAAGTTTGTGTCTTGAAATCCTCTAAGTCCACTATCCAGAACTAAAATCACAAGCCCAATAGAACGGACTCTTCATATCAATCCAAACCATATTTGGACTAACTCAAAATCCGCCAATGATAGCATGAACCATAAGAATGTAACTGCCAATCCTCAAAACACTAAACCCTAAACTGTGGTCTTCAACTCGAAAACAACCTTGACTCAACCAAAACCCATGTAAAAAAGATAAAATACTGCTCCGCATGTATATAACCATCGGTGGTTGGAAGCACTAGATGCTAGGAGAATATTCATATTCATAGCCACAATGACGGACAGTGAACACACTATGGATCCTGCGATAACATAAAATCATTGACGATCGGCAACTCTAAAGCTATCGGCATTGGAAATTCTACATACTATGGGTCAAAGCCTCAACTCTAAGCACATCCGCAGTGTCGATGATCGGAAGCTCTAAAAGCTAAAGGTCGGTAGTTGACAACACTAAACGTCGAGGTAATAATCCACTAGATAGCCACAACGGTGGGCCACAAACCAATTGCGGGTCTCGGTAATCATAAAACCGTCGGCAATCGAAAACTCTACATGCTACGGGTCGGTGAATCACACCTCAATATCTCCGTAGTGTCGGCGCTTCACAGCTAAACGCTTCCGTAGTGTTGGAAATGCCAAGCACTATTATCGCAGTTATTGTGTATCGGCGATCAGAAGCATTAACAACGAACTCCCACAACGCAGTATCGGTGAGATATAAAAGAACCATTGAACTTACTTTCTCGGTGATCTGAGAGACTAATCACTATAGCATTGAAACTTCAAACCACAACATTCTTCACAACGTCGGCGATAAAAAAGTATTATTGCGACTAAAAAGGTATCAGAGCTCAGATGTCTAAGTCATCGGTGATCGGAGAGACTAATCACTACAGCATTGGTGATTGGAAACACTAGTCTCCGGGTCACTTATCAATTTTCCTCCGAAACGTTGGCGACGTAGAGAACTAAAACTCCAATAGTGATAAAACAAAATCGTCGATAGTCAAAATAAAAAGTTTTGAGAAATAAAACAAAGGAGATGAAGCGCATCGGTGAAAAACAAGACTAATCATCAGGACGTTCATTTTTTTCCTTCTGAAACATCAGTGGCATAGAAGACTAATGCCCCAATTCATTCTTCAACCGACTTTCGAGAGCGATAAATAAAATCATCGAAAAATAAAAAACATTAAGAACTCTTCGTAGGGCAACGGAAACACTAGATCATTTAACCTCTGAAACAACAGAGAAAAAATAGTTAACAAAAAATCATACATTAAGCTCCATAGTCTTCTATGTTTCCGACCTCAAAGATCAATTTAAGTGGAAAAAATTGGACTTCCAGGACAGATTTAAAGAAATCAAACAAACCTGGGCTAGATAAAATCGAAAGGAGGGTCCAAAATTTTAAAATTTTGGGAAAAAAGTTGCAGCTGCAACATGTACATAGTTGAAAAAGATGCTAAACAATGCAAAATAATATGATTTAAACTAGAAAACTAAATATGACTAGAAACTAGAAAGTTCCTTCATCTACTTGCATTCTCATTTTACAGTTCATGGAAGAAGGTATTGATTCAGTTATCTCCACCAAAAGTCATCGCATTGTTTGTTTTTCATCGCATTGTTTGTTTTTCTATGTATGGAACTTTGAAGATCTATAACTGTGCAAAAATAACTATAAGTATGTAGTTCAATTTTATCGTTATCCTCTCTTTATCTAAAAGTTGTGACTCTTATTCTTCTAAAGACTTATTGAAATTGCAAATAACAAAATAAATATTGTGAGACATTTGAATTTCTTCTCTTCATCTAAAAGCTATGACCTTGTTCTAAAAATTAACTATAATATGGTTACTAACTTACTCAAATATGAGATTGAAAATAACACAAAAAGTATTATGAGACATTTCAATTTTTAAATTCAAGAGTTTGTAAATAAAATTAACATCATCAAATAATTTATTTTGTAATCAAAATTAATATCATGTTCATGTTTGATCCAGATTTATGCAAGAACGCAACAGAATACACAAATAACCATAGAAACAAATCTGCAGCAGAAATAACACTTCATTTCATTAATCAATAACTGAAACTTGTTTACATACATAATGGAAATAAACTAGCTAGAGTGCTGGTAGCTTATGTCTGAGAAGAGATGTGGCGACTAGATGCCTTTGAACTCTATGTTACAATGAGGCTTGAAGGCATATATATTATTGAGAAACAATGGAAACCCTACACATCCAAAAACCTAACCCTAGGAGGTGAAACGCCTTAATTTGGGCCCCATTGGGTAACTTGGTACATCAATTTTCGAGGGTCGTAATTGTAGCATACTACCTCCGTTTGACATGCATGATATATTGTTAGAAAGATTTGTTTAAGGACTACATCCTTAAATGCAAAATATTGTGTCCAAAATGGACTCATATTTTCCCGACCATTCGATGCCAAAAAACGTCATTTAGGGCCTCAAAATGGCTTCGGAAGTTTAGGACCTGAAAATTGCCAAAAATAGTAAATTGTGCTACAATTAAGGAAACTAGAAAAATGAAAGAAACAAGAGGAATAGGTGGGTGGCAACCAATATCCTCCTGGATCATTCCTCCCCCCTTAGGAAGCAATGGTCCCCATTGCGTTGAGTTCCTTCATGAGATGAGGAAACTTCTATTGAACTTGGTCCCTAGTGAGCCACTTTCCCTGGTGAAGGAGTTGGCCTGCTTTGACAAGTCAATATAGATGGATCTTCTATTGGTGGGTGTTCTTGATCTGTGTGTCCATAATCCGATCAGCTATGGCTTGTTCCATGTAGTCGGGGTTTAACTCTGTTGGTGTGAGTTGTTCTACCACGTCTGATGTGTCCAGTAGAGGTGGAAAGTAGGGCCGAAGGTGGTCCACATTAAGCACTGGGTGCAGAACAAGGAATGGTGGAATACTGAGCTCAAAGGCATTGTCCCCAATATCCTTGGTGATGGTGTATGGCCCATATCCGAGCGAGCGAAGCTTGCGGTGGGGTCCAGTGAGGCGCTCCTTTTGCAAATGTAGCCACACTTTGTCGCCCACCTAGAAGTTGTGTTGCACCTAATGCTGATCATTTCGCTACTTGTACTTAGCATTGGATCTGTCCAATATGTCATGAACATGTTGGAAAATGTGCTGAATGTGCTCAATGAAGCTGTTTGCCTTGGAAACTTCAGACTGGATATGAGTTGAATCAGCCTGAGTAGCTGCAAATGGCATGGCTACATCAATGGGACATAGTGGTTGGAATCCCAAGCCCAACTGAATGGGGCTATGGTTGGTTGAGCTATGGAGGGACCGATTATAGCTGCGTTGTACTTAGGGGAGGCTCTCATCCCATGTGCATGGATGCTTTGAGTTGTGCATGCGCAAAATGTTTACGATCATCTTGTTGACGACCTTTGTCTAGCCATTAGTCTGGGGATGGAAAGCTGTGGACTTTGTGAGCTTGGTGTCTAACATTGACCATAGGCTAGACCAGAATGTACTAAGGAACCTGCTATCCCAATATGAGATTATAGACTGTGGGATCCCAAAGTGTACCCACACTCGTTCAAAGAAGAGTTTAGCAGTGGCTTCTGCTATGATATTCTTCTTACAGGATGCCATTATGGCCATCTTTGAGAATCTATCAATGGCCACAAACACACAGTCATTGCCATGCTTAGTAGAAGGAAGGTTTGGCATGTAATACATGGAGATGGATTCCCAAGGTAGACTAGGGGTCAGCAACGAAGTATAGAGGCCTTGCTTCTTGATGGATGGTTTGGCAATGGAATAGGTAGTGCATGATCGGATGTACTTCCCGACATCCTGTCAAAGGTTCGACCAATAGAAATACTTCTGTAGTACTGCCACTTTTTTCTCGACCCCAAAATGCCTAGCGACCCGACTATAGTGCACTTCCCAAATCATCTTGGCACGCTCACTTGAAGGAACACAAAGGTGTCCCATGTGACACAGTAGTACATCCTAGAGGTGAAATTTTGGAACTTGGTTTCCCTCCAAGAGCGTTTGGTATATGTGGCTAAATTCTAGATCACTCTTGTAGAGAAGCAACCAATCAGAAGTCTCGTGCCCACAAGAGTTGAGCACGGTCGTTATCGCCACAATCGGTGGTCGGCTGAGGCAGTCTGCAACATTATTGGTGATTCCCTTCTTGTAATTGATGTTCAAATGAAACTGTTGTAGATATGTGGACCACTTATAATGGTGATCATTCTATAACTTCCCTTATGCTTACATGAACTGTAGGGGTTGGTGGTCTGTGTGGATGATCGTTTCCTTCCCCAAAATGTAATGCTTCCATTGTTGGCAATTTTGTACAATGGAATACATCTCTTTGTCATAAGTGGGATATTTGCGGACAGTGTCTCACTGTGATATGCCACTGGATGCCCTTGTTGAGTAAGGAATACCCCAATAGCATAGTCAGAGGCATCTATCTCAATCTTAAATGGTTGTTGCAAGTCTGGTAATGTGAGCACTGGGGCACAACATAGGTGATGTTTCAATTCTGCAAATTCCTTTTGTTGAGTTTCTGACCAAAATAATTTTTCTTTTGCTCCTCCCTTGGTGACTTGACTCAAGGGCCAAGTGATATGAGAGAATCCTAACATGAACCTGTGGTAGAAATTAGCAAGGCCTAGAAAGATGCGAAGCTCTGTTAGAGTAGTTGGGGCTGGCCAATCCCGAATGACTTGGATCTTGGTTGGATCCACATGTACCCCATAGTCATCAATAATGTATCCGAGATACTGAACCTGGGTCATGCCAAAAGTGCACTTGTCCAAATTGGCACACAACTTGTGTTGCCATAATGTTTGGAGGACCTGTCGGATGTGGTGGAGGTGATCTTCCCAAGTCTTCCTGAAGATCAAGATGTCATCCAAGTACACTACTACAAATGAGTCGGTGAATGGCCACAATATGTCATCCATCAGTCTCATGAAGGTTGCATGAGCATTCCTCAACGCAAAAGGCATGACCAACCATTTTAAGGCAGTCTTCCACACATTGGTCAGTTCAATCGGTACCTAGTGATACCCAAACTTTAAGTCAATTCTGCTAAAATATTTCACCCCTTTGAGCTGGTCTAGGAGGTCATCAATCCGTGGGATCATGTACCTATTCCAGAAAGTGATCTTGTTCAGTGCCTGATAGTCAATATAGAGTCTGTGAGTCCCATCCTTCTTCTGTACCAACACGATTGGGCTCCCATAGGGCAATGAACTTGGCCGGATGTGACCCTTTTGTAGCAGATCCTAAATTTGCCTCTTGATTTCATCATTGTCCAGAACAGAACGATGATAGATCGGTCCATTGGGCAGTGATGCACCTGGGGTCATATCGATGGGGTGCTTTACCTGACAGTGGAGAGGCACCCCGATGGGTGAGGTGAATATTTCCCAGTACTCCTCCATGACCTTGTCCATTTCTTGTTGTCATATGGAGGGGCCCCATATGGAGGTTGTGCCAATGATCTTCTTCTTTCCCTGAGGGTGGATCATCAAGAAAACAAACTTCTCAGTTTTGGAAATGAGCTTACTACATTGTTTTGCAGTAACTAAAGAGATAGCGGTAGGGGGTGGTACCTCTGGTATTCTATACAAATTATTTCCCAACGTAATAATAATAGCAAGAGGCTGGGACTCATACATAGCATGTCACTTCCATAAGTATGGTTGACCAAATAATACATCACAAACATCAAGAGGAGAAATATCACATAATACCTCATCAATGAAGGGCTTGATGTTGTAGGGAATTCGACACTACTGGCTGACGCGGAGATCTCCTCCTTGGTGAAGCCACCTGATGGTGTACAGCTACAGGTGTGTTGTGGTCGGCAAACCCAACTGCTTCATGACCTCTGCTGAAATTAGGTTCTTTTGGTTCCCACTATCGACAATGAACTGTAGTAGGGAACCCTTTAACCACATCTGGGAGTGGAAAAGATGCTCCTCCTCCTCTGAATCTTCTGGTTCTTCCTTTTGGATCTTCGTGGTGGCAACAGTGGCATTGGGATCTGCATCAATAATCTTCTTTCCTCTGTCATTCCCATTCTTGGGTTCTGATTCAGTGTCAGAGTATGCATCTAATTCAGAAGCCTTTATCTCGGCCACTAGTGACTACTTAGCCCGACACTCACTTGTGTTGTGAGTGGGGCTCTTATGGAACTCGCACCACTTTCCTGCTTCCTTCTTCGGCTTTGCATTGTTGCTCTTTGCTTGTGACTTTGGAAAGTTTTGTTGAGTCACCATGCCTTGGATGTGTCCTTGGTTCTATGGTTTGGGGGAACCTTTCCCTTGCTTCTGAGTCATATATCCAAATTCTCGCTTTTTCTGTTTGAATTTTTGCTCAATTTTGGCAGCATACCGATATGCCATACTAAACGAGGAGATGTCGAGGAACTCCATTTCCTCCTGAATGTATCTATGTAGACAACTACAGTACTTCAAAACCAAATGTTTCTCTGAATATTTGATACCCAACTTGGTGCACAGGGTATGGAACAGATTCGTCAGCTCATGCACATCTTGATCTCTTTGCTGTCACAGCATAGTCCATTGGATGTACTTGTCCTCATAGCTCCCCACTAGATAATATTGTCCCTTTATGGCATCTAAAAAATAATTCCAAGTGGGTACAACCAAGAACAGAGATGGTTCCTCCTCATCCTTTCTCTCACTGTAGAATTCCCACCAGTCCTTGACATGGGGGGCGGCTTTGAGTAGAGAAAAAGTAATCTTTTCCCGGTCAGAAAAGTCATGAACTGAGAAATATCCTTCTAATAGATTCAACCATTTATCTACGGTGTTTTCATCTATTCGACCATCAAATATGGGAATGTCCAAGTTTACTTGTACCTTAAAAGGGGTTGCACCTCCAAAGTGGCTACTAGATGTAGATGTGCCGCCAGTGGGAAGTCGTTGAAGGATCTGGGTGAAGTTCTCCATCATCGCAAATTACAAAATTTCATTACAAAATTCACCATGATATCAATAGAAGAATCGTGCCTCCTACGGTCTACCTCTTTGTACTCATGAAATTTTATTGGTTTACGTGGTATAAAAAGTAATTTTGATTAAACAAATTTCAAATAAAAATTGTTTTGTTTGAATTTTTTGAAGTATCAATTCAGATTAGAATGTGATAACTATGCATTGCACCTTTCAAAACGTCATTGTATGGAAAGGGACCTGTAAAATCCATGTATTTGTTTCCCTTTTATCTACGAGTAATGCATGCTATCACGAACAGTTCATTATAACACAAAAATAATCGATTTCATGGTAAATAAATAATCCTTTGGAAATTGATACTATGTTCGTCATGAATGCTCCATCTTTGAAAAAATAATGTTACTGCCATGGGGATTCATCTTGTTGAGCAATATCTTATCACCTTCATTCATAAAGGGGGATTTTAATTATGGAAAATAAGGTCAATATACTGTAGGTATTAGGGGTGGGGAATATGTTATGGTAGGTTTCTATGTATTTGGGGTATAAAAAGTGGTTTCTAGTATAAATAAGGAATATATAGTAAAAATAAGGGTTTTTAATTGGAAATATGTATTGGGAACGGGATCAATAAATGGAGTTTTGTAAGTAATTATCAATATCTAGTGAATTCAGGGGTATTATTTAATATCCCATGAATGAAGGCACTATGACATGTTTTCACTAAGTGAAGGCTCCGTGGTTATTGCAAACCCAAAACTTGTCCTCTTTATCTATTTCCCTGTGACATTATTGCAAACCCAACACTAGTTCTCTTTATCGATTTCCTTGCATCAAAAATTTAATTCTCATTGAGTTCCATTTTCATCCTGTTCAAATATCTAACAATTTTGAGGTGCATAATGTAGTGCCTTATGACTTGAGATGCATAAATGTAGTCCCTTATTGAATTAAATGGTAGTTAGATAAAAGTACATGAATTAAATCATAGTTAGATAAAAGTACATAGACATGTGATAAAAAGACAACCTATTGCAAGCATGAATTTCTAAATACATTTTAAAGCTATGGTTTAAAAAATGGTAATATTGCAAATAAATAATTAAAAGCAGTTTTCAAATTGAAAAGCAATGTTAAAGTTATGATTTTTAAACTATACCTAAACCACCATCAAAATTTATTGTTTGGTACGAACTTAATTTCTCTACTAATTGCTACTTTGACTACGATTCTCATTACAAAGAAAGAGAGAAACCAACTTTTATATGACATGTAGAATGACATTAAGTCTTCTCAAGCAAAGTCAAGCCCAACTGCCCACAGTTTTGAGCTATTTAACCATCGTATTTTATCAAAAAAATCTAACGCATATACATATAAATAATTTAACGGGAATTCTCCCTTCATTTCACATGCTCCTGTGCAAGTATTTGTGGGTATTTATCTTCATTCCTTGCCATGAAAATTTGCATTTGAATTGTCAAAACAAAATTTGATAAATTACCCGTTTAACAATGATTTATGGGAAATAAACATGAATGCGAGGATTACCATGATTTTGCTTTTGAAAAGTTGTATATGAAGAAGAATTTTTTGTATATATGTACAAACAACTAGGTCTCTCAGGACTTGAAGGAAAATGTATGGGAAATACAATCCAGTTTTTGTAGTTTTGGGAAGGTTTTGGGTGGGAAGATAATAGATAGACTAGAGTTCTTTTTATAGAAGTTGTGTCTGTAATATTCTATGTTATGTTTGATTCATGTTGAATAATAAGTAACCCTTTTTTTTTTCTTTTTTCGGTGTGAAATAAAATACTTTATACTTGGGGATATATATGATTCGTGAAGGTGAACTAATTCGAATTCAAATTTTAATATTTGCATTTCCCTAATGTTAAACTATAATATATGTATTATTTATTTATCTGAATTTTCTTAATAAATGTGTTTAACTATGATTCTATTGGTCGGATACCAATGGCATTTTCCTAGGTTTTTATGTCCCCAAGACTCGGCGGCGCCATGACATCAACATCGATAGTGGTGTCTAATAGGTATAGTGAATTATTTATAGTTAGTATTAATGGAGGAATTGTGTATTTTCATGGTCATTACATGTCACTCAAGTTCTCGAGCATACTCCAAAATTTTTTAATCACCCCAGGTCAACTAGAAATTCAAGCAGAAGTAATTTCCTGCTTTACTTCGCATGATTTAGGTTCGAATGTTCTTTGGGAACTTTATGATATTTACACTTGGTTATATTTGTATGGATATATCAATATATCATATTGAATATTTATTTAACATTTATTATTGGTGTTGAGTGCTTGCAAATGTTCCATCTCATACCTACTCTAGAAGGAATCTTCTATGTTCAAAATGGCATCTTTCGTCTCAATTATGGATGAATTCAAAATCTTTTTCCATTTTTACAAATATGTGTACTGCATTTACCTATCATGCTTGAGTAATAGTTCCAATGTCTTGGAGATAATTTTTTTTTCGGCTATATACGTTTTGTTCCAATCGTGTGTATCTTTATGTTCCAATTTAGTTGCACATCAATACTTTCCTTTCCACTCTTTTTTCATCTTACAATTTATTCTAAGATCAGTTGAGGAATAATTTTGATATATACGTCATGTTATAGTGTATATATATAAAGTTACAAGTATTTGGATATAATAATATTGTGTCTATATATTGAAATTTAGTTCCACTTTGATCCTTTCTTGTATGCCATCTTTTTCTTCTTTTTCTTCCACCCATATTCACAGTTTTCATCCTATAAATATAAAGCCATATGGAAGGTTAATATGTTGGTTTTCAATCTATGGGTATTTGTTTCCAACTGTAACCTTTCCATCAGCTAATGGTCTCATTAAATGGCGTAATGGAATCTAAGGATGATTTAATAATTTTGAAACTATACCTACACTTCATTTAGAATTTATGTTTCAATATGAAGGTTTTTAATGTATTCAATGTACTTTCATTACCATTCTCCAAAATGCCTTTACTCATGGCCTGAATGCTGAAAAAGAGTTTCCAACATCTTCTACCTATTTTCAATGCAATACCTCATGCATAACGACAAAAATATACATAACATGAATTGGAATCTATATGTAATTTCACTTAACTCACATAAACTATATAATGTAAATTCAGCTACATATTTTGACTCAGCATTGGTACAGAGTATTCTAATAACTTTACCAATGCTTAGACAAAACATGCATGGCAACTGATTGTCTCATTCTTTTTTCAACAACAGTACACATAATGCATAAATATATAATGCTACCTCATGTACACATCTTAGTAATTGTACTCTACCGAGTAAGCCTAACATTTTCACCATTTATACAGAGTATTTATCTAATTAAATAATAGAATCAGAGATGCTCTTACTAATATATTATTCAAAATTTTCCATGATTGCATAAAGTAATTTACTGAGAAGTTATGAGGAAACAACAGAAACAAATAACACTGGAAATCAATCCAACTCAATTTATAAAATAATCACTAATCAAGAAGTGAAGTACTTGCCATTAGCATTAATTTTTATAATGCTTGAATTTATCTAATTAAATAATAGAATCAGAGATACTCTTACTAATATATTATTCAATATATTCCATGACTGCATAAAGCAATTTACTAAGAAGTTACAAGGAAACAACAGAAATAAATAACACTGGAAATCAACCCAACTCAATTTATAAAGTCGTCACTCATTGAGAAGTTAAGTACATGCCATGAATATTACTTTTTATAATACTTATAATCTTAGTCAACAATCAATCAACCTTCACTTGCCTGAATATATTTGTTTATAACACTCAGAACCTTAGTCAACACCGAATCAGGACTATGAACACCTGAGTTTGAATTCCTTGATACAAATGGGACACCTGAGTCTTGATTATAACCAAAACTCTTCATCTTTACTTTCCTCCTTACTCACTATAACTGCTCACTCTCTCATCGCCAAAACTATGAAATAGTTTTTCATATCAACTAATCATTGTTCCATGCAAAAAGCCAACTATTGGGCTCTCTACAATTCCCAACAATACTCAACCATATAAGAATATCATGTAGGAATTATATGGGTTCATTATTGAGAGAATCTTTGTTGAGGGACCATCGACCTTGTTTCCTTGGCTCTATTTGAGCTTGGCCTTCTAGGGAAGAGGTAAGAAATTGACCAAGTTTTTACTTAATTTGTCAAAAAATATATGTTATTAAATTTTGTTCTATTTAACATGTTTTAGCATAGTATGAGGGCTGTTTGGTTTTTTGTCAAGGGTTTTGCAGAGAGTGAAATGAGTTCCAATTAAGTTAGTAGCTTTGATGAAGCTGCAGTAATATTGCTAATGATGCACATGGGTGAGCCTACTATTGGTTTTATGGTCTGGTTAAATTGCAACAATTTAATTTTTGATTACCTGAGATCGACTGTTATGTGCCCTAGGTTTTGGCATATGTGGCAATATTTTCCATTGATCACTAATCTATGATCTCACATGAGCAATTGATATTGTTTCACACTAACAGAATTTATTGAGTGTGTTCCTATGGCTTTTTGATTGGAGATATCCTTCTATCATTATGAAAAGAAAGATCATTGATGGTGTTTGTATTGTCCATACTAAAGGTCGAGCTTCTGTTCTATTACCCACATTTTAAGATCAACTTAAATCATTTTTTTAACACAATGAATAATGTGGAATGAATACTAGGATGGTCGATTGACTGTACTTTGAATGGTCAACTAAAGCATCGAATGGTCAGTCAATTATGCATTAAATCGTCACATCTAAGAGTTTGTATTGTCAAGTTGTGGACTATCGGTCCACTCTTCAAATCAATCATTAAAGGTAAGTGACCATAACACGTAATGTTAACAACTTGAGTGTCTCTTTGGAAAAATAAAAGGTAAAAACATTTTGGGTTTTGTTCTTTCCTTTGCATTACAAATTTTTTTGTTGCAATCATTCAGAATTGAACGATCAATGTATGTGTTTGTTGGTATGAATTCCTTTTCTACCCATATATTATATATAACAATGATATTTCTCCCTTTTATTAAATTTCAGATCAACCCCATTAAAAAAAGGAGAACCAAAGTAACCAAACTTGTTTTAGCAACAAAACTTGTAATACACCATGAATTAATAATTTATTATTAATTATGCTGAAAAATACTTTAACTATTATTATATTATTTTATTTTTTTGACAAAAAAGTCAAGAATAAAACATTTTGTAATAAAACTTTTTTATTTAATAAAATATGTTGAAAGGGGACAAACGTGGATATAGTTGTTAAAGAGTGTTTGCTGACCCATAAGAGGAAAATACATGTGGCTGAAGCCACTAAGTGAGAACTCAATATGTAGGAGGCATCATCCCCAAAAATCAACTCACAACTCCTAGTTGAGTGCTAAAGTGAAGGAGGCTCATAAATGACCAGGTCTTGGGAAAAATACTATATACTATTATGTTCGTGAGAAACAAGAGGCTAGCATTGCATGAGGATTAAATATGTGAATGCAACAGATGAAATTGAAGTATTTTTCTCTTGTGGCTCAACAAACAGGATCGAGGGTTCTGGAGCAAGCAAATTGGCTGTTATGGGAGTTGGTTCGGAGGAACAACTTCTCCACTTTTGTTTTCCCATCATTGGTTCCAGGTTCATTATTTGTGCTTTTAAATTTTTGTAGACTGTGTTTTAAATCCTAGATCTAAATAATATTAATGTAGAAACTAGTCTGTATCAGTTAGCCTAATGATTCCATGATTAGATGTTTATAAATAGTTAGGGAATTCTATGGTTTTAACGTGTAAACTTGGATTAAGAGTTCTGATTCCTTTTGAAAATTGAATTCTACACATAAATAGATTGGAATCATCTATTTCTAATTAGTATCATGTATTTCTAAATTGAACCGTCTATTTCCTATTTGTATCAATTATTTCTAAAATTCTTCCTTAGTTTGTAATTACGAAACTAAATGTCGAATGGATCTCTAATCAAGCTAGTATTAATTCTTTTATTTTTCTTAAACCGCAGTAACGATTACATAAAAACATATAGAGTACTGGGGTATAACCCTTTCTGTTAATATATAGTATAGAACTATATCATTTAGTATATACAAAAGGATTCTACATTAATAATACTATCATTTTACAAACTATAGGATTCCAATTAAAATATTTTAATAGAATAATGATTACATAACTAATCATGAAAGTCTAAGACAATAACCAAATAAATCATGGATTTAAAAGCAGACAGTTTAAGTAAATAACACTACTAGATCAAATATCTATAGGTTAGTATTTTCCATCTCAAGGATCCGAATCAAATTAAGAGACTATATAAATCACAGATTACAGTAATCAACTATGAAATATTTTGTTAAATATGCTATAGATTTTGTTTAAACAAACACATACGGATCAAAGATCCTAATTAACATCCACAAAGCATATGCAGGGCAGTTAAAAAAAATTCCAATCTAATCTATTACTTTCATCGATGTTATGTTAGCTATCACAGCTTTAGTTACAAAATCAAAAGCTCAGTTAGGAAACAAGTATCGTTTCCCATCAGACCAAAGCTATCATCTACAACTGAATCTTCACACAATGATTTTAGCTACTGCTTAAGAAATTGAACAGACCCTGTGGGTTGTATCAATTAGTGCAACAAACAAAGTAAATATAGTGTTGTAAGTCCACATCATGGCTACCCTAATCTACATAGAGGAAATCCTTTGTAGAGTATTCACACATATGCATTGTGTTCATCATATAATTCACAATAATTACAATAGTAAAAAAAGCAATATTACTCACTGTCGTAATACCATTAACGATGGCAGCCTGGTGGTTTAACACAAACATCAAATAAAAATGATCATTGAATTTACCCAGCCGAAGGTCGACACCCTTTATAATTTAAACAATACACACACACACACACACACACACATATTAAATAGTGGTTGTAAGACCATCGCTGATGGATTTCATAGTAATGTTTATTACCAAAGTTAAATAGTATGGGGATAATACCCCACCCCCCTCCCCAACACACATATATATATTAAATATTGGTTGTAATACCATCAATGATGGATTCCACGGTAATGTTTATTACCAAAGTTAAACAGTATGGGGATAAGACCATTCCATGGCACCCAAACCCTACAAGGGTATATTTTAAAACATTACATTACATTGCCATAACAATGGCTAAAGAGACGACAAAAAATGAACCCAAGAAGGGCTTTACCAAAATCACATATGCATTTGAGAACTAAAAACACTTATATTTTAAATAGATGTGGCTACCATTTGGAGCACTCATGACCCCTACCCAACATGACCTGCCACCATGACATAGATGAGGTTAGTATGGGCCGAAATCTTAATAAGTAAAAATGGAGGTTTAAATAAGCAATATTTTCCTTTCTTGGGTGTTTGGAAATGTGGACCTGGGAGGAGGTGACCCTGTCAGCTCCCTTTTCCAGCACTGTAACCTGCATTTCATTCATTACAGTCAGAAAATCATTACTTGGTACATTTAAATTAAAAAAAATAACACAAAGTATGGGAAAAAAATCACCTTGGAGAAAGGGCAGAGAGGGCTAGGGGTCAGCTCCTCTGGAGCACCCTTATCGCTTCTATGTCTGCAAAACAAAAATGCAGTTACAATACACTAAACATTTATTTATGAAATCAACAGTAGAAAACTTATTTTAAAATGATTACTTGTACAAACAGTAGGATCGGCAAAATGGTGGCAAGGAATGTTCTGTTATACAGTCTTCCATGGAAGTCGAAGAAATATATTTTAAACACCTCAAGAAGGACAAAACAAAGTATTGTTAAACACTTTCCTAAAATCCAGGACCAGGACAAAGTAATTTAAATCAAAGCTTGAAAACCCTTATTGACCACACTAAGGTCTAAACCACTCTTTCTTCCACAATTGTCAGGACAGAACCCTTCGGCTCATACTGATTGCATACAAGAGAGAGAAACCAACTGTATACCTTAACCATGAGCTAAGAAGATATTAGGTCTGTGTTTTCCCACCAAACCAACATGCAACTGAGGCTCCATACAAGAAACATCACATTAAACAGATGGACGATGGAGAGAGCACCACATAGCCAAGTGAAGGACATGGCTGCATTGTCAACTCAGAGCCGGGTCATGAGTTAACGCCAAGGTCAAACAAGGACAATGCAATAACCATTGACAACAACAATCATTTAAAACCTTAATCATTGTAATCATATTTGGATTATAACCTATGTCAAGACCGTGGCATGTAATTCCTTTGTGTAATGTGCCAAGGTCCACACCCTTCATAAACTATAACCATAATGTTATACTATGCTAAGATCACTTCATATATGTTATAACCATAGGGCGCTCACACAAAGTTGGTTCCACTTTTTGGTGCCACTTAAGAAATCAGAAACGCACTTCCAAAGTGCAAATCAAGAACACATATGCGTTACTGATGGTACGTTCGGAATAACCCGAGCCCAAACACAAGGCTAAGGTTCATTAAAACGTATCGCGTATGCAATATATCGCATATGCCTTTCGTAAATGTTAAATATCGCATCTGCTATATATCGCATATGCGATATTCAACATTTCCAAAACGCATATGCGATATATCGCAAGTGCGATATATCGCATATGCGTTTTGTAAATGTTGAATATCACATATGCGATATATCACTATATAGGATAGAAACTTATTGTTGGAAGGATTGTGAAATGATGACAATGGATGTGGAAGACACGGTTCAAGTTTTAAAACTAGTAAACTACATTGATAAAGTTAATGGAGTTCACACATGAAATAACAAACAACTTGGACATCACTAGGGTTCTTCTTGTTTGGAGAGGTTCCTAATATTTGAAATATCAATGATCCATGGATTGACTATGGAAGCCTCTATTCACCATGTGTAGGATTTAATAATTGTCTAGCTAACTTCAAGATTGACTTGGGATAGATGACTAAAAATAGACCATTTCTATTTGAGAATTTTTTTTCTTGATCATAAAGGAATCAAAATCAATATATTTAAATGGTGGCAAGAAGCATACATAACGAGGGGGGTCTTAAGTTTATTTTCAACAAAGACTAAAAAATCTCAAAATAGGCTGAAAATATATAACCAGGAAATATTTGGGAACAGAGAGCTAGATGATAAAATGGATTGGATTTAACAATATATGATTACGGAGGGAAGTTAGAGACAAATTAAGAAGGAATAAATGGATCTAAGGACCCAATTAGGAATTAGAGAATGGAAAGAAGACACCTCGTGGAGGTAGAAATATAGAGTCAGGTTGTTAAAAACTTAGAAATAATGAGGTGAAATAATTACTTTGAAAATCCATTGGATAGCTCAGAAACACTATTTAATTCATCATGTCAACAATTTTTCTATTCTTGCAGTTATGTATGAGATTTTATTCTTTCCTGCAAATTTCTAGGTTGGAAAGAAGACACCTCATGGAGGTAGAAATATAGAGTCAGGAAATCAATAAAATGTTCAAATCCATGGCCAATGGAAACCATTTCTACTTCCTTAAAGGGACAGCAACATCCATTTTTTTATGAAGAAGCCATTGTGGAGGATATGCGATCTAAAGATATTCAAAACGTAGAGATTGAAAGCCATTATTTTAGAGTAACCATTCAACAACCCTTCCATCTCACTCTCTTCTTCCACTACCTTCCCAATGAATATTTCCTACTTCCAACAACACCTAATCAATCAATTTCATTTTGATATTTGCATTGGATGGACTACAATAGCAAGGTCCAAAACATATCTATATATTTTCCTAGAATTTATTGTTCATACAAAACAATATGGCATAAATGAAAAATGTGAATTATATATATTGTTCTATTTGAGTTTGTTTGAACAGAATGTTTGTGTCAATATTGTAATCTCAGAAGGAGCAAGATCAATCATATAATTTCTCATAGCCTCCATAGTATAGTGAGCTTTGAATGACACTCTTTTCATCCTTCCTACTCTTTCCAACCTTCCATCAACTAGTAGATAGGAAAGCCTAATTTTTTCTTCATTAACATATGATCTATTAATACACAATAATCCATTTGGTATTGTATCATGAATTCTTCCAATTGAAGTATATCTAGATAGAACAAGTAATGTAAGAGGACTCGCAAATGTTTCTTACATACCATAAGATATTTAGTGCTTGTAAGTTGAAAGCAGTATGTGCAAAGGGAAATAATGATCAATGTTATTAAATAATAACAAAATAGTGATATTATCTCCACAAAGTAGTATGTTAACATTGCATAGTACATATGGCTAATAATGGATCTCCACAATGTGCCTAGAAAATATACACAAATGATACCACATATTACCCTTGATAAAAAAGCATGCAATATGGAACTTTGCAGGAAAGAATAAAATCCCATACATAACTGTAAGAATAGAAAAATTGTTGACATGATGAATTAAATAGTGTTTCTGAGCTATCCAATGGATGTTTTGAAGTCATTATTTCACATTTACAATATCGCATATGCGATATATATCGCAAGTGCGATATTGAAAAGAAAAAGAAAAATAAAACAGAGGCCACATGGCCCTCAAATATCATTTGCACAGGATTGGGACAGCGAAAAACCACAAGGGTGAAATAGCGCATAAGCGATTTGCATTTTAGCTTTTCAAGGTCGATTTCGAGGTCAAGTGGCTCCAATGGTAGGTAAATGCTCTTATCCTTTTCACTTAGTCTTGAATTTTTTAATTTTTTCCATAATTTCATTGTTTTTATAATTATTTTAAACAAATTTAAAAAAAAATTGAATGTTCAATCAAAGAATGATTAAAAGTAAAATAACTAGTAGTTTTTTGTTTAAATCTTAATAGACAACACAAATGAACAACACAGTGTGAAAAACCCACCCTTATATAACCCACAACAACCTAACCCACAAAAACCTAACCCAAACCCAAACCTGGAGGGGGAACAAGATCGAAACTCACAGATTATTGCGCGTTTAGTGTCATTGAGGCACCTTAGCTCATCTATTAGAGGGGGGGATTGTTTGAGAGAGTATTTAGCCGATGCATTGGACACAATAACAGACACAATTTTTGAATCCCAAGGAGCTCTGTACAACATTACCTCGTACAGAGAATCTAGGAGGCAATACTACTTCAATGGATTGACTCATAGAGACATCAAAGCCCTTAAAATTACAAAAGACTAGTTATTTTCATTATCCCAGGACCCTAGCACCAGATTGGGTCCACCCACCAACCGAGCACACATTTCCATAGACTAGTGCATTGAACCAAATATAAAGGCCAATTGGATGGGTCTTTGGTATATGGTATTTGATGAAGACCCCCATGGGAAGAGGGACATCCCATTTTATTTCCTTAGGAAGTTGTATATAGAATTCATCCGAGGGAAACATGTTAACTACTTCGATCTCTTAGGAAACCAGGGTGTTGTTCATGGGATGCCCTAAGATAGGGAAGGTGCTAGGACGTATCCTAACTATTTTCCACACCCACCATGCACACTGAAACCCCCTCGGGTATTTCCTCCTCCAGGTCTTGTGATTGAGAATACACAGGAGGCATTATTTGACATGGCAGATACATTGCTTTAGCATAGGACTGATGTCCAAGGCAATGTAGACCAAGGGGCTGGCACTTCTAAGGCGGGCCCATCTACAGATCAAAGAGGAGATGCAGAGTCTTTAGAGCATAGTGTTACTCCACACCCTTGCACATCGTGTGGAGGCATATGCTATGGCCCTGCTTTCGACTTCCGAGATGATGGATTACTTCTCTTTGTAAGTAAAACTCTTTATTTTCATATTATATTTTGTTTCATGTTAAAATTTTCAATTGTTTCACAATTTATTTCTATTTAATTATCTAACAAATTATGTGGACAAATATACAACTGGTGTCCCATGGCACACCACAGTCACATAGTCCACTGATCAACGTTAAGAACATTGATGCGGCTGTCAATATTGCTTATGGGTATGGTTCTTCACAACTAGGGGTAAGAACTATACTTGTTAATTTGTCAACTTTATTTACATATTTATAGTATATATTGTAACATTCAACATGTATCCTAATTTTGATACGACATGTTTTATGTAGGTTGACCAGGATGAGTATATTATATCGCAGCCTATTCCCTCTCATGCATAGGTAGATTCCCAGACACAGGTATTATTTGAAATATGATTTTAATTATGTTTGGCTTTCTTTGGAAAAATTAATTTACTTGTATCGCTTTGGCATATGTTACTTTATGCAAGAACCTATTGTGACAGTGGTGCTTGAAGAGCACCAAAGAGAGGTTGTTGTCAACCCACCTCTTCCCCCCAACCAGGTATGTATGTTTCTCTTTCTTTGGTAAAATCATTTTCCTTCCAGGTAGTACATATGTCTCTAATTCACTATTTTATATGAAATTGACATATATGTTACTTTATATGTAGCCCCCTAGTGAGGCACCGGTGCGTGAAGAGAACCAAACTAGTGTCCCACCTTTGACGAGCCAACTGATATGTTTATGTAGATCACTTTCTTTGTACATTTGTGTATATATTTCTCTGATTTGGTGGTTGAAGAGACCCAAATTGGTGACCCTCTTCTCCCCCAAGGTACATGAATAGTTGTTGGCATTGGCATATATATATATATATATATATATATATATGTATGTATGTATGTATGTATGTATGTATGTATGTATGTATGTATGTATGTATATGCAGCCTAATAGTGAGCAAGTGGTGCAAGAAGAGCACCCAATTAGGGTCACTATTAGTGAGGCGCTAGGACCTGTGATTACTTACTCACGTACAGTAAGTAGAAATGTTATTTTAGTTTTGGAATTTGAACAAATGTACATAGAATTTTTAAAGGTTGGTAAATTAACTTACAAAATTTGGTTTTTCTGCAGTCTCCACTGATGCGACCCATCCCTCTTGTTCAGCGATGGGGATCACTAGTGAGCAGTTGGAAAAGAAACCTACACTTCTCCAAAGACTCTGGCAGTGGCATCAAAAGGGGTGATAACTAGAATAAATGTATAGGGGGCATACATAGATGTAAATTTGTGTTCATATGTACACACGGATGTACTTTTTGATCCACTATTTTGTATTATGTCCATGTGGCATGGCAATTTTTGTAACATTATTGCTATACATATATAATATAAAGCAAGGTTCAAATTTATACGTATATGGTTGACTTGATCTTGGAACATGATATGTGTGGTTTGTTCATGTGTGCTAACTTAAATGAATTTCCAATACTTAAAGGAAGAATTTACGGCTCATCAACTTTTTAACATTATGGCTATCCTCAACTTTTTAACATCATAACCATACCACACACTAAGTAAATTACATACACTAACAATCATAAAACTATGCCATGCATGGATGTGTAATATATACCATATCATACCCTACAATACCCTATGATACTAATATCATACAATTCTAACATACAATAACATACCCTACAATACCCTATGACAGTAACATCATACCATACTAACATAAAATAACATACCATAACATAACATGTACTTTAACATATACCATACACTAACATTATAACACTAATTCATGCATGCACATGTGTAATATACCATATCATACCCTACAATACCCTATGATACTAACATCATACCATACTAACACACAATAGCATACTCTACATTACCCTATGACACTAACATCATACCATACTAACAAGAAATAACATGTACCATAACATTTACATACTAACAATATGTACCATTTAACACTAAGTCATGCATGCATGTGTAATATATACCATATCATAGCCTACAATACCCTATGATACTAGTTTATCATACCATACTAACATACATCATGTACCCTACAAACCCTAAATTGGTTGAAGTAAACCCTAGTTCCATCTCATTATTTGTCAACCCTAGTGATAGCATGCAAAGTGGTGTTCATGAAAGCCTAGTTGGTTTCCGATTTGTACATGGCCATGTGTTTCTAGTTCCATCTCCTAACTTGCAAATTGCTCACAAAACCCTAGTTCCATCTCATTCCTTCTCAACCATAGTTGGTGCATGCAAATTGGTGTTCATGAAAGCCTAGTTAGTGTATGCAAGTATCGGTGATCATGTGTTTCTAGTTCCCTCTCCTAACTTGCATGATTGCTCACTGAACCCTAGTTCCATCTCATACCTTGGTAACCCTAGTTGGAGCATGCAAATTGTTGTTCATGAAAGCCTAGTTGGTGCATGCAAGTATTTGTGATCATGTGTTTGTAGTTCCCTCTCTTAACTTGCAAATTGCTCACCAAACCCTAGTTCCATCTCATACCTTGGTAACCCTAGTTGGAGCATGCAAATTGGTGTTCATGAGATAAGGCAGTTCCACCACGGGCCTAATTCCATCTCATCAAAATACCCCAATAGATAACAGTAGACAAAATACTACATGATCTTTGCAAATTTTTTTAGTCAATATATAAAATTTGGTTAAAAAGATTAACATCCACGGAACTCTGAAATGTTAAGAGAATTACAGTGTCTTCCAAACAAGTTCTATAACTTAATAATTATAATTGAATATTTAAGTGACCATAACAATTATATTAAACCACTATTTACATATTGTTACCATGTTGTTCCTATATGGGAGAAAAATCCCAATTTCAAAAATTGTCCAAAAATAATAATAATATTTCTATAGAAAACATCCAAAAACACACATAGTCTTATACATCCAAAAAACTGTATGAGCCAAAAGATTATCTAACTCAGCCAAAATAGTGAAATATACATCTATTACATGTCACCTTTATTCGAATCACAAGGAAGAAACCAAATAGGGCCCTTCAATTATCTCTTCTAACTCCATATCTTCCAGAATTTGACTTGCTTTAGGAAGAGAATCAACAATAATGTTTAGTTCCCAAAAACATGCTGAAAATAAATGTACTAAAGAGTAGCAGTATTTGACAATTAAGTCTTGTTTAACATCCAATTTATAGCGAGATCCTAGTCAACAAAAACCTAGAGAGTTTTTACACCACCATTGAAAGCCTAGTTGGTGCATGCAAGTATGAAAGCTTAGTTGGATTCTGATTTGTACATGGCAATGTAATTAAATGTATATTAAACTAAAAATGTCAAGAAATGTAAATTTCAACAAATTGAGAGCTTGTTATTTTCCGAACTCTATTTGGTGGTGTCTAAAGACACCATTCTTGGCGCCTCCAATGTGCTGTAGATGGTGTTTGTATCCTAGGCACACGAAAGGATAGACATTAGTAACATCATAAGAAAGAAAAGAGAACCCAATGAAAATATGCAGGCATGATTTATAGATAACTCACCCGAGGATGTACAATCATGTTTATAGTGTCCAATATCCTCTGAATAATATTATGTCTGTGAATGGTATCTGTCAATCACAGGTTTATTACATTGGGAATACAGTAAGGATAAATAATGAAAATTGTGCTTCAAAATTCACTTTTAAAAAGGTTAAATAACGCACCTGACAATGCACTCATACAAGTAGGCCATCCAGATCATCTCGGGTGCCGATGGTGTCCATCAATCTTTCGTGCTCTATATGAGGTCGCAAGTATCGTACATGTGACCTATTTTTGTGAGAAAGTGTGCGTAGATTGATGTTTATAGAAACTACTAGGTTGGTGAAGTGGTATACAATAGCTCCTGGTCTATAATCCCGATATACATACCCACCCTTCCTTTTCTGTTGTGCTGCAAGTGTCAAGTACTCCCCTTTTATAACCATTAAGCCGGTTGGGAATTCAATATTTTCATCATCTGTAACAAGTTCTAGAAGGGTTTGTTTCCCCTCTAAGAAATGCGCCAACCAATAGTCAGAACCCTATTCATTATTTTTTGGGGCAACCATTGCATATATCTGACCTATGAAAGGAAATAGGTCGAGTTAACAATACATTTTGTAAATAAGGTCTTGCATTTCTAATTTCTACATAAATTAAATTCTACATAGGTTGAGTAAACAATAAATAAATCCATTTTCTTATTTAGGTACTACTCATGTACCTTCTTGTATGAGATCTTATATGTGATCATAGTCTGTAGAAATATTTGTCTGATCATATTCCAAATGGTCTATTTCATTAACTCCATTGAAATTGGTGCCAAGTGTCACTCGATCCCATGTATCAACGGTATCTGCATGCTCACAATCACCCCATTCACCAATGCTATAGGAACTGCAAAAGAAATCCTTCAATCTTGTCCAAATTTGTAGGGCCGATTTGTCTGAGCTTCTCATTGAATGAAACTATCGAGTTCCATGCACTGTGTTCACCCAAGGTGTTTGTGATCGGTCCACATTTGTCACCTCCCAGAATATTCTTTGCACTAAGTGTTTCCTTGTTGATTGTTCTCCCATGATAGATGCACACCATTGGTCTATAGATGCAGCGTCTCGAAGGCAAGCATCGTTAAATTTCATCTCTTCCCTTTGAAGGGCAATTTTAGTGCATGCACCAGCACCATCGTTCTCTCCTTTTCCATGACCAGTTTCAAAGTAGTTCCAAACATGTGGCACCTTGTAATTTATGTGCAACAAACACAACCATTCAAATACACATGCATTCTTGAACTGTCCAGCACAACCATCTGACCAAATGAAATGATGATAAAATGGTATATCCATAGCTATCACGTGATCATAGAATAATTTAAATTAATGTTGCACGTAATGGATGTCATGGGTCCGGTCGTCACTTATGTAGAAGTGACTTTGTTTCAGTATCACACATTTCTCTTCATTGCTATCTTGCCCATGTCGATACGTGATATGCACCATTATGCTCACCTGTTCTCAGTGATAGTGTTGACTTTGAATTTCATTTTGTGGTTGTAGGGTGTAATTTTCCACAAAGTCAACCACTGAGTGTATTGTTCCGAGAGGGAAGGTGTCTCGGCATATTCTGAATTGCTCATCTTGCCACTGTGCCATAGTGACATGTTGAATGTACTGTTGGATCTTTCCATGAAACTCTGGAATAAAATCAGATACTTGCACCTTGTACATGAATATTAATATGTCAATAAACCACATAAAAAAATGTGTACATGAATATTAATTTGTCAATATTCAATAATTGACCTATGAAGTTACCAATTTAATCTTCCTGCTTTCTTTCCCATCATTTAGCTGATATATCTCATACTGATAGTTCTGCTTCTTGTCAATTGCATTCCCAAATGCTTGATCTTCACTTTCATGGATGCAATCAGACCATAAGGATAGCCCACCACAATTGTTGCAAGAACCATCTACACATTGTTTTAAGTAATGTGTCTACCCATCTTGCCTCGGACACATGATGCTATGGATGAAATCTCTGGATGACATTGGCGGTATTGTACTTGAGCATTCCTGTACATGGTTAGGATGCAAAAAATGACGTATATGTGCAAATGTATGGTAATATAGGTCAAACTTTATGTGGTATCTACAGCAACAAGTGTTCCAGATGGTATTTATTCTATCATACCAAGGCTTGCATTTTTAAAAAGATCTTTTCCCGAGCCTTAGCTCTATGTGGGAAACTTTAAACATCTCGAATAGTTGAGTTTGTGTCATGTCAAGATAATGTTTAACATGAGGTTCAGTGTTTCTAGAACCCCTACAATGTTTTGAGTTAGAAGAAGGCCTAGTGTTATCATGCCAAAACGTTTGCATTAGGCCCTTCACTGCTTCGACTAACTTCATGTCTTTGCGGGGCAGCCTGCCGCTAAATGCCCATAATGTTTCGATTTGTCCCTGTACATCAAGGTTGTCTCTTCTTATTGAATATTTTTTACGTGTCTTTGGATGTAAAAAAACAATTTGTGACATGCATTTAAGTAAACGGCGTTGTCTTGTGGATCTACATACAATTGATTTAGCCAATACACGATGAGCCACATTACAGTCTTGTGAACAACATTTTTTACCAATTGATGTGAGTGTAGCAGCAAGATATTTAACAATGTGATTACTTGATTCGATATTCTTCATTTTTGTTATGCCTAAATTTCTTCTAACATTTGCCATATTTCTAGATTTAAGCAAAGCTAAAAACAATTGGCATTTACCGACTTTGGATTTGTTATGAAAATATTGTTTCATTATTTGAGAAGAATGACGAAGGATAGTGCATTTAGCCACCTTACCTTCCATGGAAGTCAATTTGCTCTCATCCACTTGTATTCGTTTAGGAGTTCTCTTTCGTTTTGATGCAAAATTTCTTGTTGTTTGAAATGCTGGAGTGACGTTTACATCCACTACTGGCTCACAACTTCGATTAGGAGATTGAACCATCGAACATGGTTGTTGCTGAGTCACATTTACATCGGGAGTAACATAATTATTGAACTCTTCACAAGATTGTCTTTTTACTAATGGATCAATAATATCAACTTCCGTATAACCAGCTTCCTTTAATGTTGCATTATCTACCTCAGCCTCTACGTCAGGTATCTGTTGAGGGGGAATGGGAACTATTTGCTCATGTAATGAATGCCGATGATTTCTTGAATCTTCCTTTTTTTTGTTTTTTATTTTCTACTTCTTCCACTGTAAGCACCTTCCTTGCTGACTTTCGTACTCTATTATGTACATTCCCCATTGAAATCCACCCAAACCTGTACAAAACTATGGAATTATGTAAGTAATGATAAAAAATTGCATGTCGAACAGTTCTCTATGCGTGGGTTCAAACGAATTATGTCTTTTGATACTTGATAAAGCTAGCCAACACGACGCCACCCTAAATTTTCTATAAAACACATATCGCATATGCGATATAACGCACCTCTGATATATCGCATATGCAATATTGAATTCCATCTTTTTAATGAACATGCAGGTTTTTACATGTTTTCCATAGTGCATATGCAATATATTGCATATGTGATTTAGTGCTCAATGAATATATGCAATTTACATTTATTTATATGATGAGGATGAGGGTGATGAACATTGAGGGTGTCGATGAGCATGATGATGATGAGTATGAGGGTGAGGGTGTCGATGATGATGAGTATGAGGCTAATGAACAATGATGATGAGGATGAGGATGGTGATGATGATGATGATGAGGATGAGGATGAGGATGAGGATGAGGGTATTGATGATGGTGAGAATGAGGCTGATGAACAATGATGATGAGGATGATGATGATGATGATGATGATGAGGATGAGGATGAGGATGAGGATGATGATGATGATGACGATGATGAGGATGACCATGATGATGATGATTAGGATGAGGGTGATGGTGATGATGAGAGTGAGGGATGATCATGATGATGACGAGGATGGTGAGGATGGTGAGGATGATGGTGACTTTGAAGATGATGGTGAACAATGATGTTGATGCTAAGGAGGATGATGACTATGATGATGATGATGAGGATGAGGTTGATGATGATGATGACCATGATGATGATGATGAGGATTAGGGTGATGATGATGATGAGGAGGATGAGGGTGTCAATGAAAATGATGACGATGGTGAGGATGAGGGTGATGAACGATGATGATGAGGATCTAGGTCGATGATGATGAGGATGAGGGTGATGATGATGATGAGGATGAGGGTGATGATGAAGATGATGATGAACAATGATGGTGATGATGAGGAGGAGGATGAATATGATGATGATGATGAGGATGAGGGTGATGATGATGATGATGATGACCATGATGATGAGGAGGAGGAGGATGACGAGGATGATGATGATGATGTTGGTGATGATGATGATGATGATGAGGGTGATGATGATGATGATGATGATGACCATGATGATGAGGAGGAGGATGAGGGCGATGATGATGAGGAGGAGGATGCGGGTGATGATGATGATGATGATGATGACCATGATGATGGTGATGATGATGAGGATCAGGATGAGGATGAGGGTGATGATGATGATGATGATGATGATGAGGATTATGATGATGATTATGATGATGAGGAGGATGGTGATGATGATGAGGATGAGGGTGGTGATGATGATGAGGATGAGGGTGTTGATGAAAATGATGATGATGGTGAGGATGAGGGTGATGAACGATGATGATGAGGATCGAGGTTGATCATGATGAGGATGAGGGTGATGATGAGGGGGAGGAGGATGAGGGTGATGATCATGATGAGGAGGAGGATGAGTATGATGACCATGATGAAGCTGACATAGATGAGGGTGATGATGATGAGGAGGAGGATGAGGATGAGGATGATGATGGTGTTGATGATGATGAGGGTGAGGGTGTTGATCAGGATGAGGGTGAGGGTGTTGATGATGGTGAGGATGAGGCTGATGAACAATGATGATGAGGATGATGATGAGATGATGAGGATGATGGTGATGATGAAGATGATGGTGAACAATGATGGTGATGATGAGGAGGATGATGACTATGATGATGATGATGAGGATGAGGGTGATGAGGATGAGGATGAGGATGAGGGTGATGATGATGATGATGATGAGGATGAGGATTATGATGATGATGACAATGATAATGATGATGATGATGATGGTGATGATGATGAGGATGAGGGTGTCGATGAAGGTGATGATGATGGTGAGGATGAGGGTGATGAACGATGATGATGAGGATTGAGGTTGATGATGATGAGGATGGTGAGGATGAAGGTGACGATGAAGATGATGATGAACAATGATGGTGATGATGAGGAGGATGATGAATATGATGATGATGATGAGGATGAGGGTGGTGATGATGATGATGATGATGATGATGATGATGATGAGGGTGAGGGTGATGATGAGGAGGAGGAGGATGCAGGTGATGATGATGATGAGGTTAATGATGATGATGATGAGGAGGATGAGGATGAGGATGATGACGATGATGATGATGATGATGATGATGATGACCATGATGAAGTTGATGAGGATGAGGGTGATAATGATGATGATGATGATGATGATGATGATGAGGATGATGATGATGATGATGAGGATGAGGATGAGGGTGATTATGATGATGACGATGACGATGATGACCATCATGATGTTGATGAGGATGAGGGTGATGATGATGAGGAGGAGGAGGATGACGATGATGAGGATGATGATGATGATGATGATGACCATGATGATTCTAATGAGGATGAGGGTGATGATGATGATGATGAAGGTGATGACGGTGATGGTGATGATGATGATAATGAACAATGATGATGAGGAGGAGGAGGAGGAGGATGATGACTATGATGATGATGATGAGGATGAGGGTGATTATGATGATGATGAGGATGAGGGTGGTGATGATGATGAGGATGAGGGTGATGAACAATGATGCGTTAGGACAAAAACAAATTAGTTAAAACAAAATGCATATGCATTATAACTTTATCGTATCGCATATGCGATATGAATAAGCTATAATGCATATGAGTTATAGGTTATTCATATCGCATATGCGATATGAATAAGCTATATTGCATATGTGTTATATCGCATATGCATTATATTAAAATTAAAATAATTGGCAGGATTAAGGTTTGACATTAGGTTCGGAAGTAGCTTCGTAATACCGAACCTATTGGCTAGGACAAATAAACCAGGACTATTGCTTGTCTTTTAGAACTCTATTAATATGCTCAGTTTAGATGGCGTGTTTTGATATGACACACACAATATTTTTTTATGAAAATCTAGGATATTGTAGAGTACAATCTTACGATTCTGAATATGTAATTTTTTCCTTCAAAACTATGTTTTATTTATTTATAATTATTTTTCTAAATGACACACGTCAGTTTTTGAAAATACATACATCGATTGTTTGTTATATAACTTTTGATTTCCATCACCATTTCCCAAAAAACTATATGGTGCACTAGACGAGATCAAGCTCTATGATCTTATATTTAGAAATCAAGGATTTCATTAATTTTTTCCCCTAAAGTGTTGCACCCGCACATAAGGTTTTAATTTCAATATTTTTTGACTTCAATAATTAATAATAATAAAAAAATTCATGAATTTTTTTGAATAAATAGTGTTTCACTAGGCCCATATCTCCTTTATATGTCTGCAATATTTTATCCCAAATGGACATCATTTACCTCATATATTGCTACACCCACACAAACATATATGTTAAGATGTGCTAAAAATTTGAAAACCCACTTCCACGGATACCAATTTTATAATGATTTACACACATTCTCTATGCATAAATGCTATATATTATGAAAGCTGATTCAATTTACTATCTTTTATCTTTTTACTTCATCTTTAAATAAGTTAGGGAAGTACCCCTAATTGTCACCTAAAGTCAGAGTTTTTTGTTTATTCTAGTATTATGTGGCATCTAAAGTGTCTTTAAAGGAGACCATGATTATGGATCAGCCCCATAGTGCTATGATATTCCAAGGTCATCGAATTACTATTACAACCATAGCATACTATTATTCCTTAAACATCAAAATACATTCCAGGCGTCATGCTGCATTGTGCCATTAACCTTTAAATACTTGCAATCAAGGTATAACCATATGACATGGTATATAAACCATAAACATCAAGGACCATAACGAAAGTGCATCATAGGCCAAACCATGTATTCTCATGCCAAGTATGAAGTCATAAACCCTCACTTTTTTATTTATATAAGAAGAGGTGACCATATGGGGGAACCATATGCTTTACAAACCCTAAGCACCTTACGCTTAAGGGAAGGTCACTACACACCATAGTATGAACTATGGTAAGACCAAGGCCTTTAAATTACATCGCAACTTACACATTGGCGTCAAGGCCATGGACAGTCTCCCCACGCCTTAGGTTAGTTTCATCCTAAAAAAAATATAACTAAATAAATAACAAATAAAAATGAAATACATCACCTACATAAGACATGGATGGAGGTTTTGGGAGGAGCTAGCCACTGTCACAACTCAGTAGAACCTATTGTAACCAAAGATTATAAATATATTAAAATTGATAGAAACATTAGAGGAAATTTGGGGTCTAAAATGGGCCTTATAAGAAAACGTGCCAAAATAAGTTTTTGTGAGTTGGAATTCAAGAACCAATAGAATTTCAATAAAATAAGTCAACCATAATGGTTGAATTGACATATTTGTCATTAAAAAAAACTACTTTTTTTGTTCGTATTTTTGACATATCTCATTGTGTTTTTACTCAAATTTTGATCGAGAGAGCTCGTTGGATGCGGAATTTGATTCCGCATCCAACAAGTGCCCACACTGCATACTTTTGATGGACCCCGCTACCCCAAAAACAAGAAATACATGAAAAAACATGATGATGATGCCATCATCACATTTTTTCATGTATTTCTTGTTTTGGGGGTAGCGGGGTCCATCAAAAGTATGTAGTGTGTGAACTCGTTGGATGCGGAATCAAATTCCGCATCCAACGAGCTCTCTCAATCGAAATTTGAGTAAAAACACAAGGAGATATGTCGAAAATACGAACACAAAAAGTAGTTTTTTTTTTCTTCCTCCAAAATTAATCAATATTATTTTATTATTTTAACTATTATTTTATTATTTTGACTATTATTTTATTATTTTCCTTAGGAGGCCCATTTTAGACCCCAAAATTCCTCTAATGTAAATCACAGAAAATATGCTAAGTAAGTATGAAAATTATGCATGTAAAAAAAAATTATTATGATTTTTAGGTGTGTTACAGAACTTGGCCAGTTTCACTAGTGGAAGAATTCAAAAATTCCACCAATGCACTGGTAAGATTCCATTGCAATATATCTGCAAAGTTAGAAGTAACTACCAACAAACGAGCCAAACTCAACTAGTTTCATCGATGAAGGACGACCAAACTCAAACAATTTCACCGATGAAAGGCCACCAAACTCAAGCAATTTCGTCGATGAACAACGACACATTGAATATAACTAGTATATCTATAGCTGCATACTAAAATTGACTCCCCGCAATAGCAGAAAACTTAGAATATTCCACCGCACCAACATCCAACAATGCATCCATAGATACTAAGTGTTCAAGGATCCTTGATGAAGAGCCAAGCTAGACTCAACAATAGCCCTAATTCTCCTATGTATTTCTTTTGGTACATTTGCAACTATACTATTTTCTCCTCTCAATATTTGTAAAAGATAGTTTTACTGCATTTTGCATTTTTCTTTGGTGTTGCATCCATTTACTTAGGTTTGTATTAATTCATTTAGATATATTTTTAGTAATTGCTTATACCCTCATGCAATTATCTCACGGGGACATTTCCACCTTGTGGCTCTTATTTGTTGTGTGTGTTAGAAACAGGACCGTCGAGCAATAATAGATATACAGTTAAATCATTAAACAAGATGCAAAACACATTTAACACATTACAGAGAGACACAGATATAACGTGGTTCACCCAATGGATGGGCTACGTCCACATAGAAATTACCAATCCTTTTATTAGCATCTAGTAAGAAGAAGGGATACAACGTGCAACAACATTGTTGCACTTCCTCTTCACACTCTCATAGTCTCTCTCACACAATCACATAGATTGTTTACAATACAATACAATACAATACCATATCCCCATTAGTCATATTACAATGGTTTCTTTTATAGGAGAAATACCATGGGAAAATAATACAGTTAACCCAATACCATGGGTCCGCAAATGTTGGTCAACAAACATCCCGAAGTTGGAGAACTAGTATACAATAAACTTGGGGTACAAACACGACTGAATAAAATCTCTAAATCTCGAAAATCAAGCTCCATAACCAACAGTGTGGCTCCCCAAAAAAAATCAACCGAACTTACTTTGTAATGTATTCTTAATTTCAGAGAGATTTAATCTCCAGTATTGTTAAATCTATATGGCAGTACCAATTACCAAGTCCATTCCAATAATTATTTAGTATGCATAAGTTCCTTTTTTTGGGGGGGGTTAAAAGAGAGCCCTCTTCGAGGTGAGAGCCGACCTTCTTTCACGTAATCACATAGTTGCCGACATAAGAATTAAATTTGATTGATTTTTATGTTTAATATACATAAGAATACATTTTGAGGTGAATGTTTTGTTATTATTATAACATTTGAGGATAAGTTTTGTTTATGAGTCAGGTTAAAGGAAGAAAAAAATCTTTGATAGAGTTCTTAAAATAGTAATGAGCATTTTGGATTATTATGTAGGGTATAGAATTTTATCAACTATGTGCATGTTAGTTATTTATTTTGACAATATATAATCATTTTCATTACATTACATGGATTTTAAAATTTTATTATTCTTTATTCTTTTCGATTTCATACTATGAAATGTGGTAACTAACTTAACTTGATTTTCTTTACGGAACAACTTGGATTTAAGTCTATCTTAGTTACTATTAAAATTATGCAAACAAGTGTATATTAAGTACCTATTTAATTAAGCAAAAATATAAATGTATTTTTAGTTCCAACCAATAAATTTTAATTTTTTTTAATTTATATGAAAAAATATTTTAAAAACTCATACAAATTTTAACTTATAAAATACTTACTAATTTTATTAATTTATTATCCTTTCAAATTATTCATATCTTAATGATTTTTTATTCTTTCAAAATTTGCATATCTTTCGAAATAATTATTGTCCATTGACAAAATTATATTTCCAAATAAGATTTAAATGGATACCTTCTAACTGCTTATTTTTTTTATATGCGATGTAAAATTATTATATTTTATTATTTGGAAATAATTTTTATGTAACAAACTTAGTTTCTACCTTACTAATTTGGGAAATGGGGTAAAATGTTTTTTTAAGAACTTCATCTCAAACATTCAAACATGTTACAAAATTATATTTGTAAATAAGTTTTAAATGAATATCTTGTAAATGCTTATATGTATTTGTATGTGATGTAAAAATATTACATTTCATTATTTGCAAATAAGTTTTATGTAACAAACTCAATTTCTACCTTACTAATTTGGGAAATGAGGTAAATTGTTTTTTTTAAGAACTTCATCTCAAACATTCAAATATGTTAGTCTTAATTAATATTAAACATCTTAGTATGGTACACTCCCCTTTACCTTATAACCCCTTTTGTTAAACACAAAACCATAAGAATAACATATTAATCTTTAAAAGAATGAAGTAATTATAAAGGAGGTACAAATTTTGATTTTAAATAAAGATGTTATTTCTCCCAATAGATGGTACTTACATTGACCCTTAATCTATTTTACATCACATACAAAAACATATAAGCATTTAGAAGATATCCATTTAAAACTTATTTGCAAATAATTCTTATGTAACAAACTCAATTTCTACCTTACTAATTTGGGAAATAAGGTAAATTGTTTTTTTTTAAGAACTTCATCTCAAACATTCAAACATGTTACAAAATTAAATTTGCAAATAATTTTTAAATGGGTATCGTCTAAATGCTTATATGTTTTTGTATGTGATTTAAAAATATTATATTTCATTATTTGCAAACAAATTTTATGTAACAAACTCAATCTCTACCTTACTAAATTGGGAAATAGGGTAAATTGTTTTTTTTAAGAACTTCATCTCAAACATTCAAACATGTTAGTCTTAATGAATATTAAAAACATCATAGTATGGTACACTCCCATTTATCTTATAACCCCTTTTGTTAAACAAAAAACCCTACGAATAACATATTAATCTTTAAAAGAATTACAAAATTTAATTTTAAATAAAGATGTAATTTCTCCCAATAGAGGGTACTTAAATTGAGCCTTAATTTATCTCTTATTAATACAAGGGAAAAACACATTCTAGTATCTAAATTGACCCTTAATCTATCTCCTATTAATACAAGGGAAAAACACATTCTAGTATCTAAATTGACTCTTAATCTATCTCCTATTAATACAAGGGAACAACACATTCTAGAAGCTAACACTTGTAATAACACCTAAGAGTATTCACACATATGTTTAAGAACCATACATCACAATAAGTTACTTTTCATAATTATTTAATAAAACAAACTAAAGCATAAATCTTTGAACTTATGAAAGGAACATCTCATAATACCTTTGTTTAAACATTCATATATAAAGCTTGCATAATTAAAATACCATATGTCCTTCATAAACAAGAGTAAACACTTGCAAGTCCCATATTTAAGAACCATACATCACAATAAGCTACTTTTCACAATTATTTAATAAAACAAACTAAAGCATAAATCCTTGAATTTATAAAAGGAACATCTCATAATACCTTTGTTTAAACATTCATATATAAATCTTGCATAATTAAAATATCATATGTCCTTCATAAACAAGAGTAAACACTTGAAGTCCATATTACTATGCACGAGAGAATAGTATTACATCTCTTCTAAACAATCATATGTTTCATGTCCGCAAATCCTTAACTTTTATGTGAGACAAGATGATCCATAGGTCATATATTGTGTACAAGTGAGAAAATGAATATTCTTTAAACATTAGAGAGTTGCAAAACATTATCTTGGGTCAGTACATTACATCTCTTCTAAACATCATATGTTTCATGTCCGCAAATCGTTAACTATTATACGAGACAACATGATCCATAGGTATCTATTGTGTACAAGTGAGAAAATGGATATTCTTTAAACATCGGAGAATTGCAAAACATTATCTTGGGTCACTATATAATACATACAAGCGAGAGAGAGACACCAGCATGGCTCACCCCAATCATGGGCTACGCCCACCAAATTTTTTTAATCTTTTATTATTTATTCCAACAGGGAGGTTACAAATCTGCAACAAAACAGCTGCAATTTCTTTCATTTCATAGAGAACACCATGTAAATGTTTTTATGCTTTATTGCAAGGAGTTTCCTTTTAATCATAACCATATATCACGATTTCTAATAACCATTTCTTCTTTCTTTAATTGCATAATATGTAAATGTAAAAGACTATCAAATACAGATTTACTAATATCATCATCACCTCCTAAAAATAATATATTAGCTATCAAATTTTGACTCTTTAACCATTAAAGTTTCCCATCTTCATAAAAAACACACATCAATTTTTCCATCTTCATCAAAAACACACATCAATCCTTCATTATAATATAAAAAGTTTATTATCCTTCATTTATAATTGTCTTATATGTATGATTTAATTCTCAACTGAGAAACAGGCATTCTCAAAGCAAAATTATTTGCTGAAACATTAGAGTTGATTTTGTTCTTAAACCCTGTTTCAGCCATCTTCGTAGAAGGCCTAACTTCAAAGGACTCAAGGCTGGAACCCGTGACTTCTCCTAAAACCAAGAGAATATGTGCAAGTCTTACCAATTGAGCTAACCCTTAGAGCTAATTACAATGACATTTAAGTATGGGCATTGGTTGACGTCAACCTGCTTAAGTGAGTTGGGGAGTTGGGTCTGCATAAGGCCGCTCTACCTCTCTAGGAAACTTCAACAACTATACATAACACAAAACAACTGTCCCGATGTTATTCTTCATCTTGGCAAACAATCTATTTATATAAACGCAGAGAAAAGGGTTTTGTCTGAAAAAGAGGAATTCGGCTCTCTGCGAAGAGGCCTCTTCTCTTAGTTACTAGCCAAAGAAAGACATAAGCATTAAGTCTCTTAATCGGGTTACAAATTTTATGAACCGGATCACGTAGAGAAAAAATATTATAAACATTCAAGTCCATAACAAATTTGATTCGGGCATTGATTTCTTTCTCCTAAACTGTCTTATACGATTCCTGAAATCTACGTCTCCCGTCTACTTCGCCTTCGTCATTAGAGAACTGTTTGGCAGAGAAAACATTAACATCCAACAGAGTTACGGATTACTTTACCAAATTGCAATGTACATCAACCTCTTAAATCTCTTTAATTTAAATTTTAACTTCAGAAATTCAGAATCAATACTTACATTGTTTTAACCACTTTGCGATTGTATTTTTTTGTTGTTGTTGCTGAAGGATCCCAGTAGCAGATGAGATGTTACATTTAAATGGCCATGCTTATATGTTTTTGTATCTGACTTAAATGTCTTATATTTCATTATCCAATCATTAAATAGTTTGGATTAGTTTTTTAATTGACATTAAGTGTGCAAATCAAAGTTAATTTCATAGAGGAATATGAAGAATGTAACTATATTTGTATTAATATAATTATGGTTTTTATGTGAAATATATATATATATAAAATAAATTCAAAAGTATTGAGCAAATAAGATATAGATTTATTGGGGTGAGAGAACTTTTGTGAACCAGATGTGTAGGTATGTAGCATATAGACTCCAAAAATTATTTTAATAAAATTATAAAATCATCAATATGTGGAAACCAAATTTAAATTAACTAATTTGTTAAAAAAAAAAATTATATAAAAATGTATATCAAATTTCAATTTAAAATTTTATTTTTATCAAATTTAGAATTTCACTTATTCTTATCTCTCTCTCAAAATCAAAGTTTAATAAATTGCAAAACACATTTATATATGTATATCAAATTTCAAATTAAAATTCTATTCTTATCAAATCTCAAAAATTTCTCTCTATATATAATAAAAATAAAAGTTTAATAAATATATCTCACATATCCAACAAATTAATGACTTATCACCTATTTATATATTTTTATCTATAACTTATTACCTATGAACATTTATGTCTACTTAGTGGGATTTGGTTTGATAACAACTAAATTTAAGGAACATGTCCATATAATATATATATACACACAATATTAAAATAAAAGTGATCTTCCTTATAAAGATTCCACCAATGTAATGATAGGGTGGATTTTGTAATGGAGATGTTTTTTAATTTTTTTTGGATTTTATTGTATGCTAGAAAATTACTCTTTAAGTAAATAAAAAGTCTGTTTCATTCCTAAACAAAGCTCTTTTAAATAATTTATAAAAAAACCATACATAGAGATGTAGAATGCCTTAGTACAAATTTATAAATCCCAACCCAAGAATATGGTTAAAATTTTTCGAACAACCACATCAGATGAAAATCCACATTTTTATTTGTATCTTAATGTTAGCTTTATCAAGTGTAAAGATGGATCAAATCTCTTGAAGTGTAACATTTACTCAGTTTAACACTAAGGTTTGCATCTCAAAATATTTGATCCATCTAGAGGTCCTCAAAATTAAAATGAATCTATTCTGCTTTTTGTAATATAATCAAATATATCTAATTAAAAAGGCACAACTACTTAACATTTAAAACTTAGTATATTATGTATATTAACTATAAATTTACCGCAATAATATATAGTTTTAGCAAAAGCTCTTTTCACAATATCTGATCTCATAACATATTTTATAATTAATTTTATGTATAACAATAATTAAAGATTTATAAAAAACTTTTGAAATTATCTGTTTGATATTCTATAGTTTAATTATTAATTTATTTTAATGAGCAATACTTATTTTATTTTCTATAACTTTAAATATATTTATTGCATATAAAATTAAGAAGACATTAATGTAATAAGAAACAGAAATTGAGTTTTACTTTGAAAAAATAAAGAGTTGAAAGCGCTAATTTTAACCCTCGTAATCCAAGCCAGATAATGCGGAGTCCAGAACAACGATCGCAGACCCGACCGCAACTGCGAGGAAGATGATCTCTTTATATCCGGTGAGCACGAGCACCGGGGTCAGGAGCGCCCCCAAATAGTGCAGGCGTGCCGTGTAGAAGCCCTCTAGTACCTTTTTATTATGGCAGCAGTACAGGACGCACCAGCTGACGGTTGCGGCGAGGAGCAAGAACAAAGAGAAGAGCTCCCGTAAGAGGAAGCTGCCCACGGGGGACACTATAGCAAACAGTGCGCCCCATCGCAAGCTCTTGTTGGGGATGATGGGCGGCTTTATCCAGACGAAGTACCAGGCGCCAACTGCCGGCAAGAGCAAGTACACCAAGAACATCGTCCGGATGACGGTGCAGAG
>LPNX010548368.1:53592-65802 GCA_001517045.1 Pseudotsuga menziesii
TGAGACTATTTCTGATTTATTTTGTATCCACTTTGCCGATTTTGGAGAATAAAAAATTGGAACTTTCACCTTGTGTAAAATTGAGGGTCTCATTGTCGTCGTATTAGTTCCATATAAGTCAACAGTGTTAATAAATAATTTTTTAATAATTTTCCTATTTGCCCATTTGGAAGACCAGTATTCTATTTTCTGATTAGCACATTTTCGGATATTCTATGTGTTCAAATCAGGCAATGTTGAAGATAGTATTTTCAAGTTTCAATGTTGGGATATGCGAAACCAGAAATGTCGATTTTGAGGTTTTATTTTAGCTTTTTGTATTGTTTTCGCATAACTTATTTCTACTTTGCCAATTTTGGAGAATCAAAAATCATAACTTTCACCTTATGTAAAATTGAAGGTCTCATTGTCGTCGTATTAGTTCCATATAAGTTAACATTGTTAATAAATAATTTTTTAATAATTTTTCGATTTGCCCATTTGGAACAGCAATATTCTATTTTATGATTAGCGCATTTTCAAATATTAAATGTGTTCAAATCAGGAAATGTCGATGATAATATTTCTAAGTTTAAATGTTGGAGTATGCGAAACTAGAAACATCGATTTTGAGGTTTTATTTTAGCTAATCGTACTATTTTCGCATAAATTATTTCCCCACTAAGTTCATGCTTATTATAATGTCAGTTTGTGTTATGTTTAAATGTCTTGGCTCAAAATTTGACAAACATTTTGGCCTCTAAATGGTTACAATTTGTGGAAACTAATGTTAGCTTGCATATTTGTATGTTAGAAAGAAACCCGATTCACCTATGTATTTTTCAATTATCCAAATTACATATTTAATTACTCTGGTTGTTGTTATTCATTAACATATTTGTTTACTCTGGTTTGTATCTATTTGAACTATAAATGTTTCAAAATTGCATGAGGAAACCGCAAGTTGTCATTTCCATATTCAGAATCCAAAATTCAACATTTCCATATTCGAAAATCTATGTTCTATGTTTTCCAATAAGGAACACCAATTGTTCCGATTTTCGATTCCCCAATTTTTTATTTGCCACATTTAGGATGTGGATTTTCGATTTTTGACATTTCAGAATTTGGAAATGCTATGTGTTGAAATAAATAACTACTCATGTCCCTATTTCCTATTTTTGACATTTTCTATCTCATAAGTTTTCTATTTTCAAATAAAGAAATGTCGAAGTTCCTATTTCCTATTTCTGGATTTTGGTTGAATTTATGGCTATATGTTCATGAAAAAATGTAAATAGCATGAATTAATAGTGCAGTAAATCATAAAGCTAGAATTGGAGAGAAAATGCAGGCTATTGCAGGGAGAAATAATGAAATATAATATTGACAAAGGTAACTAGAAAAGGTTGACAAAACCGTGTAGCAATAGTGAAATACAATCTTTAGTTACTATGGTCTCCAAATCATGATCGTTACTTTTTTCCTCTGGAATGAAACAAGCCATTTTTTTTTTGCAATGTAACATAATCATGTGACCATACTAAAATGGATATGTAAAAAACATAATAATTCACAATAACATATTTCATTACTCTCATTGTTGTTATTCATTAACATATATCACTATAAATATATTCCATTAATCTGATTTTTGACATGTCGGATTTTGTTGTTATTCATTAACATATATCACTATAAATATATTTCATTAATCTGATTTTTAACATGTCGAAATTTAGAAAATAATATGTTTAGGAATAAGGAAAACCAATATTCCAATTTTCGATTTGCGAATTTTCGAATTTCGACAATTCCGATTCCAAAAATTGTATGTCTTCAAATCAGAAATTGTGCATGTTTCAATTTCCTATTTTCAATATTTGGGATTCTAGAAATCCTATGTCCTATGTTTTTCATTAAGGAACAACATATGTTTCAATTTTCGATTCCGTAAAATTCAATTTGTGATATTTCCGATCTCAAAAGAAATTTCATGGATAGTGTTTCCAAATTTTTCCATTAGGAGGTTGGAAAAAGGAATATTAACGAAATACCTATTTTCTTGTGAATATTAAACAAGTTAGTGCTGAAAACAACTGAAGTTGCCATTGAGACATGGGAGGCTATGTGTGATTCAGTTGAAGCTATAGTCAATGCAGTTCAAAAGGCTTGTGAAAATAGGTGGTCTACTTCAAATTAAATTAAATTCATTTCATAGCTTTGGTGGGAAGTCTCATGTGAGTTAAATTCCTGTCAAAATTGCGTACAATAAATTCTAACTAAAATGTCTCACTTTTTCGATCAATTTTTCATTGAAACCCATGAAAATTTGTATATAACCCCAATCACAAGCCAAGTCCCAAAATCACAAGCCAACTTAAAGAACAAGGTGGCATTTGAATATGGCCAAACATTGCTGAATATTTAAATCTAAAGCGATGTGTGGATTATATGAAATAGTTTTGTAAATGTAATTGTTTCTTGAATATGGCCAAACATTGCTGAATATTTAAGTCTAAAGTGATGGGTGGATTATATGAAATAGTTTTGTAAATGTAATAGTTTTTTAGAAACAATTTACTTTTTCAAAATAGATAATAATGTGAAAATAGAATTGTTGTAAAATTTATTGTGTATATATTAACTGTATTATTTTTACATTGACATTTATAAAAGGTTTTGTAGTTCTTGATGTTAATGCAAATCCGATCAACCAAAATCAACACATCTTTGTCATGTAATTCTCATATTTAGTATGCAATTTTATTTCTGCTATTAAGTATGAAGATTATTTTGAAAGGCACAACAAGCAAATGGAGAATGGAAACAACCAGATCAAACATTATTGAATTTGGGAAATTAAAATTGTTTGAAGTTATATCCTCCAAAAAATATGTTCAATTAATTTATTTATTTACTCAAATTGACTCATATCATGATTACGTCCTATTTTCAACCAAATCTTAGTGAAAATAGATAGTCAACAAATGCATTAAATAAGACAAATCGATTAGGACATAGTTTCACTTCACAAATTTACAACTTATTTCATTTTTATAAAATATATTTTAAATTTGTTAAATCATAAACCATAGTTGTTAAACTTCTATATTAAAAAACACATTACATTTTTATTATTGTTCGAATCTTTTAATAAGTTATTTTTTTAAAGATGATGTTATACACCTTTTAAACAAAGATAAAAATAACGATAGTGAAATTCATTTGTATATAATACTCCAGTGCTTGTCGTCAATGTCTTATCAAATATTGATAAGAGTATGAATAAATGTTTACCAAGGAAACTTGATTCTTCATCTTGTTAAGTCACTATTATATTATAATATAACAATTCTATTCATGGTTTATGATGAATATTTCACTATTATATTTATAATATAATCTTGTATTCAAGGTTTATGTTGAGTATTTTCTTTTAAAAAGTATCAATATATTTTCTGAATCTGTGATTCAGATTTTTTTTAAAATTAGTTGTAATGCATCAAAAGATTTCAGATATTCGTGTTCTTGGAAAAGGGAAACACTACATCCTTTTGGACTAAATGTATGTTTTCTGATCTCTGATTCCCTATTTAGCAAATCGGGAATCATACACATTCCATTATTTTTTTAATAAAACTCATTACAATATTATCCAGTCTACATTACAAACCCTAAATTGTTTTGGATCCAATATATATTGCAGTGTACCATAAACCCAAGATTTCATGTGTTATAAATCCGGGATGAATGTGTTATAAAAGTCATTTTTTGAAGAAGTAAATAAATTTTCCATTTTTTAAAATTTTATAAAAGTAAATATATTTTCCAATTTTAGAGTGTACCATAAACACGAGAGGAATGTGTTATAAAAGTCATTTTTTGAAGATGTAAATATATTTTCCAATTTTTTTTTAATTTTATAATGCCTTATAAATTAATAATGTTTCTCATTTATACAATGAGATCATAATTTTTTAAATATATAAAAAATTACGTAAACCGGAAACCAGAAACACCACATCTTTTTCGATTGAATGTTTGTTTCCCGATCGTAACCATTAAAATTTTAACTTTTCTCTTGTGCCACAATCTCCAGAAATCTTAGCTTTTCCGGCTTCCCGATTTCCAAGTAACATTTGTATATAATATTAAAGGAAAAAAATCAAATATTCAAATAATATTTGTTTAAGTGGATTTAACATTATCAATTTTAAATAATATTTGTATAAGTGCAAATAATATTTGTATTCAAAATTATCAATTTTTATTATAAATGTTTACAGTGTAATTTAACATTCATGATAATAAGTGGATTTAAAAAAAATAAAGATAGTATATTCGGTATTCAAATTGATATATAAATATTTATAAAATGGATCAAGTTATGAAATCAAAGTTCTGTACATTGTTAAATATATATTCTATTTTTTTTTATTGTAATAAAGATTTGCAAATTGCTAAGATTAATAGCTATATTATATTAGAGTTTCTCATAAAATGAATGTGTTAATTAACTTGAAGTGTATTAGATTTACATTTAAGTTTGATATATTATTATATATTTAAAAATATTATAACAAATAGTTAGGTTAGATTTATTTTATGTCAATCGAATTGGTTTTAGCAAAAATATATATAAATATTATCAACCGAAGCATTGAATTGTTGTCGAGTGGAGAGCAAGATAATCGCAAATCGAGAAACAATCATTCAGTCAAAAAGCATGTGGGATCTCTAGTTTTTGATATGGAAAAGAAAAAGTAGGAAATTGTATTCCCGATATCCAGATCCGAAATATCGAAAATCGAAGAAATGAATCAACATTATAAATAAAAAATTGATGTTTTCAGTTTTCGATATCCGAAATATCGAGAATTGGAAATCGGGAAGCCAACAAATTATTTCAACAAAAATCTAAGTCTCTAGTCTCCGATATCCAAAATATCGGAAATAAAAAATCGTGGATACCCCAAATAACCTTAGAAAATACCATGTATAACATTACATCGATATCTAATGGACCATATTCATGTTAATTTACAATTAGATATTTATATAACATGAATAGTACCATTGTAATGGATATCTATAACATGCACAATATCGTTAGGCTTTTTGTGTCCTTGATCTCTGTGTATGTTGCCCATGATTTTCATTTTGTACATTATTTAAGAGATACAAAGAAAAATTAATATTTATAGTAATATTGAACCTGCACCATCTTGAAAGAGATTCCACAAATTAATTAAAGCTATTACTGCCTGCTAAACACCATCCAGAGATCAGAGCAAGGGTCAGAGGAATGCAAAGAAAAAGGGGAAAAAGGGAACACTTAAGAGAGCCAGGATGTTACCAGTCAACAACCCCATTTCCTAAGAAGATACAAATATTATTACAGAGTCTCTCTAGTTCACCACTCCCTCTAAGGTTCTAGTCTATGTGGTTTTTCTTACTATTTCGTTAAGCATACAATATGGTGTCCAAGAGTTAAGCCATATCCATCACTATGAATATTCATGTGCATAAGAGTAGATACTCTACCTCTTACAAAAAAAAAATGCAAGCATTCTTTTATCAAAACAAGAACCCAAAGCTCAATGCTAGAAAGACAACTAAAATAGTAGAAAATGTGAATATAATTAAAACCTCAACAAGCAACAACAAATGAAAACATGTTTTTGCTAACAAACAGAACCTTATACTCACTAAAATATTCTGATCCATGATAAACACCTACATGAGACCATAAATATATCCTTAATCATATAGTTCCAATTTTCCTGTATACAGAATTTCCTGTGGTAAGATATTTTGTGTCTTTTGTAAGGATGTTCTAAACTGGTTTCATTTGAAAAATGTGGAGTTTATTTCTAGGGTACACAATACCCTCGTTATCAAGAATTAGGAAAACCTTTTCTACACAATTGAGGAAGCATTCTCGAATGGTGTACTGAATAAATTAGTTGACTTTTGTAGCAGCTATTTGCAAGCTTAATTTCCTATGGTAAGATTTTTTTGTGTCTTTTGTAATGATGTTCTAAATTGGTTTCATTTGGAAAATGTGGATTTTATTTCTAGGATACACAATACCCTCGTTATTAGGAATTAGGAAAAACTTTCCTGTAAAATTGAGGAAGCGTTCTTGAATGGTGAACTAAATAAATCAGTTGCCTTTTGTAGCAACTATTTGCAAGCTTAATTTCCTATGGTAAGATTTTTTGTGTCTTTTGTAATGATGTTATAAACTGGTTTTATTTGAGAAATATGGAGTTTATTTCCAGGGTACACAATACCCTTGTTATTAGGAATCAGGAAAACCTTTCCTGGACAATTGAGGAAGCGTTCTTGAATGGTGTACTCAATAAATCAGTTGGATTTTGTAGCAACTATTTGCAAGCTTGATTTCCTATGGTAACATGTTCTATGTTTTTTGTAAGGATGTTCGAAACAGGTTTCATTTGAAAAATGTGTATTTTATGTCCTAGATAGATAATACCCTCATTTTTAGGAATCAAGAAAACCTTCCCTGCACAATTAATGAAGGGTTCTCGAATGGTGTACTGAATAAATCAGTTGCCTTTTGTAGAAACTATTTGCAATCTTTCTAGTTTAATTTGGCAGACTTTGTGAAAGCATATTGCAGATAATGTGTTATATATTGTTTTTATTGAATTGATGATGATCATTGTGGGTCATTGAAGGTAAATTGAGCTTTATTTAAAATTCAATTCTCTTAATTTCATATGTAATCATTATTACTTGAGGTATTATTTTTTGAACCTTCAAAATGTAAAGGTTAGTGAAATGTTACAAGTGCAAATAATACATGTTGATAATGCATATTTTATCAAAGTTTATTGTAGGAGGCATGCGGTCCATTTTACTAGATTTTATTGTTACTTTGAAAGCGATTATTCAATCTACATGGTTAAATGATTTTACCTCTATATGATGTCACTGCAGAAATGTATGTCTATCCTGTTGAAAGCTTTAAGTCCTACTCAGGCTTTTGATTTGTAAACGAGACAAAAGTTTTGAGTTATCTTTATCTTTCTGGCTGATATAGCATGTGGAAACTAATTCCAGTTATGATAAGGGCTTACAGTGCATACTTTCTAGTTGTGTTTTCTAAGTTGTATCACTTATAATGTCATGCAGTTCAGATATCAATGTTTTTCTTTTATAAAAAAAAGAAGAAGTAGATTATGACATATTTCTGAAAAATATTTGTTGCAAAGTTACGGTTCTTTGTCCTGTGTCTTGTGAAATATTCCCTCAATTTTCACACTGTATTATTTGTAGTAAACATTTTAATCTTCCAAATGCAGAATTTGATCTCATTATTGTGTTTCAGAGGGTGTTTGACAAAACAATTGTTGTGATAATGTCTCTTATAACATTTAGAAGGTACAACATTAATTATTACTGCCTCTCACCTCGACAATGTTAGCACCATGTTTGAATTATTTATGGTTATTTTAAATTTGAATGGTTTTGAATTGTGATGTTATCCATATGGAATTAGAGATTCCAGCTTAAAGGTTTGGCATTTCAGGGAAGTGTTATCCTTAAACAAGGAGAAAGGGTTTGATAGGAGTTTTTTTTTTTTTTGATAAAATGTTTCTTTTGATTATTAATACAAACAATAGATGTACCTAAGCACTTTATTCAACAATAAGAGGGGAGACAGTGCATATGGCACAAAAACTAGCTCAAAATTGGGCTAGTATTATACCAAAATAATCACTATGCTAAAATGGTTTATAAAGCATCTACGGAGCAACAAGATAAATCGACCCATGGCGCCCAAATAACCAAAGCCTGGAGATGAGTAAGGAATCATCATAGTCCCTAGAGGTTGGTCTCCAATCAGAGTTAATTATTTTGACCATGTGTAGTAACTTCCAAAACTTACACGAGAAAAAGGGAAACACAGCCCTAATGACCCAAGACAGATTGAACATTGAATATGTGGAACTATCAAGTCTACCCATGGAGAAGGATTTATGAATTAAAGATGATAGTGGATTTTTTACATGCAACAGGATAGAGATCTAAGAAAGGCTCTAGAGAAGCTACTTATCACAAGCATAAGGGAAGAGAGTAGTGGAGTACAACATTATTTCAACCAGTAGTTAGTGTTATAAAAAAGATAACAGACTTTAAAATATCCAAATGACATGAGTTGTCATCATCCGCTCATGACCTCAGAGGAAATAGGGAAACAAAGCCCACCCTCATGACTCAAGACAGACCTAAGTTACCAAGATACAGATACGGATACAAATTCTTTAGATTTTTCAAAACCCAGGATATGGATACGACGAGGAAACATCAAGTACAAAAATATATAAAAATATTTTTATATTAAATAAATAAAATAGAGTGAAGAAACAAAACCATTCAGGAAAAAATTGTAGAACTATAAATTATTGTTAGAAAAAAGAGTTCATGTACCATAACTGATAATTTGATGAGTTGTAACCATGATTGATATTGATAATTTTAATAACAATTTTGGCATGAACTTAAAGCAGGGAAAAACAATGTTTTAGTGAGCCACAATCCACATGTCCCTATGAACAGGGAATAAAGTGGTTTTGTTGAAATCTATGGCAAGCCTACATAACAATGTTGAAGTGGGCGACAACATAGCACATAAATATATATTAGCCCTTGACATCAAACCTTCACCCTAAAGATAAATCAAATAAAAACATTGAGAGTAGAACTTGATATTGATATATTAAAGTTCAAGAGAAGATCTTGACATAAGGATAGATCAGACCTTCAGTAGGAATGGGGTTTATGATTTTAGCCATTAGGTGTTTAGGGTTTTTTTAGTTTTTCCTTAAAAATAATTTTTTTTGGGGGGGGGGCAATGGGTCATACAAACACTGGAAGTTTCAAGATACTTTTGAAAATTTTAGGAATTGTTTGATTTTTCACAGGATCCATTTCATGGGACCAAGATGCATTTCTTTCTACAGGGGATACCTTTCCATGGCATATCCTAGGAGGATCCGATCTGGATACATATCAGATCCACGGATCCGCGGATCCTACACACTGGGGTGGTGTATACAGTAACATAGAAACAAAGAGACATTGATAATGCAATAATTTCAAGCCTACCCATGGAGATGGGGTTATGAATTAAAATAGTTGAGGAGTTTTCTCATGCAAAGGCTAGTGAAATAAGAAAGGATCCAGAGAAGCTACTTATCACATGCACAAAGGGAAGAGAGTAGTAGAGTACAACATTATTTCAGCCGGTAGTTGATGTTATAAACCAGTACACATATGTACAAAAATTTCAGGAAATAATTTTATGTCTAATTATAACATTCACCAGATGACACTTAACCCAAAAACAAAGGAACATGACTTACAAAGCAAACAAGTTTTCTAATCATAAACACAGACATCCATTTGCTACAAATGAAAACACAGACAAATTTGGAAGATTCCTTCCTAAATCTGCTACAGGAGACACATAAATGCATACTACAGTCCCTCAAAGGTGAAGATTGTTGTGGGAAAGCTTCAAAGAGGTGTTAGTCTACCCTAACCAGTAGTCACGAACCCTCTTCAAAGTTGTAAAATTCAAATTGGAGTAAGGAATTTATTCAATAGTAAATCGGATATCCTACAGGTCTGTGATTTAATGATCTGTGTATTGACCTTTGAGCATGTTTTCCTACCTCAGCAACCAGTCTGAATGCCTGATATTTGAAGTTTGTACTAAATAAGGGAAACTGATTTTCATGTTAAGGATGGTTTTGAGAACATATGAATGAAATAATACTTTAAAAAAGGGACACTAAAAAACCTTCCTTAGTGTTAGTACATTGTGTAAGGGTTTTTTAAAGTTTTTTATATATGTTGAAAACTCAAAATTAATAGTGCAGCAAATTAAGAGGGTGGATCAAACTAAGCACCCTAGAATGATATCATATAGGAATTAAGTGTGGGACATAGTAGATAATTTATTTGAAGCCATTAATAGTTGTGCCAAGAGAACGGAACTAGCAAGTTGATACTCTTGCATGTGCTACCAGTACTTTAAAAGCCCTCATTATTTCCAAATTAAAACATGAAGTGGATATGTTATATCAGACATCCATTCCAGATAACATTAGACACTAGCAGGTGTTTGAAGATTATCAACAAATAAAAATGTTTTTGGAGACCATTGATGATTTTTCTTCCATTCATATTTAGCAAGATGAGCCAGAGGATTAAGAAGATGAGAACAGAGAATATACATAAACAACATATTTCGTAAGCCAAATCGCAAACCATAAATTATTATAGATAGAATAAAAAGATATTCCCCAACCAAATGCCCCCCAATACAAATACTAGAAGTAAATGATTTTTCTAGAGTGACACTATCCTTTAGCGAGAATTGGGGGGCTTCCTTAATTGATTCCCCTTCCCATTTTTCATATTATTCAATGATTTTTATCCAGTAGTCCATGCTTCCTTAACAAAGTGGTATGATAAGAATAGGCGATGAACACTCTCAGCTTGCTCCTTGCACAAAATGCAATACATATAAGAGAACATAGAAGATACAGAAACAAATATTTTATAAACCAGATCGTAAACCATAAAATTAAAATAGACAAAATCAAGAGACATTCACCAACCAAATGGCCCACAATACAAATACTAGAAGTGAATGAATTTTTTCTAGTGACAGTATCCTTTAGCGAGAATTGAGTGGCTTCCCCAATTGATTCCCCTTCCCATTTTCCATATTATTAAACGATTTTTATCTAGTAGTCCATGCTTCCCTAACAAAGTGGCATGATAATAATAAGTGATGAACACTCTCAACTTGCTCCTTGAACAAAATGCAATACCCTATTCCTTACCCTTATATTATATGTAAAATGTCTAGGTGACAACTCTATTATGAAGAATGAACTAAAGAGGAATTTTAGCCTTTACAGGAGCCTTGAGTTTTCATATAAGTTTATCTAGTAGTCCATGCTTCCTTAACAAAGTGGTATGATAAGAATAGGCGATGAACACTCTCAACTTGCTCCTTGCACAAAATGCAATACATATAAGAGAACATAGAAGATACAGAAACAAATATTTTTTAAACCAGATTGTAAACCATAAAATTAAAATAGACAAAATCAAGAGACATTCACCAACCAAATGGCCCACAATACAAATACTAGAAGTGAATGAATTTTTTCTACTGACCGTATCCTTTAGCGAGAATTGAGGGGCTTCCTCAATTGATTCCCCTTCCCATTTTCCATATTATTAAATGATTCTTATCTAGTAGTCCATGCTTCCCTAACAATGTGGCATGATAAGAATAAGTGATGAACACTCTCAACTTGCTCCTTGAACAAAATGCAATACCCTATTCCTTACCCTTATATTATATGTAAAATGTCTAGGTGACAACTCTATTATGAAGAATGAACTAAAGAGGAATGTTAGCCTTTACAGGAGCCTTGAGTTTTCATATAAGTTTATCTAGTAGTCCATGCTTCCTTAACAAAGTGGTATGATAAGAATAGGCGATGAACACTCTCAGCTTGCTCCTTGCACAAAATGCAATACATATAAGAGAACATAGAAGATACAGAAACAAATATTTTATAAACAAGATCGTAAACCATAAAATTAAAATAGACAAAATCAAGAGACATTCACCAACCAAATGGCCCACAATACAAATGCTAGAAGTGAATGAATTTTTTCTAGTGACAGTATCCTTTAGCGAGAATTGAGGGGCTTCCTCAATTGATTCCCCTTCCCATTTTCCATATTATTAAACGATTTTTATCCAGTAGTCCATGCTTCCCTAACAAAGTGGCATGATAAAAATAAGTGATGAACACTCTCACTTGCTCCTTGAACAAAATGCAATACCCTATGCCTTACCCTTATATTATATGTAAAATGTCCAGGTGACAACTCTATTATGAAAAATGAACTAAAGAAGAATTTTAGCCTTTACGGGAGCCTTGAGTTTTCATATAAGTTTGAATTTCCATTTTTCCACAACCTCCCCTTTGGCTTGGTTACTGTAATTACTTTCTTATTTACTTATAGGGTGGGAAATCAGACTTGGCTCTGGTATGCCATTGATCAAACAACCCTAGCAACCGCATGTACATGAATAAAGTTATGTCTTTGATTTCCCTTGTCCTGTATGAGATTGATAGGTATTCTTTATGATATATATATATA
>LPNX010548390.1:4823-37127 GCA_001517045.1 Pseudotsuga menziesii
CTTCGTTATTAGGTGTTAGTGTCATTGTATGGTTTGAATATCTCTTTTATTTGCTTATGTCATTGATTTTAAGCATTAAAAAGTCATCTTTTAATCATGTTTATGAGTAATTAACATATAAATTTTACATGCAAATTAATGGTTAAAAGAGATTCTGAAGATTTTCAGATCAGGTAGATATTTAAAAACAAATGTAGATTGAATTAAGCTTGGTCTTTTTACATATATATTTTCATGGAGATTAATATTAGCACACAATTACCAAACTAGGAATTGATCCAAATGAGCTCAAGAATTGGTTACGAAAATATAGCTTTTTGGTGTTCGGTTTGTCAACAAGAAGGACATTTGTAGGATTCATGTCCTTATGCACACATTTATTCTAAGATGAAAAATGACATAAATCAAAACCCAAAGGATGATAATCATACGAGTAGTGATTTTCAAATGATGAAGTGGAAAAACATGCAAAAAATATGCAAACGATGGTATAAACCAAGGCTATCAATGAATTCCCAGTTTTCTACTTTGAGGAATCAATAAGCTCCTTTATGGATAGAGAAAACAACAAGAACACTGGGATTATCCCCTTGAGGGTGGTAGTTGCAAATGAAACCCCTTCATTGGGAATCAATTGTCTTCATGAATTTGACAACTCTGATTCCAATAAAGAGTTGGCACACCATCCAAACCCAAAGCATTCAACTTTTGACTTACAATAGGTCATCACGGAACATTCTAAAGTAAGGTAACAAAAAGAAAGGAAAAATTCAAAATTCAAAATTATTTTACTTGGGAGCTCTTACTCTCTTTCTTCTATGTTTTTTCTTTATATCATAAAAAAAATTTCCGGGGAAGAAAAACCTCAGTTCTTTATTGATGTTAAAGAATCGATGTACATAGTGTTGATTTTTTCTTAATTTGCTTAGATGTTATCTTGAAACAAATAGTTTCTAGTAGATAACTGAAATAACAACAAGCACAATCACATAAGAACATAATAACACAAATATTTTCCTTGGGGAAACCACAAGGGAGAAAACCCCGCAAAACTTCCTTAGTATAGAACTCAACCAAAGCAGTGTAAAAACCCACACAAATTCTTCTCTCTTCTTTCGGGTGCTCTAATATTTCTCTCTCTTGTAAAATAGCTTGAGTGAATGGACACAAATGAAGGGGAGCACCTCCCTATTTATATTCTTCATTTGACTTGACCTCTAACCTAATAGGGTCGACTTCTCTAACTGACTGGGCCAACTTTTCCAGCTGGACGCCACAAATAACATTTATTATATTGACACTTGGGTACTATTGACTCAACTTACATCCGGAGTTTTACATTAATTCTTTCAATGATACTAACAAGACCAAACTCATCTCCTGAAGGAGGAATACAATCAATACATCTGGAATATCTTCTAAAGTTATAACACTTTAACACTCCCTATTAACTAGGAAGGTATTCAACCACAGCAGCAACTGCTACTACAACTGTGCAATTGACTACTGAGTCTCTATATTTCATGGGAAGTTTTGGAACATCATCATTCATATTCATCATCGATCTCATCTAGATCATCTTTTGCAATATTCAGTATATAAGTATTGAATCATCATCTTCTATCATCTTCTGAATTATCTTTTGTAGCATCAGTATGTGAATACTGAATCATCTTCTAGGTCTTCTTCTTAAAGCATCATTATGTGAATACTGAGTCATCATCTATCTCATCAGTGTATGAATACTGGATCATCTTCTATGTGGATACTGGATCATCATCTATCTCATTATTATATGCATACTAAATCATCTTTAGGATCATCTTCTTATAGTATCAGTATGTGGGTACTGTAGTAAGGATTTCTCCCTACTACAGGGGCAGGAATGGCTCCCTTCTGTCTATAGGACAAAAGGGTAGGTTGTTGCTAGTGGGTAAATGCAGAGAATAACAGATCAGTAAACTACAACTAATGACAGAAAGAAGAAAAATGGAGCAAGTTTGAACCCCTCTGCACACAATGGGTAGGGTTCCGCCTCCAAAACCTCTAAACAAATCCTAAGCGACAATAACCTGCAAAACAATGTTAACAACAAAACCTGCAAATGAAATAAGGGTTAGAAATCAAAGCAAACTAAACAACTAAGAAACAACAATAAACATTGGGTATACCTTCTCTTGGGTGGAAATGGGCCACCATACCCAAGCTTGTGGAAGCACCTCTCTTGGTTGGGGAGCTTTGGCTCAATGGAAATGGAGGAGAGGGAGTGTGGGTGGCTTGAGAGGAAAATGTGTCTTAAGGCATCCACAGGCAGCATAACAATATGCAAGGGAGAATTTTTTTGAGAATGACCCCCCACCCTCCTTTTATAGCTTTTCCAAGGGGTTTTAGGGTTTTAAGCCCTTGGTCAGGGCTTTAGCCCCTTTTTTGGGCTTTTAGCCCCTTTCACCCTAACTTTATCTCCTTTTAGGGTTTTAGCCCCTTTTTGAGGGATTTAGCTCCTAGGAGGCTATTTTGGGCTCTTTTTGGTGTTTTTAAGCCCTTTTCTTCATCCTTAGGCTATTTTGAGGGTGTGGGGGTCTAATGGAAGGTCGTGAGATGGTGTCCTTGGGTGGTGTAGGCCATTGAGAGCTTAGTGGGGAATTTTTGGGTTAACAAATTGCTCCCTGATGTGTGAGGGCAGGAGCTCAATGTATGGCCGATAGACATCATAGGATTTGCTGCATGGAGGTTGTGCTTTCGAGGCTAGGGCATGGTGGCTTTTGATTTTTGTATTAATATGGTTCCCATCAATGGGTGAGATACAATAAATGTGTGACATGTGTATGGATGAGGTGGGCATCCCCATGCTCATGACAATGTCAAAAAATAATTTGATCTATGCTCTAACATACAAGAGCCTATCATATACAACTGATGTTACAATAATGGTTGCCTCCATGTGAGGCTGAATACAATACTGGTCTGGTACATTGGACCCATGGAATTCTCATGGAATGTTATATCTTCATGACTGACGGTCTGTTGGATCTGGTACATAGATGTGTGGACTCACCGGTTGAGAGTCAGAGTCTCTATGGTATAAGTATGATGCATCAATCATAAAGGTATATCGAAGCACTGTTGGGGCTTCTGAACACTGTCTCCAACGCAACCCGAAAATCACAAGGGACGTAACCTGTTTAGGTCACTTGAGTAGACTCATCAATGTGCTAGAGTCAGGTGACCTCTTGGGTATTCGACCAAGTACTGTGTGGAACAAAACCTGTACGAATCTTGACGGTGCGATGATGGAGTTGAAGTCGAGCACGTGAGAAACAACCATCCCAAGAGGCACTAAGGACTCCTCTCAAGTGGTCCAAGGAACTCATCAATGATGTTAATGAAACCAATGTACAGGGACCTCTGAGTCTATCCTCTGGAATATGTGTGTTGACGTCGACAGAGGGAGACCTGCCCGTAGTCAAGGAAATGGTGTTTCCTTGACCAGGAGCACAAGGAAGATAACTAAAACATGTGAAGCAATCTATGAACTGACTCACTAAATGGGAAGGGGATGGGGAGGGAAAGATTGAAAAGGGGCAGGGGGAGTGTGTGAGACTCAAAATTCATTTGTTCAGAGTATGATGGCAGAATAGACCAGGCAGCAAATGAAACTGACTCAAGGGAATGGGATCATAGCTATAATACCGGGAATGTCGCTGCAAATGGGAAATACTTGGAGTAGGTGGACAGTTTTGATACTGATGGGATCCAAGGAAGACACATTGCAGAGTACTCTGACCAAAGGTGAACCAATGTGGGAATGCTGCCAAATTGTTTACTGTGGAGTGGTGTCTAGGGAAACTGTTATGGTACGATCTCATGGATTTTTGGGAAGCCTGAGAAAGTAAATGCTCGATGGTGCTTTCAATTTTAGAGAGTCTGAAAGCATGAAGAAGACTCGAGTGGGGGATATTTTTTGTTGGTAGTCTCTTGTGCCCAAAAAAGGATAAAAGTATACATAGGAAAGCTCACCCATCCTGTAGGGGATGAGAGACTTCTTTACCGTTGGTAGTCCAATCAGGCCGAAAAAGGTTAAACCTATACTGACTAGACAGTCATTCAAATACTTTCACGAACATGAATGAAACCAAGTTTGATCGACGATATTTTATTATTGAGACGGCTGGAAAAGAGCTTAACGACAACCGGTGGTGAGATTTTTCGTAAAGTGTGACCGCTCTGCCCGAGAAAGCATAAAAGTATGTAGAGGGGTATGGTCTTGGCTTGAGTGTGCCAAGGAGGTCCTTTTCAATTGATGGTCTACATGGTCTGCAAAAGGAGGTAAATAAGACGATGTAGATTCCCTTTCCTATACTTTAATGAGTGGGAAAGGAAGTAGCTGCACTTGGCAATCTTTTCATCGTTTTAAGGAGTCAGAAAAGTTCTTAAACGAAACTCCAAATTGGTCAACCAATTGCGGTGGCACATGCGGTGCCCCATGTCAGGATGGTAGATAGCGGTCCAAAGGTCATCCATGCAGTATGGATAGAGCAGAAGGCTCTCAAACATACCATTACATGCACGGGATAGATCACGACAAAGGCACACAAAATGAGGTGGTTCTCGGACAGAGGTCAGGAGAGTGTGTGTGTGTGTGGCGGTGGACAAACTTGACTACATGTGATGTGAGTGCAAGTCCAGGGGCACTTATATGCCGAATACATGCAAGAAAAATAAATTGTTTTGTCGACAATGGTGCAGAGATCCGCGTAAGGTGCGATGGATAGAAAAGACAAATATGTGTTAAAATACAAAAAAAAGAAAAAATGACATTTCTTAATGGGCGGTGGCCGGAAAACTCACATGAGTAGTGGTAGAGACGTGTGATACAAGTACAGGTCCATAGACACTTACATCATCATGTCATGGCTCATAAATCAAGGTGACTGGTGGGAAATGGTCCCGAAATTAATTTATTAAACATGAGATGATGGTCTCATAAAGAGATATAAATTTGAGCCCAGAGGTGTGGGAGGTGTCTCAAACTGGTTTTGGGTGACTTTTAATTAGCAGCTGATGGTGCTGCCCCTAGTGCATCGATGCACTTAGGATTTTTTGTGTCGCTGTGTATATCCTATTGAGAAATCATATGTGGCTTCTCATTTTGTATTGGACATGTTTTGGACATGCGACTTATCTATTTATCTATATATATTTTTGACGCACATGGATGTGCTTTTATTATGTGAGTATTTTTATGATGATGTGGAATGCAAATGTCTATGTGATGTATTATTACACTTGTGTGTGCATTTTTGGACATAGTTATGCATGATGTTATGGTTGAATGTTTCCTATATGCGGTTGTAGATATGCCAATTTAGAATATCGTTAGCCATTTGATCTGCGACACTATTGAAGTTTCTAGGAACATGTGTGAATGTGATGGATTCAAATGTTCTAATCATCTGTTTAGTGCGCAGGTACTTTCTCAAAAGGTAGGGATCACATACTCGATAGTGGTTGTTCAACAAATAAACAAGCAGCTAGGACTCTAAGAAGAAATCGAGATGGTGAATGCCTAATTGAAGAGTTGCGGCCAAGAGGGCATTGACACCATCATATTCATCCTGGTTGTTGGTTGCAGTGCCCACGCATATTCCATCGATGTGGATCAACTCATGCGATGGGGAGTAGATGACCCATGCAACCGAGGAGAGCTTCAGATACCATCTGTGAATCCCATATATCGATTTGAGGTGTGCTCCATCTGAAGCAATGAGAGGAAACGATACATAAGACTCAATTTTGAAAAATGTGTAAAACAAAAAATGGAAAAACTATAATACAAGTTGTAACGTTGTCACTCAAAGGGGTGATGTTAGAGGGAAAGTCATTTGGACTTTCCAAGGATTAGTGGTCATTCCTTTGTGTGACATGATGAATCCTTGTAGACGGCTTGTGGGGACACAGAAAACACACTTGAATGGGTTCAAGCGAATTCTATACTGGCGACATCGTATGAAGACTTATCACAAGTCGTTTATGTGTTGTGTTTGCTTCTGCGACCGTGCGATGAGGTTGTCGAAACAAACCAACATAATGTGAACAAGGTCATAGAAGCAGTGTGTCATGGCATGCTAGAAGGTGGCTCTAGCATTTTTTAGGCCAAAGAGCATGACTCCATATGTGAATGTGCCCCATGGGGTTGTGAATGTCGTCTTATAATGGTCTTCTTTCTAGATTTGGATTTGGTTATATCCAAAAAAACCATCCATGAAGGAAAAGGCTTCATGTCCGGTGCATGCATCGATGATCTAATCGATGAAGGGTGTGGGGAAGTTGTCTTTGGGAAACGCCCCATTGAGCTTGTAGAAGTCTGTGCAAATGCGAATGGTACCTTGTTTTTTATTCACGGGAACATGACTAGAAACCCAATTGGTGTATGCAATGGGATAAATGAAGCCGACTATGCGCAGCTTCTCTATATCAGCTTTCACAGCGGCCACTTTGGATGGATGGATGGACTGTTGCTTTTGGCATATGGGTGCCACATCAGGCCATGTGTTGATGTGGTGTTCCACGACGGATGGATCTAAGCTGAGAATTTCAGAGTATGACCAAGGAAAGATGTCGCAGAATTCTTAGAAGAGAATTGTGTAGGCATCAACCTCTTCCGGGGAGCAAGATTCCCCCAGCATGATTTCTTCAACAATCTCAGAGTTGGTTGAGATGTCAATTTTAATGGTTGGTGAAATGTTTTCCATATTCCCTTCTTCGAAGGCGTCAGGTGCTGGGATTGGGTTCTTGAACCAGTCAACCTTCCCGTGGATGAAATCTTTGGTCTCCATGGAAAATTGGTCAGACTGCGACACAAGTTCTTCTGGGAGGAAGAACAAGCGATAGTGTATGTCATCCCATGGGTATTCTGGGGCAATCAGAGCTTCAAGTATCTCCTCACCGTTCCTAAAGAAACGAAGAGATAGGTATGATAGACCGTCGGTGGAGGAGGAGATGAGCGGGTCGGTGGAACTGGACATCATGTAAATGGACGTGGTGTCTGACGAAGGAGGTGGTGGGTGAAATTCTTCGATCAAGGTGATCTCAGACTGGCAAGGGAATGGTGACGGAGGTTAGTGAGAGCCATTCAAAATTCAGGCAAGTCTTGGCAATGGTGGGAGTAATGTCCATACAAGCTGCAAAGGGCGCTAGCAGGGTTTGTCCTCAATGCCTTGTTCCTAACTACTGGCACGACTAGGAGTTCAACCATGAGGATGTTTTCATTCGTATCCATGGCATCTAGATGCGCACGGATCACTGGGATTTTAGGGAAATTCTAAGTTGGATGGACCTGTTGTTCACAGACGGCACAAGGTGGGACTTTTCAGGGTTCTATGGTGGCTTTGGTGTTCTTTCCCCTGGCTCTTTTTGGTTAGGGTTGTGCTGGTGCAGGTGTAGTGGTTGGCCCTATGCGGACAGGGTGGAGGGTGAGACGCAACTGTGATAGGTTGCACTGGGGTTAAAACAACCTGAGGCATTGCTAGTTGGGATGGTGGATCAAGATATCACACTGGGATCCCCAACGTAAAGTTGGGTAGGCTTAAGGTGGCCATGACCGGCTTGCTCATGACACCAGGTGGTGGAAAGAGGAAGGGAATCGTATGGAGTAGGGATGAGCCCACATAACTCCTATCTGGTTGTATGTGGGGATGCGGTTGTGGTTGTGGCTATGCATAATGTTGCTACTCCGAGTGATGTTGCGGCTGCGGATGATGTTGTGGTTGTGGCTGGGGCTGTGGCTGTGGTTGTTGTTTGGGTGCAGTGGTGCTAGATGAGACCATGCACAAGTCCGTAGTTTCATTTTGTATCAATGGTGGAAACACTAAGGAGAAAGGAGTCGTCATGGTGGGATCAGTAAACAACCTAGGGCCCACATTCAACAATGGGGAGGTTGGTGTGTTTTCAACCATGGTGTTAATTGTAGGGACGACATTGGCGTGTGTGTTTGTCCCTTGCGGCTCAATGGTGGTGATGGTTGGGATAATGTTGGCTGGTGTTGTTAACCCTTGGGGATCATGATAAGTGAGTTGGTCAACCATCACAATCTTTCATTCATGGGGGAACATCATGAGATGGAAGATAGTTGATGCGACTGCTCTCATGGCAGGCATACATGTAACTCCTTCCGAGGAGGAGGTTGTAGTCCAGTTGAGCGTTGACGACTTCTATGTCGATCAGCACTATCTTCCAGGCTAACATGATGGGCACATGGGGGAGGATTCCCTGGGCTTTAGTGGGATTTCCATCATAATCCCGTAGAGTTGTGGAGGACAGTTGCAAAATTGGTGATCCAAGTTTCTGCCAAACCAAGGTAGACATGACGCACATGGATTCCCCCTCATCCACTATGAATTGATGCACAACTAAATTCTAGATGGACACTGGGATTTGAAAGGTGATAGTGGAGGGCATGCACAGTTCCCCGTTCTCCATGTCAAAGTTGATCAACTTGGAGTCAGAGGGGTCTACTGCCCCCATGGCGGCTAGCAAGGCTTTCCACTGCGTTGGGCACATTTTAAGCACCTCAAGAGCAGACATGGTTGTTGGCATTTGGGCCAAATCATCCAAAATGCTATAGCTAACTACATCTCTAGCTGTGGCATTATTGGCAATTCTACGTATGGGGGGATGTGGGAACAAGGGGAACTAGAGAGGTAGGTTGGCTATCTTAGACGTGGATGCTGCTGATGAGTTAGCAGGTTTAGTGGTGGTACCATAGTGATTTCGTCTAGTTTGTAAGTTGGCATCTTCAATGGTCATGGCTAGCAGGTGGTGAACACCTATTTCGGTCATGGGCGGTGCCCCCGGAGCATTGGGATTATCCTGGGGAGGGGGAGCAGTTGCCACCAATCCTTGGACTGGTAGTGGGTTTTGAAGCACCATGGGAGGAGGTCCTTGTGGTGTTGGGTTGGGTTGGGCTTGATTGGCAGCGTTGGAAGCCTATTGGGCCTCGTTTTGAATGGCCTACTTAGTGTGAGCCATGAGGGGACACTCAAACATTTAATGTCCATAAACATCACAAAGTGTGCATGGTTGGTTTGTGCGCAACGAAGCCTTGCGTCTTGGTGCATCTTGTCGTGGGGGGTTTTGGGCTAGCCGGTTTGCCACGGCAATGTTGGGAGGGTTCGGTTTTTTACCACCTCCCTACAGTTGATTATTTCCTTGGTTGCAGGGGCCAGTTATTTCTAGCTTTCCCTTGTTGATTGTTGGGGGCAGGCTGGTTGGGATGGTTTTGTTGTGCGAACACTTGTCCCAATGGATCGGGTGGGGTGGGGGCTTGAACTGTTTTCACTGGTGGTGCATAGTAGATTTGTGGGGGTGGCGGTGCCAAAAATGTGGGCATTTTCCCCACATACTGCTCTGTTGGCCTGAGCCTGCTACGGTGGTGTAGGTTATGCGTAGGAAGTTGTTGCTACGGACTGAGACATCCTTCTTGCGTAGTTCGAGGCTTGGTTTTGGTAAGCAACATTAGCAGTGTTGCTTGGTTGTGGTAAAATAGCAGGTGGTGTCAGTTGAGGTTGTGGCTTTTGGGAGAAGAATCCTATGATGTCGTCCGCAGCATGGGATTCCCCCAATGCGTCGTAGTAGGAGGTACTCAGATGGGGAGCGTCTAGAATGACAGTATACAGGTATCCAGACTGAGCATAGATAAGGTCAAATTGTTGGGCCTTCAGTATGGCCTCTTCTTCAGATTGGGGACATTCGGATGCGACGTCCTTTGCTATGGGCGAGAGCAAGGTCTTAAGGAACCAATCCAAGAAGATCTTGTCGTCAAGTTGGATTTTGCATAGACTGTGACGTCGCTGCCACTCATGGATATGGTCAGTTATATGAGTGGCAGTGCTTTGACGACAAGATAGCAGGATCTCCACCCCCTCGTCATATCTAACGAGGATTTGGAAATACTATAGGAACATGAAGGCTAAAGAGTTAAATTCCAGATACTTGGCTTGGGGCAGCTCAATGTACCATTTGGCTGCAACACCTATAAGGGTGCGTTGGAATAGCCTCAACCTGATGGAGTCATTTACAATGCTATTGGATGAGCACCATAGATGGAATTTCATTATGTGGTTTTGGGGACATTCCCCTGCTTTTCCTTCAACCTTGGGGATGTCTAATGGAAGCTTAGTTGGCATGGGTGGCCAAAAAGATTGGTGGCGGATGGGGTCGTTTGTTAATCTAGCCAAATCAAGCAAGTTAAGATGAGCCATGAAGGGCAGATTTGACCCCAAGTTGATGTGGGATGCAGCTACGATGGGGGTGGGGTTTGCAGGTGCATAATGCATCTGCACAGCAGGGGGTGCTTACACTAGCACCATTGTAGATGGGCCAATGCCCCCAAGTGTTATGGGTAGGATAATATAAGTGGTGGGGACATTGACCCCATATATGACAGTAGGGGTAATGTAAGTGGACGGTCCACTGCCCCCCTGTGTGGTAGGAGGGGCGGTGTGTGTGGAAGGGCCACTGCCCCCGTGTACTACAAGTGGGCCATATTGGTTGGTCACTATAGGTGGTGGCAACTGAATAATGAAATTCTGCATGATTGTGCTTGGGCCACTTTCCAGGTTGTGGGTGATAGGTTATGATGTGGACATGGGTCCACTTGCTATGGGTATGACGAAAAATGGATCCGGATTTGCACTAACCATGGAGCTTGATGGTGCAGTATGGAGGTTTGGTTCGGACTGATATGGATTTAAATCAGAATCAGAGGCTGTGTGGCCCTCTGATGGTGTGGGAGATCACTGAGAATGGCTTCGACGGTGTCGACAAAGTGTTCCAAATGGTGGTGGTTCGTCTCTTAGGCATGAGGAAGAACGTGGAGGATCAATTGTGTTAGATTTTATTTCTGAAACTTGGTGGGAATGATATTTACACCCCGGTTTCAGTGGCTTCCTATTGGCTATAAGTGGTCACTCAGCCACTAAGACTACCAGAAGACAGCGCTTAGCTTGTTCCTCAGAGGTGTTTCTACTCAATCGGAAGGGGTCGTTGCCCATTTCGCTTGGCAATTCCTCTTAGCGGCCAACTACTTTGGGGTTCTTGTGGTACTCCTCATAATGATTTTCTGGGCAGAGCCCAAGTACTTCCCACAGTTGAAGCAGTCAGGGACTTATGTCCTCAAAGACTGCAGAGTTGTTTGTACTTAGTGTAAATTAGTAAATTTTAAGGCTCACTCAGCGTCATGAACTGAGTTGGGTTAATTAGTTGGTATGGTGTATTTGTGTGTTTTTTTTTCCAGTATTTGGTTGCTGCAAATGGTTTACGAAATCATCATGGTAGAGTTCATGTCATTGTGGTTGTGTATGCAAGCATAAATAATCAGAAATTGTTAACAAATACAGTGATTAACCTTGAATGTTTGTTGTCCTAACTATATGTCTACCTCACACTGATATTCCTCTTCAACTAAGAGAAGGTGCTGGGCTCTCAACACATTGGGACTAAGTCGATCCGTAGATCCTCGGGTCACCTCCCGGATGCTAGGTTGGTCGACAGGGAGATGGCTTAGCACCATGAGAAGCCCTCATCCTCTTCCCCCTCTACCTTCTAGATCACCCAATTTTAATGGTTTGGAACAATATAGCGGAGTGCTTAGATCTATAAGAGCTTTCCCTTCGTCGTATGCCAGAATACCCCAGAGGGTGATGACTGGGTAGAGGAGCAAGGGGAAGTAAGATAGTATGTTTTTACGTTGATTTTAGTTAGACTAGGTTTATTTTATTAAGCCATAATCATTTACTTGACATTTACACATTGTTCATGAAATAAATTTCTGAAAACTAAAACTGAAACTGAAATTGAAATGGTGTGCTAGATAGAGGTGGTTGAGCCACACTGACAGTCCCTATGAAAGCAAACAGTGAAGTCCAAAAATGGGTCGTGCACCTGTAAAAGTCCTATTTTTCAAAGTGTATTCTGATCAAACCATGAGGAATTACCTCAAACGGTTGAAAACCCACTTCGGAAACGGGCCCTTTTACCCTTAACCATAGGCATATTTTCAAATGGCTCAATTGTTTGGGCCGAAAATGAGCCCAAACACAGGTGAATTTTCAGAAATTTGGTTCGATTGTTTTTGCATAGTTGAGTGATTTTCAAACCACAGAATGGCCAACAGTAACTGGTATTGTGGCCAAATGGGCTTGCATTGGCCTTGAGGAGGCTCAACAATAACTAGAAATGTAAATAAACAAGAATCTAAGCTAGATTTAACGGAAAACTAAACTAGGGAAAAAAACAGAACTAAAAACTAAAACTTTGAAAAATAAACCCAGGGATCCTATGGGATCAACCTGGTATGGTCGCCAGTTCTGTAGTAAGGATTTCTCCCTACTACAGGGGAAGGAATGTCTCCCTTCTATCTATAGGATAGAAGGGTAGGTTCCTTCTAGTGGGTAAATGCAGAGAATAAAACGTAAATGTAAAGAATAGAACAGTAAACTAAAACTAATGACAGAAAGAAGAAAAATGGAGCAAGGTTGAACCCCTCTACACACAATGGGTAGGGTTCTGCCTCCAAAACCTTCAAACAAATCCTAAGCTACAATAACCTGCAAAACAATGTTAACAACAAAACCTACAAATGAAATAAGGGTTAGAAATCAAAGCAAACTAAACAACTAAGAAACAACAATAAACATGGGTATACCTTCTCTTGGGTGGAAATGGGCCACCATACCCAAGCTTGTGGAAGCACCTCTCTTGGTTGGGGAGCTTTGGCTTAATGGAAATGGAGGAGAGGGATTGTGGGTGGCTTGAGAGGCAAATGTGTCTCAAGGCATCCATAGGCAGCATAACAATATGCAAGGGAGAAGTGTTTTAAGAGTGACCCCCCACCCTCCTTTTATAGCTTTTCCAAGGGGTTTTAGGGTTTTAGGCCCTTGGTCAGGGATTTAGCCCCTTTTTTTGGCTTTTAGCCCCTTCCTCCCTAACTTTAGCTCCTTTTAGGGTTTTAGCCCCTTTTTGAGGGATTTAGCTACTAGGAGGCTATTTTGGGATCTTTTTGCGGTTTTTAATCCCCTTTCTTCATCCTTAGGCTATTTTGAGGGTGTGGGGGTCTAATGGAAGGTCGTGAGATGGTGTCCTTGGGTGGTGTAGGCCATTGAGAGCTTAGTGGGGGATTTTTGGGTCAAAAGATACTGAGACATCATTTGTAACTTCATTATCTACAACATTTGTATGATACTAAAACATCAACAACAATCTCATTAGCATGTTAGTGCTAAACTCAACAACATCTAATGTGTTACGGAGAAAAATTCCTATGGCTTGGGGTGTACCACAACATACAGAGAAACTGCAGAAATAAATCCCTTCCCGATATGCAAGAGAAATACAACATCTAACACTAAAGGATCTCGAAACATACCTTGTTCCAAATGGTTGAAATAGATCCTCATTGCGCTTTTTCCAATCCCGCTTGCTTTAGCAATTTACTCTCAACAATAGTAAACAAGGAAAGCATGCTATAGAATATAGTGTTATGCCTTCTCTAGCATATATAATCAATGATACATAAGCAATTAAACGCATCCATGGGTTCAATATTAATTTAAATGCACATCATTAGACAGGAAAAGATATTTCTATTAATAAAATCAAAGATTACATAAGTGACAACCTCTATCGACACGTCTGTGAACCGGAGAAACTAAGTCCTCCACTTGGGCCTCCACCACCTCAATCCTCCATCTCTCGATGGCAAGCTCACAAGCAAAGGAAATCTTGGGAAGAACACAAAGTGCTCCAAGGGACAAAGGGATGCAGACTCAAGTATAATCAAGCTACGGCAATAATGGACTATAGTTTTCTTGCTCTTCAATTTCTCTTTCTTCAATGTATCCAAGGGGTTCCTTATATAGTGCTTCAATGGGGTAATGGAAGGTCAAATCTGAGCGATCTCAATGCATGTGGAAGGCCAAGAGACAAGTGACTCAAATCCACATGAAGGAAAAGTCCAAAAATATTTGGACTTATGCACACATCCTGATGTATGCAGGTTTGAGGGTAATATCCATGTATATACACAAGAAAGGGATTAAAAGTCGCGTACAACAAATAATAGGTGTTTTTAGGGATGATCTTGGAAACATCAAAGGGAAAAAAATAGTCCATGGGGTCCAAAGAGTCTGTAGAGGGATAGGCAAGGCCATAAAAGTGTGATCAGTCATGTGTGGTAAAATCAGCTGTAACAGATGCCCCCTAATGTGTGAGGTCGAAGGGGTAACATGATGGCTGAAATACATTATAAATCCATCCCATAAGTGGAGTGATGAAGAACCAGGTGGAAGAACCATCCATCCAACAGTATAGTACAATAATCAATCTCTGCATATGACTACAAATACATGTATCAGTCTAGGATACATAAGAGTACAATGGCCATGAATAGGCATGATATACAAAATGTGACATGTGTGGTCATTGCCACATACAATATATAATAGATCAAAATATCCATGATGAAGATATACAAAGAATCAAGATCTCCATGAAAGCTAAAGATATACAATGGATCAAGATCTCCATACTAGCTGAAGATATCTGACATACACTGGAATCAAGTCACGAGAGCTGAAATCTCATGAACACTGGCATGATCAAGGAGGTAGCATATATGAAATGCCACCAATTTGGAAAGTATTTTGCACAAATCACTATGAGTACATGTCCTACTATGTGAATAGAGGTGTCGAGTTCGAACATAGTAGTCCATAGTCTAATTATCGGTCATTGATGTATGCCGTTAACAGATGCGAGATCACCCACCGATAAAGAAAATGGGAATCAAGGTACTAGAGTGCAATCTAACAAGTGTGACTAAATTTGTTGAGGTCAAACACTTGGAAGAATCCATTTATCAGGGGACATTAATGTATTTCCAAAACTGTCAATGGCGAGAGAACCTACCATTGATGATTGTAAGTTTGAAGGCACTCAAATGACTCTAGACTCCTATCCCAAAATAAATGATCTGAAGTCGATGAGATGGAAGGAGGGAATTAAGGCATCCCCCATCAACCAACATGCGGTACTTAGCAATGTTGTATAATGTGGAAGGACTCGAAAAAGATGTGCACGAACCAGTAATAGTACCAGGAATGGCCGACATGCAAATTCAAGACAACTGAGCAATGACCGACTCAAGTTTAAACTTCCTTCAAACAATAGCATAAACGTGAATGGTGACTAAATGGAGGCAGCATAGAATCGATATACAAAACTGGGACATCTCTATGACACAGGAAGCATCAACAAAGGCTCCATAGAGACTGGAATCTTAACCAGTTGGTGGAGATAAAATCAAAGAAATGAGTGCAGCTCCTAAATTCAAACTACTAACCCAACCAATGAATGTGATATACAGTGCTTGATCTGAAGGTGACATGAATCGACTGCTGCCAAAGATAACATCTTTTCCTGTTGTTACAGCTAATTTTACCACACATGGTGGATCACACCTTTATGGCCTTCCCTGTCCCTCTGCAGACTCTTTAGACCTCATGGACCATTTTTGTACCTTTAATATTTCCAAGATCATCCCTAAAAACATGCAATAATTTCCATACGTGACTTTTAATCCCTTTCTCACGTATATACATGGATTTGACCCTTAAACCTGCGTACATCGGGATGTGTGCAAAAGGCCAAATGATTTTAGAGTTTTCCTTGATGTGGATATGAGTCACTTGTCTCTTGGAATTCCATATGCCTTGAGATTGCTCAGATTCGACCTTCCATTACCCCATTGAAGAGCTATATAAGGAACCCTTTGGATACATTGAAAGAGGAGGAATTGAAGAGCAAGAAAACTATAGTTCATTGTTGTTGGAGCTTATACTTGAGTCTGCATCCCTTTGTCCCTTGGAGCACTTTGTGTTCTTCCCAAGCTTGCCTTTTGCTTGTGAGCTTGCTATCGAGAGATGGAGGATTGAAGTGGTGGAGACCCAAGTGGGGGACTCAGTTTCTCCGATTCGCAGATGTGCCGATAGAGGTTGTCACTATTGTAATCTCTGTTTTATATCAATAGAAATATATTTTCCTATCCAATAATGTGTATTTAAATGAGTATTTCATCCATGGATGCTTTTAAATGCTTATATGTTATTTATTATATATGCTAGAGTAGGTCTAACACAATTATATATAGCATGCTTGTCTTGTTTGCTGAATGTTGAGGAAGAAAATTTCTAATACAAGCGAGAGTGGAAAAGCTCAACAGGGATCTACATCAACCGTCCGGAATAAGGTACGAACCGAGATCCTTTAGTGTTATATGTTTGGTTTCTCTTGCATATAGGGAAGGATTGATTTCTGGAGTTAATATTTCTATTGTGGTACCCCAAGCCATAGGAATTTCTCTCTGTAACAAAATTGGAGACTCTGCTGGGGAGTTCCTAGTCATTTTTCCTTTGGGGGTTTTTATCGGCATTCAATGTTCTTGAATTGATCTGATTTCTCTGTTTCTGAGTTGGGTATGGGGGCATGTTTTCATGGTAGTGTCTGATAGGAGTTAATTTTGTCTCAGCTTATCTGTTTTCCTTCATTTTTATCTCTTTATCTTCCTATATGTGAGTTTTTGCATCACAGTCGCGTGTACACATGGTTTTTATTGAGATATCCACGTATATACGTAGGTTTTCTGCACACAGTCACGTATGCCCCGAGTTTTGCCTTTTAGAGGAATATTGAGTGTTGTTAGGTGAGTTTTGATAATTGTTGATTCTCCTTAGGTGCTTCTAGAGTCTGTATACACCTCTGTTTCTGACCAAAGATGCTTTTAAGGGTAAATTTTTTTTAAGAATGTTCTTGTCATTGCATTTTCGATTTTTTGTTTTGGGATTAGTGCATTAGGTCTCTTTTACTTTAGTGCTTTGCGTGGGTGCTGTTTGATATTGCTTGCAGAGTCTAGGGATGGTAGAGTCATTCTTTTTCTTAATTATCTCATTTTTATTCAAAAAATCCAAAAATATTTTCTTCTTTTGCATCATTATGCATCATTCCACTTTGCATTTTGCATGGTACTTGCACTAGGTTTGATTAGAGAAGTATTAGTCAGGATTTCATATAGGAATGATTGCATTTGTCATTTGAAGAAAAATTTGTATTTCACATAGTAGCATGCCCTATTTTTCATTCGACACAATGCATTTGCATTGATTGTTAGGTGTGCATTTTATTTCATGTTGTGTCATAACACCATTGGTTGCACGATCATCTACCTTTTTGAGTAGTAAGACAAATAAAATCAATGCTTAATTAAAATGGATTACACTATTTTATTTTATAGGGTACACCAACAAGATTAGTTTTTAGGGTCTTAGAATAGTTCATTGTGAGTAAATTCTCCAAGACCACTAAACAACAACATGTATGTGTCTGTCCAAGTGAGAGTGTGAAATTCCTTGGTATAATTAGTGTTTCTTAGGATCCTCCTCTTACAAGGGAGTTAATCATGAGGAAATATGAGCAGTTATTGATTGTGATGAACCCTAGTCATAACTGAGTAGCACCGGAGATATTTCCAGGATTGTATTCATATCTCGGAGCTCTTTCAAGAGTTTCGGGTTTTGCTACCCTGCCCATACGGTCGATCCCGCCTGTGACTGCCCGCTTGAGCATTGATTATACTGAGGTGACCTTAGTTTCCTTACCTGGGTTATCGAGGGGGTACTTCACAGGGGTTATTCAGTAGCTGTCCCAGCCAGGTTGGGGTCAAACAACATAGTCGTTATATGTGTTGAAGTTGAGGACCACAATAATTGGTTATGAACCTCCGCTTGTTGTGTATGGGAGTCTCAAGCCTCTCCTAAGTGGGACATACCTGCTTCATTCGGGAGCTCACATATCCTACCCTTGTTTGCTTGTGATTGGCTTTAGATTATATAGGTGTATGCTCTGTACATGCTAGCTTGCTTAGGGTTTGCGTAATTAGAAGAGTCTTTTCCATTTTTAGAGTCATTGTGGATTCGAGTGTGGCACTTCGTCGTTCTCGTCATTTAGCAGGACTTTCACCTTCTACATCTCCTCCTCCTTTGGGAGAGAGAAACAAACAGTCCAGGAGGACTCCTTCTCACATTGATTCACACACGATGGGAGATCATGAAGATGAAATTCCTAAGTTGTCTTCTCAACCTCATGAGGTTGGGGAAGAAGATCCTACTCTTGTATATGATCCTTCACTTGATATACCTACACACTCTAGGCATCATCCCTCATTCACAGGTCATTGGTATTGGATGTCAGGCAACGATACTTGTCATGAACTTGTGAGCACTAGTTATGTTGGTTATGGCATGTCTGGTATCCCTGCACGTGATCTGGAACACCATACCGAGTTGAAGTTTGAACCTAACACTACGCCTGGGGGCACTCCTATTCCTTTCAATGTGGATAGATTTGGGAGCATGAGTCACATTACACCCTCCATCCCGATGGTGGAGGCTACATCACATGTTCATCCTAGACCTACTGTTAGTAGTCCTATTCGGATACCAGAACCAAGATGAGTGACTATAGGGAATACCACTTACATCACTTCACATGTCCCTTTGTCCTCTATTCCTAGTTCTTCGAATGTTATTCCTCCCCCTCATTCACGTGGTCCTTCGAGCCAGAATGTTGCTACTAGTCATGTTCGTACTGCTACTACTCATGTATTCATGTCTCAGAGTCAAGTACCTCCTGTTGTCTCAGGAGTTCATATTCCTACTTCTAGAACATCCTATGGTCTATCACAGGGAGTTCCCCATATTCCTACTTATGGAGTTTCTCATGGGACATCTCATGGGACATATTATGGATATTCTCATGGACAATATTATGGACCGCAGTATGGACATAGTTATTCACCTTATGGGTACAGGCATCAACAACCCGCTTACTCCCTAAATTATGGCTTTGTATATTCAAATAGTCAAGGTACACCACATTATGGTGCTTCCATGCCACCCTACACGGGTCAAACGGGAGGAGGATACTATGGCCATGGCCATGGTGGTTACGATAGTCAGTCTTATGTGAACATAAACTATCAGGGAGCATGGCATCGACCTACTCAATCTAGGATCCCTTTCCTTGCAATGTTAAATTTACCTGACTTGTCGAGACTAACAAATGATCTGGTATCCCATGACCCAGCTTGGCCAGCTGTCCCTACTAAGCTTCTCTCAAACATTCCCAAATTCAAAAGCAAACCAGGAGAAGATCCTAGTGAACATGTTACTACATTTCACCTTTGGTTCTCTTCTAATTCCTTACACGATGATTCGATCTGTTTAAGGCTATTTCAACACCCCCTCACCGGGCCTGCAGTGAAATGGTACATAGAGTTACCTAGGGGGGAATTCATTTTGTTCAATGACCTAGCTATGAATTTTCTCAATCACTTCCAACTACCAATTCGTTACTACGTTGGTACAGAACTCTTGTCAACATTTCAGCAAGACAAAGCCACTCATATCTCAGACCATATCTAAGAGTGGCGTAGACAGAAGAGATTGATTAAAGCCTTCATACTGCCAAAGTTTCTCCTTGAGTGGTTCGTTAAATCACTACTACCTTATATAGCAAAGGATGTTTCTACGTCCAAATTTCAGAATGAGGAACAAGCCATTTTTAGGGCACATGAATTGGATTTGATTTATGCTCCATCCGGATTGTTATATGAGATCAATCCTAACACTCCGCGTTCTAGTTTCGACCCTAAGGTCAAACCTGGACCACATGTCGATGGCATTGTTGGTTGTACGAGTACCAAACCTATGGATTTAGTTGTGCAATAGGTGAGTCAATTGTCTATCAACCAATATTCCTCGGAACAAGCCATGGCTTCGTCTCAACCCACCCAAACAGTGAATGTGCTTCTGGTGCAATCATCAGACCAGAAGGGTAACCAGCAACCTGGAAGGAATAAGAAAAAGGGTAAGACAATCATAAGGGTAGGGATAGGAATGAAAATCCCAATTTTAATGACAAGAATGCCCGCAATGCTGCGGGGGACAAGCAGTCTAAACGTAAGGTTAATTTTCCTTGCAAGTTGTGTAAGGATGACCACCTCACTCATTTATGCCCTTGTATGGAAGACGCCTCAAGGTTCATAGCACAAGGCCCAGCTGTGTTAACAAACCCTTTACCTCATAATCAAAACATAAACTTGAGGACCCATGATCAGTCTAGTGGAGATCAAGATCCATCGGAAGCCAGTAGTGGTCAGGGTTGCATCAAGATGGTGGATGCTACTAAGGTTGTGAGTCGTGCAAAGGACTATGGTTCATCACAACCAGACCTTGGAAAGGAACCTGCTCCACCCGGGAGTCCTTTGCGTATTGAAAACCCTGTTGATAGACCTAAAGTTGCACCTCTCATTCCTAAGAGAGTCCTAAAGAGTTCAGGACATAATCCTAATGCCCGATCCACCTAGAACTATTCATTTGTCGAGGATTTGGGCCACACTCCTTATGCGATGTCTGCACTTGAAGTACTTCAAAGTTGTCCTTCGCAAAGGAAGGATTTTCTTTCTGCTCCTAGTATTAACGATGATAACTCTTCCTCCATCATCAAATTTGAAACCGTGGGACTATAGCCTCACTTGCCTTACTATGTGTCTCTCTTGATTCATGTAGAATGTCTTAACATGACCGTCAAGCGCACTGTGATTGACGAAGGCATTGTTGCTTCCATGATGTCTTTGTCATGTTGGAAGGGTTTTGGTTCCCCCAAGCTATCTAAATCCACTACCATGTTGATTGATTTTGATGGTAGATCATTTTGGCCGCATAGAATTATTCCTTCTCTTAAGGTCCGTTTGGGAGGGAATACCATCGTGATGAAGGTCGAGGTGGTTGATGCGCCCCTTGATTACAATCTGTTACTGGGTAGGAATTGGATGTATAGTATGCAAGCCATAGCTTCTTCTCTATTTCGAGTTGTATGCTTTCCATTTAATGAGAAGATCGTTACGATTGATCAAACATCATTCAAAAATCTGAGTGTTACTACCTCATTGGGAGCTTCTATCGCGATTATCGATTATTCTTAGCCGACAACTGTGAGTGTGGGTGTTGGCATGTATCCATCCCTTATGGGAACCTTTGGTTGTCCTACACCCATTCTTATGATCGGGTCTAGTTTCGATGGAGCTTCATCTTCATTGAGATTGGTGTCTTTTCAAACTACCCATATGGAAGATCCTTGGATCCTTCCTACATCGAGTCCTTCGAGTAATCCTATCTAAATGGACGTGGCGTTGCCTACAGCAATGATAGTATATCAAGCGAATATTGAATGTGTTGCAAAGCCTAGTCCTTCCTCTTTGTGGATGGAGGATGAGGACCCCTATGTGCTGCCTGCATGGGCAGTTGAGTCTTCTCACGCACATGATTTCCTTGATAGTGTTTTTCCATCAGATGAAGCTATTATTGAGCCCATGTCTGGGTTTGAGCCACCTTGGGAAGAGTTACATTATAGATCTTATTTTCTTCCTGATCTTAACTATTTAGAGTGTGAAGACTTTAGGGAGATTCTTAGTGAGAGAATTGGTAGTCCCGTGGTTCCATTGCGCTCTCCTGGTCCGATGGCTAATGGAAACATGGTGAATATATCTCCTACCATCCCTATCAATATCTCTCGCGATCCTGGAAAGATTGAGAATGTCTATATTTGGGAAGAATGTTCCCATGCTGAGATTCAAGAGTATATCGAGCTGTTCAAAGTGTTTCGTGATATATTTGCTTGGTCATACAAGGAAATGCCAGGTATCGACCCTCACATTGTTGAACATGAAATTAAAACTTATTCCAATGCTAAGCTTGTTTGACAACGCTTGCGTGTGGTGAATCCTAGAAAAGCACCCGAAATTAAGGCTGATATAGAACAGTTGTTAAATGTCGGTTTTATCTATCCCGTTCCCTTGACGGAGTGGGTTTCAAACCCTGTTCCAGTTGATAAGAAGCAGGGAGCGATCCGTATATGCACTGATTTCTATGACTTGAATCATGCCTATCCTAAGGATAATTTTCCCACGACATTTATTGATCAAATTTTGGATGATTGTGCAGGAAGCAAGGTATTTTCCTTTATGGATGACTTTTCCAGATACAATCAGATCCATATCAAACCTGAGGACCAACATAAAACTGCATTCATTTGTCCTTGGGGTAACTTTGCATATAGGAAGATGCCTTTCGGCCTTAAAAATGCTAGAGCCACATTTCAGTGGGCTATGACCTTGATTTTTCCATGATCTCAAATCAATTATTGAAGTCTTTTTGGATGACCTTGCTGCTCATTCTCGTCAGAGGATGCGTCATTCCTACCATTTGAGATTAGTGCTCAAAAGATGTCACCATTATTTGGTTAGGTTAAATCCTCATAAATACATCTTTTGCATGAATTCTAGTTGCTTATTAGGGTTCATTATCTCTAAGGAGGGTATAAGAGTCGATCCCTTAAAGGTTGAGGCAATACTTCAATTTTCTCCCCCGAGAAACATTAGACATGTTCAATGTTTGCAAGGCATGGCAAATTTCTTGCGGAGATTCGTGGTTAACTTTGCCAATTTGACTAAAGGATTTATGTGTCTTTTGAAGAAGGATAATACCTTTTGTTGGGATGAGCAAGCCCATGAGTCCTTTGATGCACTTAAGTGAGCCTTAGCATTGGCCCCCATGATTAGTCCACTCGACTATAGCCATGACTTCTTGCTTTATGTGGCCACGTCCATGGAGACGATTGGTATGGTTTTGGTTTAGGAGGATGAGGAGCTCCATGAGAATGTCATATATTATTTGAGCTGAAAGCTTGTAGATGCAAAGATCCATTATTCCCATGTGGAGAAACTCGCCTTAGCTACCGTTCATGCGGTTCAAAGATTGAGACACTACATTCTCCTTCGCCAGACCTTGGTGGTAGCCCATGTCAATACATTTCAGTTCATTCTCACTAGAAGGATGATCGGGGGAAAGTATAATAAGTGGATTGACATCTTGCAAGAGTTTGATCTCGAGTTTGTTTTGGAAAAATTGAAAAAATCGTTGATTTTTGTGGATCTTATATCTGATTTCCCAAGTGAAGAGGAGGAAGTTTGTGAAGATACGTTTGTTGATGAGCACATTTTCCTTATCTTAACTTTGGATCCATGGTATGGGTATATCATCATATATTTACAAATATTGAAGGTCCCCACTCACCTTTCACGGGATGAACGACGACGGTTACGTCACGTATCCAAGAACTACCTTATAGTGGATAACACATTGTACCACTGTGGGGTAGATTCCATTTTACATCATTGTTTAACTCATGAGGAGGCTGAGCTTGTGTTGAATGATTGCCACAAAGGGGCATGTGGTGGTCATTTATCTGGGCTTTCTACAGCCCAAAAAATCTTGAGAGTGGGTTATTTTTTGCCGTCAATATTTAAATATTGTGTCAATGTAGTCAAGAAGTGCCACCCTTGCTAGGTGTTTGCACGCAATATGTGCTCACATCCTGCCCCGTTACATCCGATTATCACTGCCGGTCCCTTCACTAAGTGGGGGCATGATTTCATGGACTACAACCTAGCTTCAGCTGGGGGGGCATCATCATATTATAGTGGTTGTTGAATATTTCACAAAATGGGCTGAGGCTATGCCCATGGTTAAATCCAACAGTGAGACAGCCGCAAATTTCATATTCAACCAGATCATTACTCAGTTCGGTATTCTGAAGGAGCTTGTCACTGACCATGGTAGGCACTTTCAGAATCGGATGATGGAAGAGTTAGCCTCAAAGTTAGGGTATAAGCAGGAGCATTCCTCTTATTATTACCCTCAAGTGAATGGATAGGTTGAAGCAGTGAACAAATCACTTAAGTCCATTATCCAACGAACCATCGCACAAAGCAAGACCAACTGGCATATCATGTTATATCCTGCTTTGTGGGCTTATATAACCACAGTTAAGACTGCCACCAGTTTTTCTTCATATCAGCTTGTACATGGAGTGGAGTCTGTCTTTCCGGTTGAATGTGAAATCAATTCATTGAAGCTAGCCATAGAGCTCTTACCAGACACTTCCCCATTGGAGGAACGTTTGGTCCACTTAGAGCAGCTTGATGAGCAGCGTCGAGATGCCTTAGTGGCTCTAGAAGTAAATAAGTGTCGTGTTAAGGTCTAGTATGATAAGTTTGTCCATCCGAGGAAGTTTAGTGAAGGAGATTTGGTCCTTTTGTGGAATCAAGCCAAAGAACCCTTGGGGGAAGGAAATTTTAACCCCATGTGGCATGGTCCTTACGTTGTCAAACGTGTGTTAGAGAAGGGCGCCTATGAGTTAGTAGTTTACGAGGGGACGGCCTTGGCAGAGCCTAGAAATGTGCTCTATATTAAAAAGTACTATGCATGATCCTCAACCAAGGCTGATTATTGTATATTATTGTACAGTATTTTGCATAGTTAGGTTTTTCTTATGGTGATCGGGGTTGTTGATTAGTTTCGTTTCTTATGGCATATGACAATGGAGTCTTCCATCTATATAGGATTCGCTGATGGTGCTAGCCGTCACACTCAACACTCAACCTCTACTACTTGGGTGATTTATACTCCTACGGGTCAGGTATTGTCTTCAGGAGGCATAGTTTACGGCCCTCTTCAAACAATGTTGCTGAGTATAGTGCCATTATCGAGCTTCTACGGGATGCCATTTCACATGGTGTTCTCTCTCTTGAGGTACACCTTGATTCGTAGTAAATAGTGTCATAGCTAAATGGCTTATATCATGTTATGGATCCAACATTATTACGAAGATTCTTATGTGTGAGATTGTTAGAACGGCAATTTGATAACATAACATACATACATGTTCCAAGAATTTATAATCAAGTTGTTGACTCATATGCTAACTATGTGTTAGATTGGCATTTGTTTCATAGACCATAAGCTNAAAATCGATCATCATAAAAGTTTTTTATTAAACATCCAAAATGTGACGTCATAATACAAAAATGGGGCTTCCGAGCCACCAAAATATAATACACGGTAGTATAAAAATGTGTCACTCCCAGGTATCTAAGCCTAGGGAGGAGGAGGGGGGTTCTGATCGTGGAAATTCACCATAGCTCTAGCTAGACATCAAAACAACCACACCCATGCTCATGGTACACCCACCACCTAGCGCTGTATGGCCTCAGGCAAGTCCTCGACTTGCACCATGGGTGCTCTATGTGTCGACTGCACAAAGTTTGTGTGGATGCTTTGGAGTGTCTGCTCCACATCCACACCCATTATGTCATCTCCTCATCCCCTCCATCTATGACAAGGGAAACCGTCAGGCCACCATGGTCCTACATCTTCATACATATGACAGATTGTCACTATGTGTCATCACACAAAAACATGTCTTTTGGTTCCGTATATCAAAAAACACAAAAAAATTAAATAATTCAAAAAAATTAAAAAGAGAGTTGGGATTCGTTACCAATGTCACCATATGCTGATCCTGGTGGTAGGGGTATATTGGGATCTCCCCAAAAATCTATCCCCACATAGGGTTAATCATCGATGGCAACTATCTGTCACTACCACCATGGAAAGAAATCAGTTGGGTAGGGGTTAGACACCCTACCTCCACCCAGTCTGTGCATCGCATCTACCCAACTTCATTGGGGTGGATCTTGAACCCCGTGAAGAGGAACGTCAACTCTAGGGATGAGCCCCGGAACACGCTCGAAGAAGAACATGCTCAGTATACTGCTGAAATCGAAGTTTCATACCCTACCCATCTTGCAGTCGTCGAGCTGTTACCTCATGTTACTCAATAGCGTAGTACTCCAATCATAAACTTCGGGTCTCATTCACTGCAATGCATAGAGCATCAAGGGTCGTGAGGCCTGGTGGAGTGAGGCTAGCCCTGCTATCCTGTCAAGTGTCAATAGCATGGCCTTCAAGCCTAGTACCTGTATGGAGTTTGTTGGGATCTGACTCCCAACCTTCTCTGTGTCTAGATAACAATATAAAACAATATACTCATCAATGGCGAGGTCACCTCCAAGCCCGCGAGAACCTAGGTTCACCACTTCTCCCCATCGAGACAATCCTATAATGAAGTATATGTCCTCCACCTCTATAGTGAGGAACATCCTGTCGATATGGAATTAATCTGAGTCAGGATCCCAGTAGTCTACTAGCATTTGTAACAATCTTGGTTTGGCCATTAAGCCCCCAAGACACCAAAACTTGTATAGCCCACATGCATGAAGAGCTTGTTGAGCCATTAGATCGCCCCGTACAGCTTCTTCTACATCCCTGTGTTCTTTCTCCCTCCATTTTAGAACCATCCTGCACATTTACATTAAGTTTTAGTCATTATTTGTCTTAAAAAACCTTAAACACGGTCACATACGCGACTGTTTGCAAAACAACCGCGTATATACGCGACTTTGGGCCATTTTTCCGCGTATAGCCAGCCCTATACGCGGAAAAATCCCCAATTTCTGCATGGGCCAAAGCAACTATCTTAGAATGGCCTAGAAATCAATTTTGACCATGGAAATTGAAAAAATTTACATGCAAATGGAAGAGCAGGGCATGGGAAGTTACCTGGAAAAAACAGTGTTGGATTTCGCTGGACGAAACTCTCGGAATTCGTGTTTGAAGTTCTAAGCTCAATTGGGTAAAAATTTCAAATGATATATAATGTTTTCAATTTTTTACTATTTATAGAAAAAATTTCAAATTTTTGAAAATTTTTACCCCCTTTCTATAGTTTTGAACCATTTCTGACCCTTTTGGACCTTTTTTGAAAAATATGATGATGTAGGAGACCGTTTTGAGCACTGTTTCGACCATTGTTTTGACCCGTTCGTGCTGATTTCAGGTATGATGTTTAAACTGGAATATAGGTTAGATTTCCCCTCCATTTGAATTTTGCATGAACTTATTACCATTTCATTATAGCCTTAGGTACGAACCCATTCTATCCTGTCACAGAACCTTCTTGATGTTTTAGAAGTGACATGATGTGAATGGTAGAGTTGGACCTTACATGGGTGCCCTAGTTAGCTCCTTGTTTGCATTTGGCACCCATGCCGATAGTTTGTCCCTTAGGGTGTGGGAGTCCATTGTATAGTATTGCCATGTCATTTTGGAAGAGCCTCATACTCCTCTTGATCTTTTTGCTGGCCTGTTTCCTCAGGACTCCCTTATGTCAAGTTGTAATTGCATTATCATGATATTTTTCTGCCTCATTGAGCCTTATGCTAGCTTCCTTGACTTTGAGTATCAGCCATATAGCCCGATCCTGTCTCATGTCTAGCCATGCAGAGCCATTTTGTATATCCTTTGCAACTTGATCCCCTATTTTTACCGGGAGGGGACTTTCCCCCGAGTGTCTCTATCCTACACGTGTGTCCTTGCATTGAGCATAGGTATGTTCGCTGCTTGGAACTAGTTTGTTTGTCCCTTGACACTCATCTCCTCCTAGTCTGTAAGTATAAAGCACTTTTATTCTTTTTCAAGATTTTCAAAATATTTGAAAAATTCCAAAAAAATCAAAAAACCAAAAAGCCGGACAAGAAAATATGTTATCGTTGGCAGCAGTTGAGTCGTGTTGCCTTCGAACAGAGCACTATATATCACATCCATTGGTTGGGTAATATTTTGAATTTAGGAGTTGTACTCATTTCTCTGAGTTTATCTCCACCAACTGGTTAAGCTTCTAGTCCATATGGAGCCTCTGTCGATGATTCCTATGTCGCAGAGATGTCCCATTTTTGTATAATGATTTTATGTTTCCTACATTCAGTCACCACTCGCCTTTATGCTCTTGTTCGAAGGAAGTTGAAACCTGAGTCGACCATTCCTCAATTATCTTGAATTTGCATGTCAGCCATTCCTAGTACAATTACTAGTTCGTGCACATTATGATCGAGTCCTTCCACATTATACAGCTTTGTTGAGTACCTCGTGTTGAATGATGGGGGATTCCTTAATGCCCTCCTTCCACCAGATTTCATCCCATCGACTTCAGATCATTTATTCTAGGATAGGAATCTAGAGTCATTTTTTAGTGCCTTGAGACTCGCAGTCATCAGTGGCAGGTTCTCTCACCATCGACAGTTTTTTGGGAATACATCAATGTCCCATGATCGATGGATTCTCTCAACTGTTCGACCTCAACACATTTATTCACACTTATTAGTTTGCACTCTAGTACCTTGATTCCCATTTTTCATTATCGGTGGGTGATCTCACGTCTATTAACGGTATATATCAATGACTGATAATCATATGATGGACTACTATGTTTGACCTCGACACATCTATTCACATAGTAGTACATGTACTCGTAGTGGTTTGTGTAGAAGACCTTCTATACTGGTGGCATCTCATATATGCTATCTCCTTGATCGTGCCAGTGTTCATGAGATTTCAGCTCTCGTGACTTGATTCTAGTATATGTCAGATATTTCCATCCATTATGGAGATCTTGATCCATTATATATCTCTAGCCTTCATGGAGATCATGATCCTGTGTATATCTTCATCATGGATATTCTGATCTATCTATATTGTACGTGGCGATGACCACACATGTCATATTTTGTATCATGCCTATTCATGGCCATTGTACTCCTATCTATTTGGGACTGCTACATCTACTGGCAGTTATGTGCAGAGTTTGATCATTGTATTGTTCTGATTGGATGGTTGGTTCTTCCACCTGGTTCTTCATCACTCCACTTCTGGGATGGACTTATAATGTATTTCAGCCATCGTATGACCCCTCTAACCTCACACATTAGGGGGCATCTGTTATAGCTGATTTTACCACACATGGTGGATGACACCTTTATGGCCTTCCTTGTCCCTCTATAGACTATATAGACCCCATGGACCATTTTTTTACCCTTGATGTTTCCAAGATCATCCCTAAAAACATGCAATAATTTCCATGCGTGACTTTTAATCCCTTTCTAGCGTATATACAAGGATTTGACCCTTAAACCCGCATACAGCGGGATGTGTGCAAAAGGCCAAATGATTTTGGAGTTTTCCTTGATATGGATATGATTCACTTGTCTCTTGGCCTTCCATATTCCTTGAGATTGCTCGGATTCGACCTTCCATTACCCCATTGAAGAGCTATATAAGGAACCCTTTCGATACATTGAAAGAGGAGGAATTAAAGAGCAAGAAAACTATAGTCCATTGTTGCCGGAGCTTATACTTGAGTCTGCATCCCTTTGTCCCTTAGAGCACTTTGTGTTCTTCCCAAGCTTTCCTTTTTCTTGTGAGCTTGCTATCAAGAGATGGAGGATTGAAGTGGTGGAGGCCCAAGTGGGGGACTCATTTTCTTTGATTCGCAGACGTGCCGACAGAGTTTGTCACTATTGTAATCTCTATTTTTTATCAATAGAAATATCTTTTCCTATCCAATAATGTGTATGTAAATGAGTATTTGATCCATGGATGCTTTTAAATGCTTATATGTTATTGATTATATATGCTAGATTAGCTCTAACACAATTATATATAGCATGCTTTTCTTGTTTGTTGAATGTTGAAGAAGCAAATTGCTAATACAAGTGAGAGTGGAAAAGCTCAATGGGGATCTCCATCAACCATCTGGAATAAGGTATGACCCGAGATCCTTTAGTGTTAGATGTTTGGTTTCTCCTACATATAGGGAAGGATTGATTTATGGAGTTAATTTGTCTGTTGTGGTACCCCAATCCATAAGAATTTCTCTCCGTAACACCTGTCCGGCTTTTTGGTTTTTTGTTTTTTTTTTTGGACTTTTTCATATATTTTGAAAATATTGAAAAAGAATAAAAGTGATTTATAGTTACAAGTCTAGGAGGAGACGAGTGTCATGGGAAAAACAAACTAGTTCCAAGCAGCGGAACATACCTATGCTCAATGCAAGGAAACATGTGCAGGATAATGACAGTCGGGGGAAAGTCCCCTCCCGGTAAAAAAAGGGGAATCAAGCTACAAAAGATATATGAAAAGGCTCTGCTTGGCTAGACATGAGACAAGCTCGGGCTATATGGCTGATAATCAAAGTCAGGGAAGCCGGCATAAGGCTTAATAAGGTAAGCAAAACTCATGATAATGCAATTACAACTTGACATATGCAAGGGAGTCCCGAGGAAATGGTCAGCATAAAGGTCAAGAGGAGTATGAAGCTTTTGCTCAAAGTCATGGCGGTACTATACAAAGGAATCCCACACCCTAAAGGAGAAATGTCGGCATGGGAACCAAATGCAAAATGGGATCTAACTAGGGTACCCATGTATGGTATAGCTCTACCATTCACAACATGTCACTTCTAAAAGCAGCAAAAAGGTTCTGTGACAAGATGGAATGGGTTCGTACCTAAGGTTAAAATGAAACAGTCATAAGGTTATGAAAAGTGCAAACAGATGTGAAACCTAACCTATATGCCAGTTTAAACATAATACCTATAGTAGGCATGAACGGATCAAAGCCATTGTCAAACCGCACTCGAAATTGATTCCTGCAACATCAACTTAGTTCAAACGGTCAAAAACTATAGAAAGTGGGTAAAAATTTCAAAATTTTTCTATAAATAGTGAAAAATTTAAACATTTTCATACCATTTGAAATTTTTACCCAACATAGTGCATTTGAGCTCAAAACTTCAGAAGCGAATTCCTGGAGCATTGTCCGGCGGATTCCTCCTGTTGCTAGGTTTTTCACCCTAGCTTGTGCTGATGAGCACCTACTAAGGAATCTGAAATCCTTAGTAGCAGTTCAATGATGTGTATGAATTAAATAAAGATAAACTGAAACAAAGACTAATCTAAATATGTTCTTGAAGCTAAAGCAGTAAAAAGCAACTAACATGACACAATACGGTGAAAAGTAAATAATATAGAGCAGAAACGGTAAAGGAATGAATAATGATTTTTATTGATGTTACCTCCAATGAGGAGGTTGATGGAGTCCGTTGCGCTGGTCCGATGTCGGTGGCTTCGAGCCCCAAGCTGCTTCTTCTCCTTCTCCGGTGGTGGAAATGGGCCAAAAGAGTTCTCAATGGTGAAAGTAGCTTGATGATAAGCTAGGGTTTCGAGAATAATTTCGGCAGAGGCAGGATGCTTATGATAATGGATGTGGAATAATGGGTCTCCATCACTTATTTATAAAACCATGTGGTTTAGGTCAGCTTTTAGGGTTTTAGCTGTTTTAGGGTTTCAGCTATTAGGGTTTCTTCTTTTTTCCTCATTATTTTATATTTTTTATTCCTTTTTGGATATTTTTGGAGGAAAAAAGGATTTTATAGCCTTTTGGAGGCATTTTAAGCTTTTTTGGTGACCTTTTAGATGGTTTTATGGGTTTTTGATGGAGATATGGTAGGACAATGGACAAATGAGCCATGTAATGGGGTAGATGAGGTAGTTAACCATTTTTGGGTGTTAACAGATTGCCCCCTGATGTGTGAGGACAGGAGCTCATCGTATGGCCGATGGACATCATGAGTCATATTTGGTTTTTTCTTGGGGTGTGGAGAAGAGAAGGAAGCAACTAAAGTCTGGGACACCGATCTCAAACCACCTGCAAGGACTGAAAAGTACATAACCTCAATAATGGATGAGGGATCATCTGATAATATGGACGAGGCAGGCATTCCCATGCTCGTATCAGAATATAACATAGTAATATAAATGGTCCTCAAATACTGGATGAGGAAAAAATCTCAATATATGGACGAGGCGGGCATTCCCATGCTCGTATCAAGATACATAAAAATAACTGTGTATATCATGAGAATCCAGAGGGGACACAAATCTGGAACATACTGCTGGGCTGACCATGTCTGAGCTGAACAACTGAGGCACTGGAATGACAGCAGTGCTACTAAATGTGGTTCCGAAGGAACTGATGAGCTGCGTGATCAAAGTGACAACGGTCATACGTGCAATGGTACACTGAGCTGGAACTGAACTGGGTACTCGAGGAAGCATGGAACTGGATGGCTTCCGAATACAATCGCCAACGCGGCCCGGATATCCACGGGAACATATAACTGGGCGTTCCGAAGTGACTCACCAATGTGCTAGAGTCGGGGGAAATCCGGGGTCTTCGACAAACAACAGAAGTGATATAAACCCTGCGCGATTCTCAACGATGCGATTAGGGTGCTGACGTCGAGCATGTGAGAAACAACTATCCGGAGAGGCAATGAGGACTCCTCCTAAGATGGTCCGTAGGCACTCACCACAGATGGTGATGAGTCCAAGACGCAGGG
>LPNX010548403.1:1987-53578 GCA_001517045.1 Pseudotsuga menziesii
TTATGAGTATCATCCTTATATGCCATTTCCAGCCTTTGATACTCATCTCCGTCACTGTTTCAGGCCCAGGGGTTTCCTCATAGCTATTTTTCACGCCAAATAGAGCTTCGCATGAATCTCTCTTTACAAGCTATCCCTTTTATAGGACTCCCCACCTTATGGAGTTTCTTTAGGCCCAGGTCTGACTCCTTAAAAATAGACTTGACTGCCGAGTTATCTCGTCCGTTCAAGCTCGTTAAGAATATGTGAACGGGCATTCGCATGGTGGTAGTTTATCTCTTTCTCGGCCCATGCGGAATAATACGAGAAAGGATCACTCTCTTTTCTTCGGAATTGAGAAGAGTATTCTCAGGTATAGGTTTATCACTTTTCCGAACCTGAGGGACTAAATTTACGAAAAAGGAACACCCGGTTTGAGCTTACTTTTTCTTTTTCCTGATCTGGACCCAAACATGAAAAAGATTCCGAGTGTACTTTGTGTCTTTTTCATGCTCGTTAAACACTAAAGAACAAAGCAACGAGTTTATTGTTGTAAGCCCCATTTCTCGTAACCAAATGGATCTTTCCAAGTGATCTTGCTTTCCTTCACACTCGTAAAACTCAAGCTATTTATATGCTGTTATTGAAGGAGCGTTGGGTAGGTGGTAATTTAACCTTTTTCGGACCTTCCCGACTAAGTACGAAAAAGGTTCACTTTTTCTTCTTCGGAAGTTAAGAGAGTTCTTTTGAGGTTTGTTTTATACTTTTTCGGCCTTAAGAGACTAAATTGGATGAAAAAGGACCCCCCTGGAGTCTTCTTTGGCGTTTTCAGACTCTCTAAATATGAAAGCACCAAGTGAGCATGTACTAGTTCGGGTTTGTTAAATCCACGGATCAGTGTATCAAGCATTATTTTCCCATCTCTTCAAGCTTGTTAAAAAATGAAGAGGGAACCGAGTTGGCTTTCCTGGACTCGTTAAAACTTAACAGGGAAGGAAAGGAAGAAGTTTTCTCTTGTTTTCAGTAATGGCAGCATGTCATCCTTGAACATAGCACTCTTTGCTTTCCAATATCCATGTTTCAGTGTACATCTGTGTTCAGCTATCACTTCGAGTTTTCTAACTCCTCCTCTTGTCCATTATACCTGGGGAATCTGATCATGTCTCCTACATGACAGATAAGTCTAGTTGTCCTATCTATTTTTTATACGCTGCCTTGGGTCATCTCTGTGTCATGCTCACTGTTCAAGGATTCTTCCCACTATCTGATTTATAGCCTGATCCAATCACTGTTATATCTGTTATCCTTTTACTTGTGTCTATCTTCTTTTGCCCAGTCCCTAGTCACTCTTGTGATCCGTTGGAGGATCTATTGCCTTCCCTATCACAGTATGGTTCAGTTTCAGCACTTCCTGATGACGACGACCTAGAGTTTGACGATAGTACCTCTGGATTCACTTTCATCATTGGTGAATTCCTTTGCTTCAGTTGTCAATTATCCTCTATTGGTTGATAAACTGTTGAGTCCTCTCCATGTTCGACTTCAGCTTACCCTTATTCACATGGCTTGGATTGTACTTGGTTTTTTGGGATCCTGTATGAAGACCTTAGTTCCTCACTTATGAACTAAGTTGCACAAGACTATGTCCAGTTTCTATCTCTAGCTTCCAGATTTTTGAAGACTCATCATTATTGTATTGTGGCTTTGATCCACCTTTGTACATACGTGGTTTTACCTGTATTGTATGATGTACTCTCATATTGTAAAGGAGCTAGTGTTCCAGTAAATTGAACATAGCATCCTCAAATATAGCTTTGTATATGACATTATTATGTATTGGTTTCAGGTACTCCTTCTGCTCCACTAGATTTCTGAGTTTCTCCTGAGTTATATATTATAATGTATTTCGGCCATCGTTCCCCTCTGACCTCACACATTAGGGGGCATCTGTTATATAGCTGAATGGCACCTCTTCGTCCGAGTGCTGATATCCCTCATGTCGGCACACAAAAGGACACTTATGGATAGAGGTTTGCCCATTTCCACTATACCTTGGCTCATCAGGAAATACATTGCCTATATGCCCAGCTGATTACTTTGCCTTTTTGTGATTTTGAGTTGCATACGCAACTATCTCTATTGACATGTCGCGCATCATGCGCGAGTCTTATGTTTAGCAGGTCGCGCATACTTGTATGCGCGGGTTGCCTTTGTATAGAGTCGCGTATCATACGCGGGTTGTCTTACTACAGACCCGCGTATGCCTTCCTCAAAATTAATATTTAAAAACACGAGTTAATGGGAGATTTGTTTACTCATTTACCTTAATCCCATTAACTGCTATAACCTCCCTAACCTTCGAGAACTGCCTCATTTCCTTCAGATAAATATAGGCCTTGGGGAGGGTGTTAAGCATAATACTTGGATAGCAAAGTTATGCTGGTGGATTGTCTACAGAATCTTTGGAGCAGAGAAACTCAGAGTTCTTTGGTGACAGAGGAGTCCCTTGTCCAGACATTGGGTTGTAACCTAAACTCCCTCTATTATTGTTAATAAAGCAGAGAACTTCTTCCATATTGTGTTTCATGTGTTGTGGATTAGTAAATGTTTACATTTCATTATAATATATGATTTTCCTAACCTGCATCTTTATATATGAATCATACTGTATTTGGAAGAATCTGTGTTAACAGGTGAAGGAGGAACTATCCTGGAGACTTGGGAAGAAGAACAAAGGAGGAAGAAGATAGCTTGGATCAACCTTCGTTTAATACAAGTAAGTCCTGCTACTTTCCTATTTCCTGTTTTGTACTTTCATAAGTCAAATTGTCTGCAAGTGTTAGAGTATGTTGGTAACCCCCAGACCTAGGTTATTAGGTGAATTATCCATTACAACACTCACGTATGATGCAAATCAGAATATTAACCTGGAGGGTTATGTTGATTCAGATTGGGCAGGTAGTGCCATCGATAGGAAGAGCACTTCAGGGTGTTGCTTCAATATGGGATCAGGTGTGATCTCTTGGTTTAGCAGGAAGCAATCCTGTGTGGCACTGAGTACAGCTGAAGCAGAGTCTGTCGCAGTTTGTTCAGCTAGTTATGAGGCAATATGGCTGCAGAAGCTACTGGCTGATTTATTTGATCTCCAGATGGATGCTACTTGTATACATTGTGACAACCAGAGTTGCGTGAAGTTGTCATAGAATCCAGTGTTCCATCACAAGTTGAAGCACATCGAGATCAAGTATCACTATATCAGGGATATGGTGCAGAGAGGAGCAGTGAAGCTCTAGTATGTTGCGACGGAGGAACAGATAGCTGATGTGTTGAGGAAGACATTGGCCAGAGTGAAGTTCGAGTACTTCAGGGAGAAACTTGGTGTTCTCTAGATTGAGGTTTCCTCCAAGGGAAAGTGATGAGTCCCAAAGCCATTCTGACAAGCAGGTTAGATGTAAGGGCTGAGCCATTCTGTCATGGTGAGAGGATTCAGTTCCTTCCATGTCAGATATGAGTGCTAAGATCCAAAGCCATTCTGACGAGAAAGTTAGATGTAAGGGCTGAGCCATTCTATCATGGTGAGAGGATTTAGTTCCTTCCATGTCAGATATGAGTGCTGGCCATTCTGTCGAGTAGGACAGATGTAGGGGCGGCTGACACTCTCCGGGAGAGTGGAGGCACCTAGTCCATTACCAGGTAGCTTAGTCTGGGACTAGGGGCCATTCTGTCATGGTGAGAGGATTGAGTTCCTTCCATGTCAGATGTGAGTGTAGGCCATTCTGGCAAGGGTGTAGGACTTGTTTCCTACCAAGTCAGATATAAGGGCAACTGCCATTCTCTGGGAGAATGGAGGCACCTGGTCCATTACCAGGTAGCTCAGTCTAGGACTGAGGGCCATTCTGTAATGGTGAGAGGATTCAGTTCCTTCCAGGTTAGATGTGAGTGCAAGCCTTTCTGGAAAGGGTGGAGGACTTGTTTCCTTCCAGGTCAGATATAAGTGCTGAAACATTTTCACAGATGTTAGTGATGTGATGTCCTATCATGCTGGTGAATGTGAGTACTGGGCCTTTCTGATGTGATTGTAGGTCTCTACATGATCATATGTGAGTGCTGGGTGTGCCTTTCTGACGAGTAGATCAGATGTAAGTGTTGGGAAAAGACCTACCTGATGGCTAGGCCTACAACCAGTATGAAAGAAGGCTGGCTTTGTAGAACTTCCTATGACAAGATAGCACACATGATGATGACCATATGAGAACCAGATCGAGCTATGATCCAAATCCAGTTATGATGACTCCGAGAGATCCAGATTGAGTGATGATCCAGATCTAGCAGTGATGATCCAGATCGAGTGATGATCCAGATCCATTCCAGTGATGATGATCCAGATCGAGTGATGATCTAGATCCAGTGATGTTGATCCAGATCGAGAGATGATCCAGATCCAGTGATGATGTCCCATGATGATCCAGATCCAGTGATGATGATCCAGATCGAGAGATTATCTAGATTCGAAGAATGAACATGACTTGAAGACTCAGAAGACTCGAGATGCATATGAAGAGATGATCCAGTTGATATAGAGAAGAAGACCAGTGCTGAAAATTGTGTCGAAAGAATACCTTCCTAGTTAAGAGGGAGTGTTGATGTATTTGTAACTTCAGAATGTATTCATCTATGTACCTTATGTATTCTAACCTGATGTTTATTCCAGGATGTATCTATTATGTAATTGAGTCATGTTGTCATGCCCCGATGTTCTGATCGAGAGAATCAATAATGTAAACAAGTCATGTCAAGTCATAGTGGGTAGCCCTCCAATTGTCTAAGGGTTAAATTCCCTGCAGTTTCGGGGCACTAGGGTTATTAGACTCTCCTAGTAGAGGTCGGCCCTAGTAGGGTTTTAGTCATGTCGAGATTAGTATAAATAGAGAGTTGGGGTCTCTATTTAGTACACATCACTCACACACTCAAGTGTAGCACATAATTGAGGAAGAAGAAGACATTGGGGCTAGACAAGAAGAAGATTACTGCTGTCGGGAGTGCATCTTACTATTTTGGGGTTTTACATCTTGTGTTGATTCTATCTCTGAGGAAGTTTTGTGGTTTTCTCCATTTATGATTTCCCCAATGAAAAACACTGTTTTCATTGTCTCTTGTGTTTGATTGTTGTACTTGTTGTTCTCTCAGTAAAGATCCTAACATAATGCTAGCTTAATGTTTAAAGACTAACATGATTAAATAAGACGATATAAGTTATAGATTCCCTAGGAAAATTGTCGTATCGTATTTGTTGTGGTCCATCCTATATTTATTTCTATCGGACCTTTAAGATCATTTTGGGGAATGGTTCATCTCAATTGTTTCTTAGTATGTCAAATTGTTTTCCTGTCAACATAACTCTTTTGTGAATGCTCATTTTGACCCTATCGTTGGTCCAAATGACGATTATAATTGGGATGTCTGAAAGGCATATGTGTTTTTTTCTTTCTTTCTTTTGAACTGCAGCAAAGTCTACCTTCACTTCCTTGACTTGATTTCTGGACGCATCTTGCTGGATTTGCGCTACTTTGTTCTCTAGTAGATTCTTTTGCCTTTTAATCTTTTCGAATCTTTGATCTTCCAACTTTTTGTCATTTTCTAACTTCTTGATTTATTTCTCTAGTTCTTGAAAAAGATTCTTTTGACGCTAGTTTTCTTCATGTTTTTCTAGTATTCTTCCTTCGAGGTCTTCATTGGAGTGTTCCGTTTTACTACTGTGTTTTAGCTTTTTAAACTTTGTAATAAGTGTTTTGTTATGATTTCGTAGACAAAAAATTTCTTATGTTTTGCTACATAACACATTGCTGATTTTTGTCATTTCCAACTTATGTGTCTTCTTCATGTCATCATACTGTTGCTGGAGTTTTTCTTTTTGCTGTTGTCAATGACTTAACTCGGATTCTTAAATTCCTAACTTTTCCTAGACTTGCGCTAATTCATTATCTTTGTCCATGATGAGTTAAAAAGCTTTATTTCTTCTTCTGACTCTTCATATCGTCCATCAATTGATTCTTTGTCTATAGTTTGCGATACAGGAACTACCACGAAGAAATCCTATAGCGTTATTTTCTTCTTCTCATGGAAAAAGGTGATGCACTTCTTTTTTGCATTGAAAGATAATATTCCTAGTGTTTTCAACCAGCTATATACCAACATTATGTCGATGAGATGGTCATCTATAGCTGCGATGGTGAATTGAGTTGTAAAATGATAATCATCGATTTGTAATGGTACTTCTATTTGACCTTGGTTTGACTCATTCTTCATTGATTCTTGAACTTGTACTTGATTTGGGACATCAATGTTTATAAAATTTTCCTTGTTGGATGGACAAATAGAAATGGAAATTAAGCTTTCATCAAATATCCCATAAACTTTCAGCATCACCATCAACACTTTCATTGGAACACTGAGAAATATTTTCTATGTTTTATTAAAATCTGTCTCTTTCATTTTTGCTTGTCTTCTTTCCTTTGATAGGGGTGGATTAAAAAGGGTAATAATTCCCAATATGTCTCTTTTGGAAAGAACTTTCTTTGACTATTTTTGGTTGTTTTTTTTTTCCAAAATAATTATTATAAAATAATTATAATTATAATTATAATTTTTTAATAATAATAAAATTATTAACTAATTATATAATAATATTATTATATTAATGTTTTATAAACTATATACAGTTTAATATATAGTTTTTTTTCAAAAATTAAAATATCTAAACAAATATAATAATAATATTATATTGATTATTATTATTATTATTTTAAATTTAGGGTTTCAATGGATGGCGGAAGTGAGGGGATCATAGGAAGGTGCAATGGAGGAATGGAGCAGAGATAGAGCAACAAGGAGGAAGGAGGGTCGGGGGTTTGTGGATGCAGCAGGTGGAGAGTAGCGACAGATGGAACGAGAGGTGACTGGAAGAAGGTAGCAGAGGGTACAACTGAGGAGGAGGGTCGAGGGGTTGGTTAGGGCAAACATGGAGTGCTCACGTGGGCACAATGAAGGCTGGAGCATAGGAGGAGGGAGCTGCAGGAGGGAAGAGGGAAAAGACACAAGAGTTGTGGGAGGGAAGAGGGAGGATGCATAGGAGGAGTGAGTGCATGGGTTTGTGGATGGATGCGCATGGAAAGCTGAGCGGGGTAGGGTGCATGTAGGGATGAGCAGAAGGTGGTGGGTGGTATTGAAGTGGAAGAGTGGAGAGAATGGTGGGAGAATGCATTGGGGAGTAATGGCATATGAAGGAGGGGGAATGATAGGTTCATAGGATAAGGGATTGGAGGGGAGAGAAGTGGGTGATGGCAAGGAGAGAGAAAGGGTGGGCATGCGAGGAGAGGTTATGGATAGAGAGACAGGAGAAGCAAATGAGTGGAGCGGTGGAGAAATAGAGTGTGAGTAGTAACATGAGAGATTTTTTATGGAGTGGGGTGGTAGAGAGTAGTGTGGGGAGGTGGAATTTTGAATGGCCAATGGCCAAAAATATGGTCAATGACCATTTTCCTTAGAAATTCTAAGATGACAACTACTAGCCAATGATTAGTGAAGCCCAAGCCTGAGGAAAGTCTAATTTGATACCACTAAAGGAACAAATTTAATCAAATATAGAATAGGCAGTACAAGTAACATAGGAAAGCCAAAAGTGGCTAAGTAGTAATGTGTGATAGATTGATTTATATTTACATGGGTTTGGGATTTATATAAGCCCGCCATGCACCTTTTCGTAAAGGGCATGACTATTGACTTAGATAGTCTTTTAATTAATAATGAATTACTATTACTATTATTTATTATTTTACTATTACATCCCCCATGCACTAGTGGAGTGATGAAGACCTACTAAGATAGGAAAATAGACAAATATACTATGTGGTTTAAGGGAGGATTAATAATAATCCCATCACACCCCCTTAATCCTAACTTTGGACAACTTGGGCCCTGGAAACTAAGAAAAAAGGTCACCCATACAATCTAAATGCAAAAAATAATAACTTCTTAATAAAACAAAGGAAATGGAGAAAACCTTATGGGAAAACCCCCCCACCCCTCAAAATAAGAAAGAAAATCAAGATCAAGCTTTCATATAAAGAGAAAACATCTTCTTGAACAAAAAACTTGTGAAAATATTTTTGCAACCAACTATTGGAGACAATATCCACCATGCACACTTAATTTGGTCATTTTGACCTTGTTAAACCACTATCCTAACTTTTATTGACTTAATCGACATCAAATGAGCACACTGTGACATCAGCATGAGCACACCCACACGTATGTTTAGTCAAGGAGTCCAACTAAGCCTTCTCCTTCATTCGGGGAGGCTAACTGGAGCACTCCGGGGGTGATCTAAGTGTCATAAATGCACCTAGTTACTAACTAATGGTTACGATCAGTTAAGATGAGTGGTGAAGGTGCCTCCATTCATTATATTGATTATTTTATTAATATTTAATGAACTGGAGTCAACAAGGGCGCCTCCAACCACCTCTGATGGCCAATTTGACTTCAGTTAACCTCATCGAGGTTCATTGGAGTTAATGATGTGCTACCACTTGTTGGTTGGAATGCAGTGACATGTAGCTGAGCTACATCCAGTTAGACTCAGTCATCCATTGCGCTCCGACTTCAGTTAGGACTCAGTTGAGTCAATCAAGACTTAATCAGTTGGTTAACTAAGTGTGCTTACTATGGCTTACAGTAAGTTAAGATACACCCATTCATTCAATTCGAATGACCTCCTTGGGAATTTGAATTGTCTTGGAATTCATGCATCTTGCATGATCATTGTATTGTATTATTCATTATTCATTTTTATTATACAGAGCTGTTACTTCCATTGCAGCACCATTTTTCCAATTTTATGCTTAATTGTCTGAATTCTTTGTGAGACTGTGTTTTCAGTCCCTAGACCACTGTGACAAAATTAACATGGTATCAGATCTCACGGCAGGATGAAGCTCAGATCTCTCAAAAACAAGGTTTTTGAGAGATCTTCCATGAAAAATTGAGCCAAAGCTCAAAATTCCAGCACTGCACCAGAAGCCAAGGCTTGCCACTTACTACCCCAAGTTAAGGAATTGTTGGTCAAGCTTGCTTGATCAACTATTGTGGGTGTGATGAAAGCCTAAAATGTGCAGGTTGTTCGACCTTACAGTGCCCCTTTTGTTGTGATTTATAGGTTTTAATAGGTGAAAGCATTTGCTCTAGCAGTTTGAGATGGATTCTTCCATCGAACTCTTGACTCCGTTCAATTTCCATTCATGGAAAGGAGATATGGAGATCCAACTACGTGCCAGAGGACTCTACCAAGTCACTATGGACACTGAAGAAGATCCCACTCATGTGATAGACAAAGCTAGATTCTTGACCAAGAAAGATGAAGCATTTAGATTCTTGTTCCTCTCTATTTCTCAGGATCTTCTTTTCCATCTCTCAGGATTGAATACTCCAAAGGAAATTTGGGACAAATTGGAAACCCTATATGGAAAATAGCATGATTTGAGAGTATACCAGCTTGAAAATGAGTTCATGTCTCTCCATCCTTCCAATTTCGAGACCTTAAATGATTTTTTCACAGAGTTCAAGCACATTGTCTTACTGTTGAAGCAATGTAAGGTGGAGAAAGAGGATGATCAACTCATCCTTTCCATACTCTCCAAACTTGGAGCTCATTATTCGATGTTTGTCTCTACATTCTATGCGGGGAAGCTCACAACTCCTGGATGGAATATGCCTTCACTCAATGCTTTCATTGAGTCCCTAACAAGTGAACATGATAAGCTTGTCTAGATGGGGATCATCAGATCCCCCTGTGATCAAGCCCTCCATGTCTTAGGGCCCAAATATCTGAAGGGTAAAGGAAAGTAGCAGAAGAACCCAAAAACCAAATTCGAAGCTCCTAAACCTAAAGTTGAAAACCAACAACATGAAGAGCCTTTTGGCTCAAAGAAGAACAAAAGAAAAGGGCATCATGGAAAGGAAAAAGTCAAATTTTCATACTGTAGGAAGGGATTCCACCCTGAACATGCCTACATGAAAAAGAAACTTGATGAAGGTACTTCTCTTCTTGAGAAAAATCACATCAATATTCTGGAAATATTTCAAAGGAGAGATCAACAAGATTGGGAACCACAACATGAAAGAGGTCATGCTCTCATGGAAAGCACTTCGAAGTCCAAAGCACTCTTGATAGATTCCGGAGATTCAAATCACATGATGGCTGAAAGAGACTCTTTCTCATCTTTGGAGACCAGAAAATACATTCCCATTCACATGGGAGATGACTCCACAATCATATCCGAAGGACAAGGTACTGTAGATCTTGAGCATGGCTATTTTTCCAATATTCTGCATGTACAATCTCTTGCATCAAACCTTCTAAGTGTTTATCAAATGACACATAGGGGAGTTCCCAAGAGAGTCTCCTTTAGCCTAGATGATGTAGAGATCACAGAACTTGCATCTGAAAAACTTGTAGCAAAAGGCCTTGCAAACCATCATGCAAATCCTATGAGTTCTCCCATTTTATGGCAGATGCAAAGCCCACCGCATTGCTGACTCATGGAAATGAAGTTAGTATACTGTGGCATGAGAGGTTCAGCCACCTGAAATTCAAATACTTGCAGCAATTATCGAATAATTCTATGGTTGAAGGCCTCCCGGTCATCAAAGCTACCACTGGAATTTGCAAGGGTTGTGTTGTTGGAAAGCACCCTGAGCATAAGTTCGATCAAGGGAAGGCAAGCCGAGCATCATGCATCTTCAGACTGATACATTCTGATATCAGTGGTCCCATGCCTATCACATCCATGAATAAATCAAGGTACATTATGACTTTCATTGATTATTTTTTGAGATACACATGGGTCTTTTTTATCAAAAATAAGTCGGAAGTCTTGGAAAAATTCACTGAATTGAAAGCCTTGATTGAGAATGCATCTGGAAAAAAGATCAAGATTTTGAGATGTGATAATGGCAGGGAGTATGTCAATGATTATTTACTACATATATGTTCTCGAAGTAGTATTCAAATCCAGCATTCAGTTCCCTACACTCCCCAGCATAATGGTGTAGTAGAGAGGAAGACTCGGTCTCTCAAGGAGATGACCACCTGTATGTTGGAATCAAAGAAGTTGGCCGCAAATTTGTGGGAAGAAGCCATGAATGCTACAGAATATATTCAGAATAGAGTGCCACACTCATCTGTGAAAGGAAAGACCCCTTTTGAAGCATATTTCGGACACAATCCGGATGTGTCGAATCTGAGGGTGTTTGGGTCCACTGCATGGGCCCAAATTCTGCTTGATAAAAGGAGGGCTTTGCAACTGCAAAGAATCGAATGTCTATTTATCAGATATCCTGATGAATATGAAGCTTTCAAGCTATTGGATATCAAAACAAAATATATCATCATTGAAAGGAGTGTCATGTTCGATGAGCCTCTTCAGGAGGTAGAACTAGTGAAGGAGAAAACTGTTGAATTTCCTTCCTATTCTACTGAATATTTGGATGATGTAATTGGGGTGATGACCCTCATTTGAATCCTCTAATTTCTGATATTAGTGAACAACAAAAATCATATGCTGAATCAAAACCTGAAGTAAAAAATCATCTCCAAACTTGGGCCCGACAGACACTCTCCTCCGCAGGTGATAACATTGGAAATATGGATGATCCAAGGAGAACCCGGTCTGATTTCCAAAGAGTAGGTATTGCACTCTCTTGTCCTGATTATTTGCTATCTGAACCTTGTCATTTAATGATAATTTCAGACCCTAAGTCTTACTACCATGCTCGGAAGGATCCGAGATGGCAAGTTACCATGGATGAAGAGATGAATTCTCTTCAGAAAAACACTACTTGGGAGCTAGTTTCTCTTCCTCCAAGGAGGAAATTCGTTCAATGCAAGTGGGTGTTTCAAACTAAGGTTGCTGCTGATGGAAGTACATGAAAATATAAGGCAAGGCTAGTAGAAAAAGGTTTCTCCCAGGTCCAAGGTGTGGACTACCATGAGACTTTTGCACCGGTTGCAAAAATGGACTCCTTCTGCCTAGTTTTGTCAATTTTAGCATCTAAACACTGGGAAGTGCATCATATGGATGTTAAGTCTACCTTTCTGCATGGATATCTTCATGAGGAGATATACATGAATCATCCTGAGGGCTACATTTCTGATCCATCTTTGCTTTGCAAGTTAAAGAAGTCATTATACGGGTGAAAATAGGCCCCAAGAGAGTGGTATTCCAAGATGGATGTCTTCCTTCTCTCGCAAAACTTCCAAAGGTGTAAATCAGATATGAATGTGTATATACACCAGTATAATGGTCATTTGATTATTATTGTTTTATATGTTGATGAATTTCTGATTAAAGGTAGCACAGTTACTTCTATTTCAGTCATCAAAACTGCTCTCCACAATGCATTTGAAATGAGCGATTTGGGGCTCTTGAAGCAATTTCTGGGGCTCGAAATTGAGCAAAATTTTGATGGGATGATGGTCACTCAGTCAAAATACATATCAGACCTGTTATTCAAGTTTAACATGGCTGAATGTAAGGCTTCTCCATTCCCTTTCCTTTCAGGGATCAACCTTGAAGAAGGAAAAAGCACACCTCCCATGGACTGCACTATTTATCGATAACTGATAGGTAGCTTGCTCTACTTCACTCATTCTCGGCCTGATATCTGTTATGCCATGAATACTATTTCAAGACACATGCATCAGCATCATGACCTTCATTGGAAGAAATCCAAGAGGATCCTCCAGTATATTCAGGGAACCAGGACCTACGACATTCACTATGTTGCAGACTCCGAGCTAGAGCTGGTTGGTTACAAAGATTCTGATTGGGCAAGTGATCATATTGATCAGAAGTCTACTTTTGGATATGTCTTCATGTTTGGTGGTGGCCCCATTTTCTGGTCTAGCAAAAAGCAGGTCACCATAGCATTGTCTTCAGCAAAGGCCAAATACCGAGGAGCAGTGAATGCTTACATCCAAGTTGTTTGGTTGGAAGGCATTCTTTCAGAGTTTGGTTGTAGCTTAGGGAAAAACAACTACCTTCCGTCTATAGGATGGAAGGGTAGGGTTCCTATTATTTGGAAGAGAACTTGCAAACAAGGCTATGGCCAAACTGTTGAACCTTTGCAAGGGTATGGGGGTCAAATGAGGGTAGTGTAATGGATGTCTTTAGGTGGTGTAGGTCATGTAGAGCTTACTGAGGGATTTTTTGGGTTAACAGATTGCCCCCTGATGTGTGAGGGTAGGAGGTCATCGTATGGCCGATGCACATCATAGGATTTTTTGGGGAGAGGTGGTGCTTCCTGGGCTGGGGCATGGTAGCTTTTGGTTTTTGCATTAATATGGTTCCCATCAATGGGTGAGATACAAATAATGTGTGACATGTATATGGATGAGTTGGGCATCCCCATTCTCGTAACGATGTCAAAATAATAATGTGATCTAAGCTCTATAATGCAAGAGATGATCATGTATAACTATTGTTACAATAGTGGTTTCCTCAAGAATAGGCTGAATACAATACTGATATGAAGAACTACTACATTGGACCCATGGCATTCTCATGGAATGCTATATATTCATGACTGACATCCTACTGGATCTGGAACGATACATAGTTGTAGGGACCCATTGACGAAGAGTCAGAGTCTCTATGGTACAAAAATGCTTCATCAATCATAAATCTATATAGAATCAATGCTGGGGCTCCTAAACACTGTCTCCAACGCAACCCGAAAATCTCAAGGGACATGAACCTTTTGGGGTCCCTCAAATAGACTCATCAATGTGCTAGATTCAGGTGACATCCAGGGTCTTCGACCAAATATTCCAAGGACCAATACCGTGTACGAATATCAACGGTGCGATGATGTAGTTGAAGTCAAGCACATGAGACACAACCAGCCCGAGAGGCACTAAGGACTCCTCTCAAGTGGTCCAAGGAACTCATCAATGAGGTTAATGAAACCACGATACAGGGACCTCTGGGTCTATCCTCAGGAATAAATGTGTTGTATTTGACAAAGGGAGACCTGCAGCTAACCAAGGCAATGGTGTTTCCTTGATAAGAAGTGCGAAGGAGATAACCAAGGGTGTGAGGCAATCTGCGGACTGACACACTGAATTGGGAAACAGGGGCAGGGGGAGTGCATAGGACTCAAACTTCATTTGTTCAGAGTATGATGGCAGGGTGGACCAGGAAGCAAATGAAACTGACTCATGGGAAATGGATCATAGCTGTAATACCGGGAATGTAACTGCAGATGGGAAATACTTGGGGGAGGTATACACTTTTGGTATTGAAGGAATCCAAGGAAGACACATCGCAGAGTCTAAAGACACCATTGTGGTGCAATCTCGTGGATTTTTAGAGATCCCAAGAAAGTAAATGCTCAATGGTGCTTTCAATTTTAGAGAGTCTGAAAGAATGAAGAAGACTCTAGTGAGGTCTCTTTTTTGTTGATAGTCTCCTGTGCCCAAAAAAGGTTAAAAGTGTGCACAAGAGAACTCAACCATCCCTTGAGGGGGATGGGAGACTTCTTTACCGTTGGTATTCCAATCAGGCCGGAAAAGGTTAAACTTGTACTGATTGGAAGGTCATTCAGATACTTTTACGAGCATGAATGAGACCAAGTTTGCTCGATGATATTTTCTTGATGAGAAGGCTGGAAAAGAGCTTAATGACAACCCATGGTGAGATTTTTCATAAATTTTGGCCCCTATGCTCAAGAAATCATAAAAGGATACAGAGCGGAACGGTCTTGGCTTGAATGTGCCAAGGTGGTACTTTTCATTCTTTTAGGAGTCAAAAAAGAGCTTAAAAGAAACTCCAATATGGTCAACCGGTTGAGGAGGCACTGATGGTGCCCCTATGTCGGGATAGTGGACAGTGGTCCAGAGGTCATCCATGTAGTATGGATGGAGCAGGTGGCTCTTGAACATACATGGGATAGATCGCGACAGAGGCACGTGAATTAGTGTGACAGAGGCAGGAAAATCGAGGTGGCTCTCGGACAAAGGGCAGGAGAGTTGTGTGTGATTTGTGGTGGAAGAACTTGACTACATGTGATGTGAGTGCAAGTCCGGTGGCAGTTATATGAAAAATGCATGCAAAGGAAATGATCCGTCCTTCAGACGATGGTCCGAGGACTCTCATAAGGTGCGGTGGATGGATTAGACAGCTATATGCTAAAATAAAATGATGTGCCTTTCGGGCGATGGCCCGGGAACTCGCATGAGTGGTGGTAGGCAAGTGTGACACAAGTATAGGTTCGAAGACACTTGTATCATGATGTGGTATGTGAACCATGGTAACTCTCGGGAAGTGGCCCCAAAAATTCCTTATTAAAGATGAGACGATGATCTCATTAAAAGATAGAGGGAAAAATCTTGAGCCCGGAGGTGTGATAGGTGTCTCAAATAGATTCCGAGTGACTCTACCTAGCAGCTAATGGTGTTTCCCATAATGGGGGTCTCTGATTTGTGGTAAAATTGTTGCAAAACAAAAAAGGACAAGACTATGTTACAAGCTGAACTGCCGTCACTTAAAGAGGTGACATTAGAGGGAAAGTGATTTGGACTTTCAGGGGATCAGTGGTCATTCCCTTGTGTGACACAATGAACCCTAGGAGACAGCCTGTTGGGACACAGAAAACACACTTGAAAAGGTTCAAGTAGATTTTTTGCTTGTGACATTGTGGGAAGGCTTGCCGCAAGTCATCTATGTGTTGTGCTTGCTTTTGTGACCGTGGAATGAGGTTGTCAAGATAAACCATCATGATGTGGATGAGATCGTGGAAACAGTGTGTCATGGCACGCTGGAAAGTGGCTCCATCATTCTTCAGACCAAAGGGCATTACTCAATAGGAAAATGTGCCCCATGGGATTGTGAATGCAGTCTTATAACGGTCTTCTTTCTAGATCTGGATTTGGTTATATCTAGAAAATCCGTCCATGAAGGAAAAGACCTCATGTCCGGTGCATGCATTGATGATCTGATCGATGAAGGGTGTTGGGAAGTTGTCTTTGGTACATGCCCCATTTAGATCGCAGAAGTATGTGCAAACACAGATAGTACCCTATTTTTTGTTCACAGGAATAGGATTTCAAACCCCAATGGTGTATGCAATGGGGTAAATGAAGCTGGCTATGCGCAGCTTCTCAATTTCAGCTTTAACCATGGTAGTTTTGGAGGGATGGATGGGCCATTTCTTTTGGCCCACGTGGGCCACATCGAGCCATGTGTTGATGTGGTGTTCCACAATAGATGGATCCAACCCGGGAATTTCAGTGTAGGACCAGGCAAGGATGTCGTGGAATTCTTGGAAGAGGGCTTTGTAGGAAGCTACTTCTTCCGGGGAGTAGGATGCCCCCAGCATGATTTATTCAACAACCTCAGGATTGGTTGAGATGTTGATTTTGGTGGTTGGCGAGATGTTGGCCATGTTCCCTTCTTCGAAGGCATCTGGTTCCGAAATGGGATTTTTGAACCAGTCAACTTTCCCATGAATTAAATCTTTGGTTTCCATGGAAAATTGGTCAGACTACGACACAAGCTCTTCGAGGAGGAAGAACAAGCGATGGTGCATGTCATCCCATGGGTATTTCGAGGTGGTTAAGACTTGAAGCATCTCCTCATCGTAGAGAAAGAAATGAAGAGACAAGTCTGATGGACCGTCGATAATGGTGGAGACAAGAGGGTCTGTAGAACTGGACATCATGTAAATGGACATGGTCTTTGAAGAAGGAGATGGGGGATGGATTTCTTTGATTAAAGTGATCTCAGATTGAAGGGAATGTTGTCGAAGGTTGGCTAGAGCTGTTCGAAACTCGGACAAGTCTTGGAAATAGTGAGAGTAGTGTCCATACAATCTACAAAGGGCGCAAGCATGGTTTGTTCTCAATGAATTGTTTCTCGCTATTGGCCCACTTGGGAGTTCAACCACGAGGAGGTTTTCCATTGTATCCATGGCATCCAAATGTGCGTGGATTATGGGAATCTCAGGGTAGTTTTAGGTTGGATGGCCCTGTTCTTCACAAATGGCACAAGGCAGGATCTGTCAAGGTTCAGCGATAGCTTTCACGTTTTTTTCCCCTAGCCCTTTTTGGGTGGGGCGGTGCGGGTGCGGGTGCGATGGTTGGTTTTTGCGGGCCGGGTGGAGGATGAGATTCGACCACAATGGGTTTCACGGGGGTTAAGACTACCTAGGGCATTTGGGGTTGGGCCAGTGGATCGAGGTACCACACAGGAATCCCCAATGTGAAATTGGGTAAGTTTAAGGTAGCCATTACTGGCTTACTCATGACACTAGGTGGTGGAAAGAGGAAGGGAATTGTGTGAACTGGAGAGGAGCCCAGATAAATCCCTAATGGTTGCATGTGGGGGTGAGGTTGTGGTGGCAGATGCGCATAATGCTATGACTGTGGATGATGCTACGGTTGATGATGCTGCTGCAGCTGTTGATGATGCTACGACTGCTAATGGTGTTGCAGCTGCGGTTGATGTTTGGGTGCAACAGTGCTAGATGAGAGCATGCACAGATCCATAGTCTCATTTGGTGTCGGGGGTGGTGACAATAAGGGGAAAGAGCCATCATGGTGGTATCGGAAAAAAAACCAGGGCCCACATTCAACAATGGGGAGGCTAGTATGTTTTCAACCATGGTGTTGACCACGGGGATAACATTGGCGGGTGCGGTTAGCTCTTGCGGATCAATGGTGTTGATCATAGGGATAACATTGGCGGGTGCCATTAGCCCTTGCAGATCATGATAAGTTAGTTGGTCAACAGTCATGATTTTCCCTTTGCGAGGGAACATCATGATAAGGAAAACAATTGATGCTACGGCTCTCATGGCATACATATAACTTCTTCTGAGGAGAAATTTATAGTCCAACTGAGCATTGACAACCTCTATGTCAATCAGTATTGTTTTCTCGACTAATGTGATGGGGACATGAGGGTGGATTCCCAAGAGTTTGTACAGGGTCACAATGGGAAAGGACACCAAACCCTAGGAAGTTATTGAGAAATTAAAGTACCTGGAAAAGTTAGATGAAGCTTTTGGTTTTATGTGTATTCACATCTCTAGAGAATTGTTCTTCCATATTGATGGTTTTAAAACCCCAAGGGAGGTCTGGACGAATCTTGAATATCTATTTGGAAAGGAAGATGAGCTAAGAGGCCACATTTTGGAGAATGAATTAATTGTACTTCAACCCAACAGTTTCGAAACCATCCAACAATGTTTCACCAAATTCAAGTCTTTAGTCATGTAGTGCAAATAATGTGGAATTAGAAAGAAGGTTAAGAAACTAGTGCTATCCATTTGGAGTAATCTTGGCACTAAATTTTTAGTATTTGTGTCCACCTTTCACTCCGAGAGACTAACAACTCCAAACTGGCAAATTCCTTCACTTAATGCATTCACTGAATCCACGATCCAAGAACAAGAAAAATCAATCCAAATGGGAGTCTTGGAAGCATCCAAGAATCATACTCTTTTGGCTGGGGATTCAAAGAATACAAATGGAAAAGGGAAGCAGAAGGGAAAGGACAAGAAAATTATTGAATCCAAACCAAAAGAGAAGCTTGATCCATTAGATGGAGCCTCAAGTTTCAAGAAGAACAAGAAGACGAGGTTTGAAAAGACCTGTAAAATTCAATGAAGCATAGGATAATCAAGCTTGTAGAATTCAAATGGAGAATAGAAGGCTGCAGAAGAGATAGAATAATTTGGCATAGACTAATCAATTACTCATGGAAAAATTGTACACACATAGAGACAAAATTGGAATAATATGATTATATTCATGAATCAGTAATTAAATGTAATACAATGGTTATACATATAGGAGAATTCAAATTCCTAAGATAGGAATTGATTCTACCAACCTACACTGACTCCGAAGCTAACTCAGTGTGGGAAAAACACCACTGAAGCTTACTAATGCAAATTCGAATCACTAAAACATTTTACACTCAGTTAATTGATGAGGGTAGGTGAGAAAATGTACCGTTACTTCCTCTGAATCCTGGACACTGGCTCTAGAGACACCGGGAGTGATCTAACTGATGGGGATCAAAGCATAACTAAACTTAACTGAATACCTACCTAGGTCAATTGAAGGATAATACTGGTGGCACTTAGAGTCATTAGAGGAAATTTCAATTTAAAATGGGCCTTCCAAAAATAATACAAATTCCATGTCATCATGTATTACCCAATCAAAATGCTTTAAAATTCAAAAAGGGAGCACCTGTTAAACCATTTTTTAATATAAATTTGGGGATATGTATCATAAAAAAAACTACATTTTTTTTGTTCATAATTTCGACATATCTCCCTGTGTTTTTACTCAAATTTCGGTCGAGAGAGCTAGTTGGATGCGGAATTAAATTCCGCATCCAACTAGCTCTCTCAATCGAAATTTGAATATACACACAGGGAGATATGTCGAAAATACGAAGAAAAAAGTAGTTTTTTCTTTTCTTCCTCCANCGGAATTTAATTCCGCATCCAACTAGCTCTCTCAATCGAAATTTGAATATACACACAGGGAGATATGTCGAAAATACGAAGAAAAAAGTAGTTTTTTCTTTTCTTCCTCCAAAATTAATAAATATTATTTTAACTATTATTTTATTAATTTTGCTTAGGAGGCCCATTTTGAGTTGAAATTTCCTCTAATAGAGTTCCTAAATTATAGGGATTGGTCCCTAGGGCATCTAAACTCATGCAATTAGGTGCAATAAGTGGCAGATGTCCCCTAGTTGTGCTGAAGGAACAAAATTCCTCATATAGAATAGCCAGTACAAGTAACGTAGGAAAGCCATAAATGTCTAAGTAGTAATGTATGATAGATTGATTTACAATTGCATAGGTTTGGGCTTTATATAATCCCGTCATGAACTTTTTCGTAAAGGGCATGACTATAGACTTAGATAGTCTTGTAATTAATAATAAATTAATCTTAATATTATTTTATTATTTTATTGTTACATTTCCTTCCCCTTAAGGGAAGATTTGTCCTCAAAGCTTCATTGAGATCCATGTTTGATTTTGGTTGAACTGTCATCTCTAGATCCTTTGCAACACTTGATGAAATAAGACGATATAAGTTACAGATTCCCTAGGAGAATTGTCGTATCGTATTTGTTGTGGTCCATCCTATATTTATTTTGATCGGACCTCTGAGATCATTTTGGGGAATGGGTCATCTCAATTGTTGCTTAGTATGTCGAATTGTTTTCTTGTCAGCATAACTCTTTTATGAATGCTCATTTTGACCCTATTGTTGGTCCAAATGACGATTATAATTGGGATGTCTAAAAGGCATATGTGTTTTTTGTTTTTCTTTCTTTTGAACTGCAGCGAGGTCGACCTTCATTTCCTTGACTTGATTTCTGGACGCATCTTCCTAGATTTGCGCTGCTTTGTTCACCAGTAGATTCTTTTGACTCTGAATCTTTTCGAATCTTTGATCTTGCGACTTTTTGTCATTTTCTAACTTCTTGATTTGTTTCTCTAGTTCTTGAAAAAGATTATTTTGACACTAGTTTTCTTCATGTTTTTCTTGTATTCTTCCTTCGAGGTCTTCATTGGAGTGTTCCCTTTTACTACTGTGTTTTAGTTTTTTAAATTTTGTAATAAGCATTTTGTTATGATTTCGTAGACGAAAAATTTCTTATGTTTTGCTACATAACACATTGCTGATTTTTATCATTTCCAACTTATGTGTCTTCTTCATGTTGTCATACTATTGCTGGAGTTTTTCTTTTTGTTGTTGTCAATGACTTAACTCGGATTCTTAAATTCCTAACTTTTCCTAGACCCTCGCTAATTCACTATCTTTGTCCATGATGAGTTAAAAAGATTTATTTCTTCTTCTGACTCTTCATATCATCCATCAGTTGATTCTTCGTCTGTAGTTTGCAATACAGGAACTACCATGGAGAAATCCTATAGCGTTATTTTCTTCTTCTCATGGAAAAAGGTGATGCACTTCTTTTTTGCATTGAAAGATAATATTCCTAGTGTTTTCAACCAGCTATATACCAACATTATGTCGATGAGATGGTCACCTATAGCTGCGATGGTGAATTGAGTTGTAAAATGATAATCATCGATTTTTAACGGTACTTCTATTTGATCTTGGTTTGACTCATTCTTCATTGATTCTTGAACTTGTACTTGATTTGGGACATCAATGTTTATAAAATTTTCCTTGTTGGATGGACAAATAGAAATGGAAATTAATCTTTCATCAAATATCCCATAAACTTTAAGCATCACCATCGACACTTTCATTGGAACATTGAGAAATATTTTCTATGTTTTATTAAAATTTGTCTCTTTCATTTTTGCTTGTCTTCTTTCCTTTGATAAGGGTGGATTAAAAAGGGTAATAATTCCCAATGTGTCTCTCTTGGAAAGAACTTTCTTTGACTATTTTTTGTTGTTGTTTTTTTTCCAAAATAATTATTATTTTAATAAAATAATAATAATTTTTTTTCCAAAAATAATTAGTGTAAAATAATAATAATAATTATTATAATTTTTTAACAATAATAAAATTATTAACTAATTATATAATAGTATTATTATATTAATTTTTTAAGAACTATATATAGTTTAATATATAGTTTTTTTCAAAAATTAAAATATCTAAACAAATATAATAATAATATTTTGTTGTTGTTGTTCTTTCCAAAATAATTATTATTTTAATAAAATAATAACAATTTTTTTCCAAAAATAATTATTATAAAATAATAATAATTATTATTATAATTTTTTAATAATAATAAAATTATTAACTAATTATATAATAATATTATTATATTAATGTTTTATAAACTATATACAGTTTAATATATAGTTTTTTTCAAAAATTAAAATATCTAAACAAATATAATAATAATATTATATTGATTATTATTTTTATTTTTATTTTTTTAAATTTAGGGTTTCAATGGATGGCGAAAGTGAGGGCATCATAGGAGGGCGTGATGGAGGAATGGAGCAGATATAGAGCAATAAGGAGGAAGGAGGGTCGGGGGTTTGTGGATGCAGCAGGTGGAGAGTAGCGACGAATGGAATGAGAGGTGCCTGGAAGAAGGCATCGCAGGGCATGACTGGGGAGGAGGGTCAAGGGGTTGGTTGGGGTAGACATGGAGAGCTGACATGGGTGCAACGAAGGCTGGAGCATAGGAGGAGGGAGCTGTGGGAGGGAAGAGGGAGAAGACACAAGAGTTGTGGGAGGGAAGAGGGAGGATGCATAGGAGGAGTGTGTGCACGGGTGTGCGGATGGATGTGCATGGAAAGCTGAGCGGGGTAGGGCACATGTAGGGATGAGTAGAAGGTGGTGGGTGGTATGGGAGTGGAAGAGTGGAGAGAATGGTGGGAGAATGCATTAGGGAGTAATGGCATATGAAGGAGGGGGAATGATAGGTTCGTAGGATAAGGGATTGGAGGGGAGAGCAGTGGGTGATGGAAAGGAGAGAGAAAGGGTGGGAATGCGAGGATAGGTTATGGATAGAGAGACAGGAGAAGCAAATGAGTGGGGCGGTGGAGAAATGGAGTGTGAGTAGGAACGTGAGAGATTTTTTTATGGAGTGGGGTGGTAGAGAGTAGTGTGGGGAGGTGGAAGTTTGAATGGCCAATGGCCAAAAATATGGTCGACAACCAATTTCCTCAGAAATTCTGAGATGACAACTACTAGCCAGTGATTAGTGAAGCCCAAGCCTGAGGAAAGGCTAATCTGATACCACTAAAGGAACAAATTTAATAAAATATAGAATAGGCAGTACAAGTAACGTAGGAAAGACAAAAGTGGCTAAGTAGTAATGTGTGATAGATTGATTTACAGTTACATGGGTTTGGGATTTATATAAGCCCGCCATGCACCTTTTTGTAAAGGGCATGACTATTGACTTAGATAGTCTTTTAATTAATAATAAATTACTATTACTATTATTTTATTATTTTATTGTTACATCCCCCATGCACTAGTGGAGTGATGAAGACCTACTAAGATAGGAAAATAGACAAATATACTATGTGGTCAAAGGGAGGATTAATAATATTCCCATCACACCCCGTTAATCCTAACTTTGGACAACTTGGGCCCTGGAAACTAAGACAAAAGGTCACCCATACAATTAAAATGCAAAAAATAATAACTTCTTAATAAAACCAAGGAAATGGAGAAAACCTTATGGAAACACCCCCCCACCCCTCAAAATAAGCAAGAAAATCAAGATCAAGCTTTCATATAAAGAGAAAACATCTTCTTGAACAAAAAACTTGTGAAAAATTTCTGCAACCAACTGTTGGAGACATTTATCCACCATGCACACTTAATTTGGTCATTTTGACCTTGTTAAACCACTATCCTAACTTTTATTGACTTAATCGACATTAGATGAGCACACTATGACATTAGCATGAGCACACCCACACGTACCTTCAGTCAAGGAGTCCAACTAAGCCTTCTCCTTCATTCTGGGAGGCTAACAGGAGCACTCCGGGGGTGATCTGAGTGTCATAAATGCACCTAATTACTAACTGATGGTTACAATCAGTTAAGCTGAGTGGTGAAGGTGCCTCCATTCATTATATTGATTATTTTATTAATATTTAATGAACTGGAGTCAACAAGGGCGCCTCCAACCACCTCTGATGGCCAGTTTGACTTCAGTTAACCTCAACAAGGTTCATTGAAGTGAATGATGTGCTACCACTTATTGGTTGGCATGCAGTGACATGTAGCTGAGCTACTTTCAGTTAGACTCAGTCATCCATTGCACTTCGACTTCAGTTAGGACTTAGTTGAGTAAATCAAGACTTGAACAATTGGTTAACTAAGTGTGTTTACTATGGCTTACCGTCAGTTAAGCTAAACCCATTCATTCAATTCGAATGACCTTTTTGGGAATTCGAATTGTCTTGGAATTCATGCATCTTGCATGATCATTGTATTGTATTATTCATTATTCATTTTTATTATACAGAGCTGCTACTTCCATTGCAGCACCATTTTTCCAATTTTATGCTTAATTGTCTAAATTCTTTGAGACTGTGTTTTCAGTCCCTAGACCACTATGACAAATTAATATGGTATCAGAGCTCATGGCGAGATGAAGCTCAGATCTCTCAAAAACAAGGTTTTTGAGAGATCTTGCGTGAAAAATTAAGCCAAAACTCAAAATTCCAGGACTCCACCAGAAGCCAAGGCTTACCACTTAATACCCCAAGTTAAGGAATTGTTGGTCAAGCTTGCTTGATCAACTATTGTGGGTGTGATGAAAGCCTAAAATGTGCAGGTTGTTCGACCTTATGGTGCCCCTTTTGTTGTGATTTACAAGTTTTAATAGGTGAAAGCATTCGCTCCAGTAGTTTGAGATGGATTCTTGCATCAAACTCTTGACTCCGTTCAATTTCCATTCATGGAAAGGAGATATGGAGATCCAAGTACATGCCAGAGGACTCTACCGGGTCACTATGGACACTAAAGAAGATCCCACTCATGTGATAGACAAAGCTAGATTCTTGACCAAGAAATATGAAGCATTCAGATTCTTGTGCCTCTCTATTTCTTGGGATCTTCTTTTTCATCTCTCAGGATTGAAGACTCCAAAGGAAACTTGGGACAAATTGGAAACCCTGTATGGAAAACAAGATGATTTGAGAGTATACCAGCTTGAAAATGAGTTGATGTCTCTCCAGCCTTTCAATTTCGAGACCTTAAATGATTTTTTCACAGAGTTCAAGCACATTGTCTTACTGTTGAAGCAGTGTAAGGTGGAGAAAGAGGATGATTAGCTCATCCTCGCCATACTCTCCAAACTTGGAGCTCATTATTTGATGTTTGTCTCTACATTCTATGCAGGGAAGTTCACAACCCCTAGATGGAATATGCCTTCACTCAATGCTTTCATTGAGTCCCTAACAAGTGAACATGATAAGCTTGTCCAGATGGGGATCATCAGATCCTCCCATGATCAAGCCCTCCATGTCTCAAGGCCCAAATATCTGAAGGGTAAAGGAAAGCAGCAAAAGAACCCAAAAACCAAATTTGAAGCTCCTAAGCCTAAAGTTGAAAACCAACAGCATGAACAGCCTTCCAGCTTGAAGAAGAACAAAATCAAAGGGCATCATGGAAAGAAAAAAAGTCAAGATTTCATACTGCGGGAAGGGATTCCACCCTGAACATGCCTACATGAAAAAGAAACTTAATGAAGCTACTTCTCTTCTTGAGAAAAATCATATCAATCTTCTGAAAATCTTTCAGAGGAGAGATCAACAAGATCGGGAACCACAACATGAAAGAGGTCATGCTCTCATGGCAAGCATTTTGAAGTCCAAAGCACTCTTGATAGATTCTGGAGATTCGAATCACATGATGGCTGAAGGAGACTCTTTCTCCTTTTTGGATATCGGAAAATCCATTCCCATCCACATGGGAGATGACTCCACAATCATATCTGAAGGACAAGGTACTGTAGATCTTGAGCATGGTTATTTTTCCAATGTTCTGTATTTACCATATCTTACATCAAACCTTCTAAGTGTTTATCAAATGACACATAGGGGAGTGCCCAAGAGAGTCTACTTTACCCCAGATGATGTAGAGATCACAAAAATTGCATCCGGAAAACTTGTATCAAAAGGTCTTGTAAACCATCATGCAAATCCTACGAGTTCTCCCATTTTATGGCGGATGCAAAGCCCACCACATTGCTGACTCATGGAAATGAAGTTATTAGACCATGGCATGAGAGGTTTGGCCACCTGAACTTCAAATAATTGCAGCAATTACCAAATAATTCTATGGATGAAGGCCTCCCTGTCATCAAAGCTAGCACCAGAATTTGCAAGGGTTGTGTTGTTGGAAAGCGCACTGAGCATAAGTTCGATTGGGGGAAGGCAAGCCGAACATCATGCATATTCGGACTGATACATTCTAATATCAGTGGTCCCATGCCTATCACATCCATGAATGGATCAAGGTACATTTTGACTTTCATTGATGAATTTTTGAGATACACATGGGTCTTTTTTATCAAAAAGAAGTCGAAAGTCTTGGAAAAATTCACTGAATTGAAAGCCTTGATTGAGAATGCATATGGAAAAAAGATCAAGATTTTTAGATTTGAGAATGGTGGGGAGTATGTCAGTAATGATTTACTACATATATGTTCTCGAGGTAGTATTTAGATCCAGCATTCAGTTCCCTACACTCCCCAGCAGAACGGTGTAGCAGAGAGGAAGAATCGGTCTCTCAAGGAGATGACCACCTGTATGTTGGAATCAAAGAAGTTGGATGAAAATTTGTGGGAAGAATCCATGAATTCTACATCATATATTCATAATAGAGTGCCATACTCATCTGTGAAAGGGAATACCCTTTCGAAGCATATTTCAGACACAAGCCGAATGTGTCAAATCTAAGGGTGTTTGGGTCCACTGCTTGGGCCCGAATTCTGCTTGATAAAAGGAGGGATTTGCAACCGCAAAGCATCGAATGTCTATTTATAAGATATCCTAATGAATATGAAGGTTTCACGCTACTGGATATCAAAACAAAACAGATCATCATTGAAAGGAGTGTCATGTTCGATGAGCCTCTTCAAGAGGTAGAACTAGTGAAGGAGAAAATTGTTGAATTTCCTTCCTATTCTACTGAATATTTGGATGATGTAATTGGGGATGATGACCCTTATTTGAATCCTTTGATTTCTGATATTAGTGAATAGAAAACATCATATGTTTAATCAGAACCTGAAGTACAAAATCATCTCCCAACTTAGGCCCGACAGACGCTCTCCTCTGCACGTGATAACATTGGAAATCTGGATGATCCAAGGAGAACCCGGTCTGATTTCCAAAGAGTAGGTATTGCACTCTCTTGTCCTGATTATTTTCTATCTAAATCTTGTTATTTAATGATAATTTCAGACCCTAAGTCTTACTACCATGCTCAGAAGTATCCGATATGGCAAGTTGCCATGGATGAAGAGATGAATTCTCTTCAGGAAAACACTACTTGGGAGCTAGTTTCTCTTCCTCCAGGGAGGAAATTGGTTCAATGCAAGTGGGTGTTTCAGACTAAGGTTGCTGCTGATGGAAGCACCTGCAAATATAAGGCAAGGATGGTAGAAAAAAATTTCTCCTAGGTTCAAGGTGTGGACTACCATGAGACTTTTGCACCGATTGAAAAAATAGACTCCATCCGCCTAGTTTTGGCAATTTCAGCATCTAAACACCAGGAAGTGCATCATATGGATGTTAAGTCTACCTTTCTGCATGGAGATATTCATGAGGAGATATACATGAAGAAGCCTGAGGGCTACATTTCTGATCCATCTTTGGTTTTCAAGCTAAAGAAGTCACTATACGGGTGAAAATAGGCCCCAAGAGAGTGGTATTCCAAGATGGATGTCTTCCTTCTCTCGCAAAACTTCCAAATGTGTAAATCAGATCTGAATGTGTATATACAGCAATATGATGGTCATTTGATTATTATTGTTTTATATGTTTCTGAATTTCTGATTAAAGGTAGCGCAGTTACTTCTATTTAAGTCATCAAAACTACTCTCCACAATGCATTTGAAATGAGCGATTTGGGGCTCTTGAAGCAATTTTTGGGGCTCGAAATTGAGCAAACTTTTGATGGGATAATGGTCACTCAGTCCAAATACACATCAGACCTATTAGTCAAGTTTAACATGGTTGAATGTAAGGCTTCTCCATTCCCTTTCCTTTCAGGGATCATCCTTGAAGAAGGAAAAAGCACACCTCCCATGGACTGCACTATTTATCGATCGCTGATAGGTAGCTTGCTCTACTTCACTCAGTCTCGGCCTGATATCTATTATGCCATGAATGCTGTGTCAAGATACATGCAGCAGCCTCATGACCTTCATTGGAAGGTATCCAAGAGGATCCTCTAGTATATTCAGGGAACCAGGACCTATGACATTCACTATGCTGTAGACTTCGAGCTAGAGTTGGTTGGTTACATAGATTTCGATTGGGAAAGTGATTCTATTGATCGGAATTCTACTTCCAGATATGTCTTCATGTTTGGTGGTGGCCCCATTTTCTGGTCTAGCAAAAAGTAGGCCACCATAGCATTGTCTTCAGCAGAGGCCGGATACAGATGAGAAGTGAATGCTTGCATCCAAGCTGTTTGGTTGGAAGGCATTCTTTCAGAGTTTGATTGTAGCTCAGGGAAAAATCTGGCTACGTGTAGAAACAACTACTTTCCTTCTATAGGATGGAAGGGTAGGGTTCCTATTGGTTGGAAGAGAACCTACAAACAAGGTTATGGCCAAACTATAGAAACCCTACAAAGAACTGTTAGAATATGAAAGAGCTGCAAGAAATCAATGGAAACATGCAACCAAGCATGAGCAATAAACCTGCAAGCAAACTATGTCATAAAACTACAATTTAAAAGAGACAAAACACAAATATACCTTCTCTGGATGGAAATGGGCCACCATGCCCTAGCTTGGGAGCACTTCTCATTGGAATGGGAGCTTTGGCTCAATGGAGAAATGGAAGAGAGGGAGGGTGAATGGCTTGAGAGGAAAATGGTCTCAAGGCACTCACATGGACAACATAACAATAGGGAGAGAAGGAGTCTTTTAAGAGTGACCCCCACCCCTCTATTTATAGTTTTTTCTTGAAATTTTAGGGTTTTAAGCCTGTGGTTAGGGCTTTAGCCCCTTTTTTGGGCTTTAAGTCCCTTTCTCCCAATTCTTAGCTCCTCTGGGGGTTTTAAGCTCCTTTGAGGGGTTTTAGCCCCTTTTTGGAGGTTTTATCCCCTATGAGAGCTATTTTGGCTCTTTTTAGGGACTTTTAAGCCCTTTTCATGTTTTTGAGCCCTTGCAAGGGTATGGGGATCAAATGAGGGTAGTGTAATGGATGTCTTTAGGTGGTGTAGGTCATGTAGAGATTACTGAGGGATTCTTTGGGTTAACAGATTGCCCCCTGATGTGTGAGGCCAGGAGGTCATCGTATGGCCGACAGACATCATAGGATTTTCTGGGGAGAGGTGGTGCTTCCTAGGTTGGGGCATAGTAGCTTTTGGTTTTTGTATTAATATGGTTCCCATCAATGGGTGAGATACAAATAATGTGTGACATGTATATGGATGAGGTGGGAATCTCCATTCTCATAACGATGTCAAAAGAATAATGTGATCTAAGCTCTATAATGCAAGAGATGATCATTTACAACTATTGTTACAATAGTGGTTTCCTCAGGAAGAGGCTGAATACAATACTGATATGAAGAACTACTACATTGGACCCATGGCATTCTCATGGAATGCTATATATTCATGACTGGCGTCCTGCTGGATCTGGAATGGTACATAGTTCTAGGGACCCACTGACGGAGAGTTAGAGTCTCTATGGTACACATATGCTGCATCAATCATAAATCTATATAGAAGCACTGTTGGGGCTCTTGAACATTGTCTCCAATGCAACCCAGAAATCACAAGGGACATGAACCTATTGGGTTCCCTCAAATAGACTCATCAATGTGCTAGATTTAGGTGACATCCAAGGTCTTCGACCAAATATTCCATGGACCAATACCCTGTACGAATCTCAATGGTGTGATGATGTAGTTGAAGTCGAGCACATGAGACACAACCAGCCCGAGAGGCACTAAGGACTCCTCTCAAGTGGTCCAAGGAACTCATCAATGAGATTAATGAAACCATGATACAGGGACCTCTGGGTCTATCCTCTAGAATAGATGTGTTGTAGTTGACAGAGGGAGACTTGCAACTGACCAAGGAAATGGTGTTTCCTTGATAAGAATCACGAAGGAGATAACCAAGGGTGTGAGGAAATCTGGGGACTGACACACTGAATTGGGAAACAGGGGCAAGGGGAGTGCATAGGACTCAAACTTCCTTTGTTCAGAGTATGGTGGCAAGGTGGACTAGGCAGCAAATGAAACTGACTCATGGGAAAGGGATCATAGCTATAATACCAGGAATGTAACTGTAGATGGGAAATACTTGGGGGAGGTAGACACTTTTGGTATTGAAGGAATCCAAGGAAGACACATCGTAGAGTACTCTGAACAAAGGCGATCCAAAGTAGGAATACTGCCAAACTGTTATATATGGGGTGGTGTCTGAAGGCACCATTGTGGTGCGATCTCATGGATTTTTAGAGAGCCAAAGAAAGTAAATGCTCAATGGTGCTTTCAATTTTAGAGAGTATGAAAGAATGAAGAAGACTCCAGTGAGGTCTCTTTTTTGTTGACAGTCTCATGTGCCTGAAAAAGGTTAAAAGTGTGCACAAGAGAGCTTGCCCATCCCTTGAGGGGGATGGGAGACTTCTTTACCGTTGGTAGTCCAATCAAGCTGGAAAAGGTTAAACCTGTATTGATTGGAAGGTCATTCAGATACTTTTACGAGCATGAACGAGACCATTTTTTCTTGACAATCTTTTCTTGATGAGAAGGATGGAAAAGAGCTTAACGACAACCCATGGTGAGCTTTTTCGTAAATTTTAGCCCCTCTACCCGAGAAAGCATAAAAGGATGCAGAGGGGAACGGTCTTGGCTTGAATGTGCCAAGGTGGTCCTTTTCAAATGGTAGTCTACATAGTCCATAAAAGGAGATAAACGAGACGATGTAGACGCCCTTTCTTATACTTTAACAAGCGAGAAAGGAAGCAGTTGCTCTCGACAATCTTTTCATTCTTTTAGGAGTCAGAAAGGAGCTTAAAAGAAACTCCTATATGGTCAACTGATTGAGAAGGCACTGATGGTTCCCCTATGTCGAGACAGTGGACAGTGATCCAGAGGTCATCTGTGTAGTATAGATGGAGCAGGTGGCTCTTGAACATACATGGGATAGATCGCAGTAGAGGCATGCAAATCAATGCGGCAGAGGCAGGAAAACCAAGGTGGCTCTTAGACAGAGGTCAGGAGAGTTTTGTGTGAGTTGTGGTGGACAGACTTGACTACATGTGATGTGAGTGCAATTCCAGGGCAGTTATATGAAAAATGCATGCAAAGGAAATGCTCCATCCTCTGCATGATGGTCCAGGGACTCGCATAAGGTGCAGTGGATAGATTAGATAGCTATATGTTAAAATAAAATGACGTGCCTTTCGGGTGATGGCCCAGGAAGTCGCATGAGTGGCGGTAGGCAAGTGTGACACAAGTACAAGTTCGAAGACACTTGTATCACGATGTGGTATGTGAACCATGGTAACTCTCAGGAAGTGGCCCTGAAAATTACTTATTAAAGATGAGACGATGATCTCATTAAAAGATAGAGGGTGGAATCTGGAGCCTAGAGGTGTGAGAGGTGTCTCAGACAGATTCTGGGTGACTCTACCTAGCAGCTAATGGTGTTGCCCATAATGGGGGCCTCTGATTTGTGGTAAAAACATTGCAAAACAAAAAAGAACAAGACTATGTTACAAGATGAACTGTCGTCACTTAAAGAGGTGACGTTAGAGGGAAAGTGAATTGGACTTTCGGGGGATTAGTGGTCATTCCTTTGTGTGACACGATGAACCCTAGGAGATGGCCCATTGGGACACAAAAAACACACTTGAAAGGGTTAAAGTGGATTTTTTTGCTTGTGACATCATAGGAAGGCTTTCCGCAAGTCATCTATGTGTTGTGCTTGCTTCTGTGATGGCGCAATGAGGTTGTTAAGATAAACCATCATGATGTGGATGAGGTCGCAGAAATAGTGTGTCATGGCACACTGGAAAGTGGCTCCAGCGTTCTTCAGACCAAAGGCATTACTCAATAGGTGAATGTGCCCCATAGGATTGTGAATGCAGTCTTATAACGGTCTTCTTTTCGAATCTGGATTTGGTTATATCCAGAAAATCTGTCCATGAAGGAAAAGGCCTCATGTCCGATGCATGCATTGATGATCTGATCGATGAAGGGTGTTGGGAAGTTGTATTTGGTACATGCCCCATTTAGATCGTAGGGGTATGTGCAAATGCAGATGGTACCCTATTTTTTGTTCATGGGAACAGGATTTCAAACCCAAGTGGTGTACGCAATGGGGTAAATGAAGCCGGTTGTGCGCAGCTTCTCAATTTGAGCTTTAATAGCGGCATCTTTGGAGGGATGGATGGGTCATTGCTTTTGGCCCACGTGGGCCACATCGAGCCATGTGTTGATGTGGTGTTCCACAATGGATGGATCCGACCTGGGAATTTCAGTGTAGGACCAGGAAAATATGTCGCAGAATTCTTGGAAGAGAGCTTTGTAGGCAGCTACTTCTTTCGGAGAGCAGGATGCCCCCAGCATGATTTCTTCAACAACCTGAGGATTGGTTGAGATGTTGATTTTGGTGGTTGGTGAGATGTTGGCCATGTTCCCTTCTTCAAAGGCATCTGGTTCTGGAATGGTATTTTTGAACCAGTCAACTTTCCCATGAATGAAATCTTTGGTTTCCATAGAAAATTGGTCAAACTGCGACACAAGATCTTCGGGGAGGAAGAAAGAGTGATGGTGCATGTCGTCCCATGGGTATTTCGAGGCGGTTAAGGCTTGAAGCATATCCTCATCATAGTAGAAGAAATGAAGAGACAAGTCTGATCGATTGTCGATGATGGTGGAGACAAGAGGGTCTGTAGAACTGGACATCATGTAAATGGACATGGTCTCTGAAGAAGGAGGTGGGGGATGGATTTCTTCGATCAAAGTGATCTGAGATTGAAGGGAATGTTGTTGAAAGTTTACTAGAGCTATTCGAAACTCGGACAAGTCTTGGTAGTAGTGAGAGTAGTGTCCATACAATCTACAAAGGGTGCAAGCATGGTTTGTTCTGAATGACTTGTTTCTCACTATTGTCCTGCTTGGGAGTTCAACCATGGGGAGGTTTTCTGTTGTATCCATGGCATCCAAATGCATGTGGATTATGGGAATCTCAAGGCAGTTTTGGGTTGGATGGCCATGTTCTTCACAAATGGCGCAAGGCCGGATCTTTCAAGGTTCATCGGTAGCTTTCACATTTTTTCCCCTAGCCCTTTTTGGGTGGGGCAGTGCGGGTGCGATGGTTGGTTTTTGCGAGCTGGGTGGAGGATGAGATTCGACCGCAATGGGTTGCATGGAGGTTAAGACTACCTAGGGAATTGGGGGTTTGGCTGGTGGATCGAGGTACCACATGGGAATCCCCAATGTGAAATTGGGTAAGTTTAAGGTAGCCATTACTGGCTTACTCATGACACTAGGTGGGGGAAAGAGGAAGGGAAATATTGTGTGAACTAGAGAGGAGCCCAAATAACTCCCTAATGGTTGCATGTGGGGGTGAGGTTGTGGTGGTGGCTGTGCATAATACTATGGCTACGGATGATGCTGCGGCTGCTGATGACGCTATGGCTACTGATGGTTTTGCGTCTGCGGATGGTGTTGTGGTTGTAGTTGGGGCTATGGCTACGGTTGATGTTTGGGTGCAGCAGTGCTAGATGAGAGCATGCACAAATCTGCAGTATCATTTGGTGTCGACGGTGGTGACACTAAGGGGAAAGATCTGTCATGGTGGTATCGACAAACTACCCAGGGCCCACATTCAACAATGGGGAGGCTAGTATGTTGTCAACCATGGTGTTGACCATGGGGATAACATTGGCGGGTGCGGTTAGCTAGCAGGTGGTGAACACCTATTTCTGTTGTCTGAGGTGCCCCTGGGGCGTTGGGATTGGGCTAGGGAGTGGGTGCAGTTGCTACCATTCCTTGGACTGGAAACGGGTTTTGGAGGACCATGGGTGGAGGCCTTGGCAGTTCCGGGTTGGGTTGAGCTTGGGCTGCCATATTGGTAGCATGTTGAACCTTGTTGTGAATGGCGTGCTTGGCATGACCCATGAAGGGGCATTCATGTGTATAGTTCTTGTAGACCTCACACAACTTGCATGGCTGATTTGTGCACAATAGAGCGTTGCATCTAGGTGCGTTTGGTTGCTGAGAATTTTGGGCTGGCTAGTTTCCCCGGCATTGTTGGGAGGGTTTGGTTATTGACCGCCTCCCTGCAGTTGATTGTTGCCTTAGTTATGGGTTCGTTTATTTCTGGATTTCCCTTGTTGGTTATTGGGGGCTGGCTGGTTAGGATGGTTTTGCTGTGCAAACACCTATCCTAAAGGTGCTACCGGAGTGGGGGTGGGGGTTTGAATGGATTGCGCCGATGGTGCATAGTAGACTTGGGTGGGTGTAGATGCCACAAATGTGGGCATTTGTCCCACATATTGTTGTGCCGACCAAGCTAATGCCTGGGCCTGCTGCGGTGGCATAGGTTGTGCATAAGAAGTTGTGGCTCCAAACTGGGACATCATTCTTGCATAGTCCGGAGTTTGGTTTTGGTAGGAAACACTGGGGGTGTTGCTTGGTTGTGGTGGTATTGCAGGTGGTGTCAGACGGTGCTATGGTTGGTGGAAGATAGAACCTATGATGCCATCTGCGGCATGGAATTCCCTCGGTGCATCCCGGTAGGAGGTGCTTGCATGGGGAGTGTCTGGAATGACAGTGTAAAGGTATCTAGACTGTGCATAGATCAGAATCAAACTGCTGGACTTTCAAGATGGCCTCCTCTTTGGATTGGGGACGTTCGGATGCGACGTCCTTTGCTATAGGTGGTAGAAATTTTTTTAGGAACCAATCCAAGAAGATCCCATCATCAAGTTCAATCTTGCACAAACTACAACATCATCGCCACTCATGGATGTGGTCAGTTATGTGGGTCATAGTATTCTGGCGGCAAGATAGCAAGATCTCCACCCCTTCGTCGTATCTAACGGGGAGTTAGAAATACTGCAGGAACATGAAAGCCAAGGAGTTAAAATCTGGGTACTTGGCTTGTGGTAGCTCAATGTACCACTTGGCTGCATCACCTATGAGGGTGCGTAGGAATAGTCCGAGTCTGATCGAATCATCTACGATACTATTTAATGAGCACTATAGGTGAAACATCATGATATGGTTTTGGGGGCACCCCCCTGCCTTCGCTTCAAACTTGGGAATGCCTAAGGGGAGTTTAGTTGGCATGGGAGGCCAAAAGGTTTGATGGCGGATAGGGTCGTTTGTTAATCGAGCCAAGTCAGGCAGGTTGAGGCGTGCCATGAAAGGAAGGTTTGACCCAAGGTTGATGTGTGACGGGGCAGTGATGGTGGTGGGGTTTGCAGGGAAATGATGCACCTGCATAACTGGGGGTACTTGTGGCACAGTTGTGGACGTGCCACTACCCCCAAGTGTGGTTAATGGAACTATGTGAGTGGAAGGCCATTTCCCACATGTACGATAGGCAGGGTAGTGTAGGTGTAAGGGCCACTACCCCCAGGCATGCCAAGTGGGACAGTGTGAGTGGATGGGACACTGCCCCCAGGAATGACAGGTGGGACAGTTTTAATGTTCAGTATGGGTGGAGGTAGCTGACTTATGATGGTTTTCATGACCGTGATAGGGCCACCAGCAGGGGTGTTGGTGGTGGTGTGGGTTATGGACGTGGGTCCAGTACCAATAACTAAGCCGAAAAATGGATTCGGGTTTGCACAAGCCATGGGGCTAGATGGTGCAGTATGCAAGTCTGGCTCAGATTGGTATGACTCTGACTCTAAATTAGAGGCTATCTGGCCTTTTGGTGGTGTAGAGGGTCATCAATAATGGTCTCGGCAGTGTTGGTTCAAGGACCTAAACTGTGGTGGATCACCTCTCAGGCATGAGGAAGAACGTGGGGGATCAATTGTGTCTGGTTGGTATGTCAAATGGTGAGATATGGTAATGATGTTTTGGAACCCTATTTTAATGGCTTCCTATTGGCTTTCAGGTGGTCACTCAGCCACCAAGACTACCAGGAGATAGTGCTTGTCTTTTTCCTCACGGGAGTGTTAGTCAATCGGTGGGGGTCATTGCCTGTTTCGCTTGGAAATTACTCTCAGTGACCAGCTACTTTGGGGTTCCCATGGTACTCCTCACAATGAGTTTCTAGGTTGAGCCCAAGTACTTCCCATGGTTAAGGAATTCTGGGACTTATGTCCTCAAAGACTGCAAGTGTTTGAATTAGTGTAAATTATGAATTTTAATGGCTAGCTTAGCGTCATGAACTGAGTTTGGTTGTTTTATGTGGTATGGTTTGTGTGCATGTCTTTTGTATTTCTGTTACACTTAGTGGCTTCTTGTATGGTTTATGAATATTCCGCAGAGATTGTATTGCAGAACTTATAACATGAGTAAATTGTTTGTGATAGCAGTAAATTGTGAACAGAAACTTGAATACATGCCATACCTGAATCTGAACTATGATAGCCTGACTAGGTGACTGCCTCACACTTGTATTTCTCTTCAACCAAGAAAGAGTGTTGGGCTCTCAACATAATGGGACTAATCCCATCTATATATTCTTAGGTCACCCTCTGAGTGCAAGGTTAGTCAACAGGGAGGACGCGAACGCCATGAGGCCCTTGGGCCTACCACCCCCCCTACCTTCCAAGTCACCTGTTTTTAGTGGTTTTGAAAAATGACAGGTGAAGTTCCTATTACTATACAAGCTTCACCCTTCGTCTTATCCCAGAATACCCCGAAGGGTGATGACTGGGTAGAGGAGGAAGGGCCAGGAAAGGAGTTAATTTCCAATTAAGAATTGAAATTTAACCTACAGTATTTTTATGCAAGCCTTAAGCAAATTCTTTAAACCATTAACCAGTTAAATTTTAACATTGATTTACACAAATTGTATGAAAATGAAATCAAAATGATAGATAGAGGCGGCTAAGCCGCACTAACAGTCCAAATAGCAGCAAACAGGCAAGCCCAAAAAGTTAAAATGCTCATACAAAGTAAAGAAAAATGGGTCGTGCACCTATAGAGGACCTGTTTTTATGCGGTGGATTGTGATCAAAATGTGAGAAATTACCTCAAACGATTGAAAACCCACTTCGGAAAAGGGCCCTTTTACCCCTAACTATGGGCATATTCACAAATGGATCAACTTTTTAGGCAGCAAACGAGCCTAAACATAGGTGAATTTTCAAAAATACGGTTCGGCCATTTTTGCATAGTTGAATGATTTGCAAATCAAAGAATAGCCAACAGTAACTAGTACTGTGGCCGAAACAAAAACAAAAATGAAATAAACAGATCTATCAACCTAAATAAGCAAAGATATATCAAACTAAGTAAGAAAAATATTAAAAACAAAACCCAGGGATCCAACGGGATCGACCTGGTATGGTCGCCAATCTGTAGCTCAGGGAAAACCCTCGCTACGTGCAGAAATGGCTACCTTCCATCTATAGGACGGAAGGGTAGGGTTCCTATTAGTTGGAAGAGATCCTACAAACAAGGTTATGGCCAAACTATAGAAACCTTACAAATAACTATTAGAAGATGAAAGAGCTGCAAGAAATCAATGGAAACCTGCAAACAAGCATGAGCAATAAACATGCAAGCAAACTATGTCAAAAAACTACAATATAAAAGAGACAAAACACAAATATAACTTCTCTTGATGGAAATGGACCACCATGCCCTAGCTTGGGGAGCACCTCTCAATGGAATGGGAGCTTTGTCTCAATGGAGAAATGGAAGAGAGGGAGGGTGAATGGCTTGAGAGGAAAATGGTCTCAAGGCACTCACACGGGTAGCATAACAATAGGGAGAGAAGGAGTCTTTTGAGAGTGACCCCCACCCCTCTATTTATAGTTTTTTCTTGAAATTTTAGGGTTTTAAGCCCCTGGTTAGGGCTTTAACCCCTTTTTTGGCCTTTAAGCCCCTTTCACCCAATTCTTAGCTCCTTTGGGGGTTTTAAGCTCCTTTGAGGGGTTTTAGCCCGTTTTTGGAGGTTTTAGCCCCTATGAGAGCTATTTTGGCTCTTTTTAGGGATTGTTAAGCGCTTTTCATGTTTTTGAGCCTTTACAAGAGTGTGGGGGTCAAATGAGGGTAGTGTAATGGATGTCTTTAGTTGGTGTAGGTCATGTAGAGCTTACTGAGGGATTTTTTGGGTTAACATTGATCTTGGTACTAGTTTTTCCACTTTCCTCTTTTGTGACAATCAAAGTGCTATTAAGATATCCACAGATCTAGTTACCAAGCAGAAGACCAAGCATGTAGAGATACACATGTACTATATCAGGGAATTAGTGCATGACAGGACCATCATTTTGTAATACTGCCCTACTGATGAGCATATTGTAGAGATCTTCACCAAGAGATTTTTAGAAAAGCAGTTCACTTACCTCCATTCACTGTTGGGGGTGAGTTCATCAAGGTGATCAGACTACTTTCAGTGTTCAGTTTGAGGGGGGGTTTTCCCTCTTTTCCTCACTTAGATTTATTTTTGAGCATTGTTTAAGTTACATTATTGTAAAGGGTGACCTATGGCCTTTGTTTCTAGGGCCCTAGAATTTCATGCACTTCATGTTTCTACTTCTCCCGAGTATATCTTAAGGCGGGGTGTTGGAGACATTTATCCACCATGCACACTTAGTTTGGTCAAATTGACCTTGTTAAACCACTATCCTAAATTTTATTGACTTAATCGTCATCAGATGAGCACACTATGACATCAGCATGAGCACACCCATGCCTACCTTCAGTCAAGGAGGCCAACTAAGCCTTCTCCTTCATTCAGGGAGGCTAACTAGAGCACTCCAGGGGTGATATGAGTGTCATAAATGCACCTAATTGCTAACTGATGGTTACAATCAGTTAAGCTGAGTGGTGAATGTACCTCCATTCATTATATTGATTATTTTATTAATATTTAATGAATTGTAGTCAATAGGGGCGCCTCCAACCACCTCTGATGGCCAATTTGACTTCAGTTAACCTCATCGGGGTTCATTGGAGTTAATGATGTGCTACCACTTGTTGGTTGTCATGCAGTGACATGTGTCTGAGCTACTTTCAGTTAGACTCAGTCATCCATTGCACTCCGACTTCAGTTAGGACTCAGTTGAGTCAATCAGGACTTGATCAATTAGTTAACTAAGTGTGTTTACTGTGGCTTACAGTCAGTTAAGCTACACCCATTCATTCAATTCGAATGAACTCCTTGGGAATTTGAATTGTCTTGGAATTCATGCATCTTGCATGATCATTGTATTGTATTATTCATTATTCATTTTGATTATACAGAGCTGCTACTTCCATTGCAGCACCCTTTTTCCAATTTTATGCTTAATTGTCTGAATTCTTTGTGAGACTGTGCTTTCAGTGCCTAGACCACTGTGACAAATTAATACCAACATCTCTGTAGTGCAGTGAAGTATTATAATGGCCCTTATGTGCACTAGTATCCTGGGACTATGCATGTGAACCTCTCGATCTTCTTCTAATCCGATGATAAACAAGAGAAGGAATGTTGTCTTTGTCTCTTGTTTTTGGAGGAAGAGTGATATGATCCAATTTGTTCTTTAGTGTACAGAATTGTTGATTAGAACTTACCGTCACGTAGCCTTTCTTTGGGATTTTGATGGACTTCTATGAAGGAAGTGAATTTGCTTGACATAGTGCAAGGCACTCTTTTTTAAACTGAGATCTTTTTCTCCTCATGTCAGATGGCTCTCCAGTCATGTTCCCAGCTGCTTCAATAACCTTTTGTGCCCATTTTGTTAAATATTGTAACTTTGGAAGATATTATATTATAATTTTGTTGTATTCTCCTTTGGAGATGTTATTCCTCCATTCAGATATGTACTTGATGTAATTGGTCATGTAAAAGTCATGAGGTAAACCCTCCGTTGTAAGTCAGGGCAATAGTACCCACAAAAGTATTATATAAAATATATTTTGAGTCTCCCAAGGTAGGTCGGACCTAATTAGGGTTCATGGCCAACCTAGTTAGTTAGTTGAGGCACTCACCTAATGAATATAAATAGGCGAGGCACATCTCTCATTCAATCACATCTTACACTCAAGTATTGCGATGGAGAGAGAGAAAGAGAAAGAGTATATTGTGGAATATGAGCAACTATTCTTGTTTCTAGGGTTTTACACTATCTTGGTCGAATTCTATACTGAGGAATTTTTGCAGGGTTTTCTCCCTTGTGGTTTCCCCGAGAAAAATCTTTGTGTTCTCTTGTGTTGCTACATTTTTATTTATTTCAGTGATCCTTTTCTTATGGTTATGACGTTATTATGCTATAAAAAATTAGATCTAGTATAACCATTAAAAATATAACATGGTATCATATCTACCCTGAAAGAATTCTTTGTGCAGCCGAAACAGTGCCCCGGCTACAGCTATTGAAGATTAGGGTTTCATGCTTGAAAACCCTAAAAGACCAAAACTAGTAATTTTGGGACTTTTGCTATATCTCGATATTGGAGAATTCTCATGAGCCAAAAATTTTCCAGGGAAAATATAAATTCCTTATGTACCCTATGTAAACGTTGTAGCCTCATATTCGCTATATTCTATGAGATATGAATCCTCCAATTCATAGTTCTAGCCTTTTCCAGTATTTTTCCTTAAACAGGTGACCTATGGAGAATCGCTATATATCTTGCTAGGAAGGTCCAAATGAAATTTCGTAAGATGTTACATAAAGGGAATAGACTATAATTTTTGTGGTAAAATTTTCATACCCCAAAGGTGAACGAGTGACACGTGGAAGTCTGTACGATTTCTCTATAATGAACAATCCTGAAATAAGTCACCTTGGAAAAATTTGCATAAGCCCCAATTGGTGAAATCAATTCTTCTCTAACCTACGGTGATGGAAAGAGGAAAGGTGAGGATACCTTAGTGAGAATTTTCAGACATAGAGGAGCATTAATTTCAGAGATATCGCAAAATTAAGAACAGTCATTTCTGTAGAAGAAACCAGAGAAAAGTAGGGCATCCTCTTCCCGGCACTTCCCTCCACCAATCAGTTGAAAAAGGAGGACCAGAAAATTCTCCCTAGGAAGGTACATATATCTATGTAATAAGTTTCTTGTTCTATGAACTTTCATTTGTTGACCTAACACTGCTGCTGGAGAAAACTAGGGCATCATATATTTTGCAGTTTTGTCCACAGTTTTGGGAAACTAAGTATACTACTTAGATTGCCTTGAGGAGGCGCATCTTTCTATACAATAAGATATGAAATATACCTAAGTTTAAAAATTATGGTTTCTCTATCAAACCCTAGGTCCACCAGAAGCAGTATTTCAAAAGGAAAGCATCAAGTTGAAGCATTCTCACTTGTAAGTTTCATCCTCTCTATTTCCAGTTGAGGTTTTCATTTTTATCATAATGACAAATAGTACCAAGATTGAGGACAAGATTGAAAGAGTCAAGAACTTCTAAGCATGGAATTATAGAGTGCTTACCATACTTGAAGAAGCATGAAGAGCTATTTCAAAGGAAGAGCTGCAGATCCCGACATAGATGAAGTCAAAGCAAATCAAAAGAAAGACCTAATAAAAAAAACAAAGATGAGTATTTCCATCTCCATTGGATCTCACATGTATCATCCTTGAAGACCCCTAAGGATATGTCCGATGAAATGATCAACATGTACGAATATGACCTTGAGAACTCAACTCAAGAATGTGAAGGTGAAATGTCAGAAAACATTCAATGATTACTTCACAAGAAGATCTCATCTCAAGGAGCAATTAGAAGTCGTCAAAGACAATGTCAAAGAAGCAGAAGCATTAATTACAACTCTGAATGGTCTTCCAATTTTATTCAAAAGAATTGTTCTAGCAGGAAGATCACATATGGATAAATGTACGATTGATTGAACAAGAGATGAGAATCAAGCCCTAACAACTCAGGCCAAGAAGAGAAAGAACAAGAATGAAGAACATTCCCACCAAAAATAGAAGGACATCTCACAACTCAATAGTTCAGTTGTGATGGGAAAGGACACTTTGTGAAAGAATGTCCCAAGAAGGAAGAACATAAGGATGATATGCTCTAGAAGTACCATTTGATCATATAGAATGATGTTTGGATATGATCTCAATACATGAAGGGAATTTTAATGAAGAATAACAAGTACACTGTCGATTGAAGTATCAAAAGATACGAAGTAAGCTTCATGGTTTCTATCAATGGAGAGAGTTGATATTATCAATGTAGAAGAACAAATCAAACAACCTATATGGTTTGAGACTCTCTACAGAGAAAAACCTATGCACAGAAGGATTTGTACAAGTTCAAATAGGCACCCATGGGATAACACATATAGCCACATGGGAAACTTGAGGAACAACTAGAGTGATAGAGATCCCAACCTTTACTACAAGGTTGAAGATAGAATCCTATGAAGGACAATAGAAAACTTGCAATAAAGTTCGAGATGAAGGATCCTGATATCTAGTGACATAGATGGATACAAAGAAGACTAACAACAGAAGAGACTACCTGTCACCCCAATGTCCTAATACAAATGCAGAGGGAGGATCGTGCTCCACCTAAGAGGGAGTGACTATGGTAGATATCAAAGTTCAAGAATCTTGACATGATTCTTGAGATTAGAAGCATGATGAAGTCCAGAAGACATTTTACTTATCCAAGTAAAATATGCAAAGAAAATGGTGTGGTACCTAAAGGGTAATGAAAAGGTATGATGACTTTGATTGAGTTGGTAGTAGTACATACTCCAACATATTGCAGAAAGTAGAGCATTTCTCTCAATGCAACAAAGGATGAGTATATTGCAGTTAAGAAGAAAGCAAGTAAAGATTCCTCAAGTAATGAGGAACATGATCCAAAATAATTATACCGATGAAGATAAATATTATACTCTTATCCATTCCATCATTCAATAAGAAGGGAAGCACTGGTAGGAAACACAGACACGGTTCTATGTGATCTGTGGTGTAAGAAGACTTGTTCAATATTTTCGATCATAAGCAAGATAGGAACAAGTCCTCAGAATCAAACGATGAAGGTGAACACATTGGAAGAGACTCCAGAAAATAGATATCAAGATGGAGTCTACCGAAAAATTAAAGATAAGTATTTGAATTGTCATTTCCTATATATCTAGTTGTTAAAGATATGTACATAGATATGTTTCTAGATCCAAGAAATGTATTATGCATATTAGAATATTTGTAGTATACTATTAATATGCAAGTGATGGGTAAGTGGCTTATGTTGTTGTACAACGCTCAATTTCTACTTATGAAATAATGTCTTAGCAAGATGGAAGACATATAGAAAGCTATTGTATATATATGTTTGTTGCATTAGAAAAAAAATAGCTGCATGACTATATGACATATATTTTTATGCATGTCATATCTTACGAAATGTTTCTAATCATACAATTGTATTTTATTTGTAGGAAGGATTGTATGCAATCACCCACAAAAGAAGAATGATGCAGGTTGTGAATGTATGATACCATTGCAGATGTACAAGAGAAGAATTATGGAGTTACATATGCACAAAAGAAGAATGATGCAAGTTGTGAATGTACGATACCATTAAAAATGTACAAGAGAAGAATGATGTAGTTATAGATGCACAAAAGAAGAATGATGCAAGTTGTAAATTTATGATGCAGTTACGAATGTACACAAAGAGAATGTTAAAGAACAGGTTGCAGAAAGGAGATTTAAAGCTCAAGTATGTTCCTACAAAGGAACAAGTGGTAGATGTGTTGACTAAGCCTCTGGATCATGTAAATTTTGAATACTTTCAAGACATGCTCGATGTAGTCCAAAAGGACCTCTCTCGAAAGAGGCAATGACGGTAGATGGAAGAAGGATGCAATGGTGAGTAGCTCAGTCTAGAGTAGGGTAAGTCTAGCTAGGATAGTTTGGCCCGAAAGGGTTAGTTAGACGAGGCATGTTGATCCAAGGGAATTATTATGTCTAACTAGATCAGTTTAACCCAAGTGGGTTTGTAAGACAGGACAAGGCTTGTTGGTCCCCAGGAAGATCCATCTTTCTAACTAGGCTTGTTGGATCGAAAGGGTTAGTAAGTTAGACAAAATTCCTGGGTGGATATACCAAAGAAATCACTGTGATGCTGCTCCGAGATAGTTAGAGGGCATGATGGTTGTTACAGTATTTCTATAGTGTTGAGATGTGTAGTTCAATATTATTATATTGATGATTGTTTAGCTCAGTATTGTTATACTGATGGCTGCTGAGATAATTAGTTCAACATTGATATGTTGAGATGTGTAGTTCAGTTATATTATACTGATGACTGTTTAGCTAAGTATTGTTATACTGATGGATGTTGAGATGATTGGTTTAGCATTGATATGTTGAGATGTGTAGTTCAATATTGTTATACCAATGAGATCAGTATTATTATACTGATGATAGTTTTAGTATGATTATATTGATTATTGATGAGATGTGTGCTTCAATATTGTTATACTGATAGTTGAGATGATAGTTTTAGTGTTGTTACATTGATTGTTGAGATGATTGTTTCAGTGTTATCACACAAATGATGGTTAATTGTTGAGATGTTTAATTGAGATAGTTTTAGTGTTTCTACACTAATTATTGGTGATTGTTGAAATGTTCTCAGTGTTGTCACACTGATGATTGTTAAGATGATTGATTAGATAGTTTCAGTATTACTATACTGATGTAGCAAGTTCAATATTCTCATACTGATGATTGTTGATTGATGAGATGATTGATAGTTTCGGTATTCTTCTACTGATGTAGCAAGCTCAGTATTTTTATACTGATGTTGATAATATAGTTTTAGTATTTCTATACTGATGATGGTGAGGTAATTTTAGTATTTCCATACTGACGTTGATGATGTTGTTGCTTCAGCATTTGTATGATGATGTTGATGATGTGGTTATGGTCCCAACACCCCGTGTTGATGATGTTGATATGGTTGTGATCCCAACACCTTGTGTTGTTATTGATATGATTGTAGTCCCAACACCTTATGCTGTTGCTGATATGATTGTGGTCCCAACACCCTGTGTTGTTGATGTTGATGTAGTTGAAGTCACTATACTTTGTGTTGATGATGATGATGTTGTTTCAATGTTTTTATGTTGATGGTGATGATGTTATACCAACATCTTTATGTTGGTAATGCATATGATGAGTTAGCACTACATATGATTTGGTTTTTAGCACTAACATGCTACTGACGTTGTTGATTGTTTCAATATTTATATAATGTTGATGCAGATGATGATGTTTCAATATTTCTATGCTGAAGATACAAATGATGATGATTCAGTATTCCCATACTGAAGATATAGATGACGTTTCAATATTTACATACTGAAGATGCAAATGATGATGATTTGGTATTTCTATACTGAAGATACAAATGATGATGTTTCAATATTCCAATACTGAATATGCAAGTGATAGTTATTCTTTCAGTGTTCATGTACTTGAGATACAGATGATGATAGTTCAGTATTCACATACTGAATATGCAGATGATGATGTTACAAGATGATGATTCAGCGTTTACACATTGATGTTGGAAAGTAGATGATTCAGAAGATGTTGATGTTATAGATGATGGTTCAGTTTTCACACATTGATGCTGGCAAGTAGATGATTCAGAAGAAGATTCCACATTCACATACTGATGTTACAGAAGGATTTTTAGAAGATGAATCTGTATTCACATACTGATGTGGCAAAAGATGATTCAGTATTCACATACTGATGTTACAGAAGAAGGTTCAGTATTCAAAAGATGATTCAGTATTCATATACTGACGTGACAGAAGATGATTCAGTATCTACATGCTAATGCTACAGAAGATGATTCAGATGATTCAGTATTCACATACTGATACTACAGAATATGATCTAGAAGATGATTCCATACTTATATACTGATAGAAGATGATTAAATACATACAAAAGATGATTCAGTATTTACATACTAAAATTGTGAAAGATGATCCAGCTAAGATCGATGATGAAGATGTATGATGATGTTCCAAAACTTCCTATGACATATAGAGATTCACCAGTCAGTTGTACAGTTGTAATGATGGTTGTTGTTGATGTAGAATACCTTTTTAGTTAATAGGGAGTGTTAATATATTGTAGCTTCAAAAGATATTCTATTATACTTTTGTTGTATTCTCCTTTGGAGATGTTATTCCTCCATTCAGAGATGTACTTGATGTAATTGGTCATGTAAAATTCATGAGGTAAACCCTTCGTTGTAATTTGGGGCAATAGTATCCACAAAAGTATTATATAAAATGTACTTTGAGTCTCCCAAGGTAGGTCAACCATAATTAGGGAACCTAGCCGACCTAGTTAGGAACTCACCTAATGAATATAAATAGGTGAGGTGTCTCTCTCATTCAATCACACATTACACTTAAGTATTGCGCTGGAGAGAGAGAAAGAAAAATAGTATATTGTGGAAGATGAGCAACTATTCTTGTTGCTGGGGATTCACACTGTCTTGGTTGAATTCTATACTGAGGAAGTTTTGCAAGGTTTTCTCCCTTGTGGTTTCCCTGAGGAAAATCTTTGTGTTCTCTTGTGTTGTTGCATTTGTCTTTATTTTAGTGATCCTTTGCTTATAGTTATGATGTTATTATGCTAAATGTTTTTAGATATGGTATAACCATTAAAAATATAACATATTTAGGCCTAGGATTGGGAGTAGGGACTGGATTTGGATCTGGGTCATTGTGAACTTCATCTTCAATTTCAAAAACTAATTCAACTGGATCCTCTGCTTCAAATTCTGAATATAAAACACTAGTGGAAACATTATCATATGTAAAAGGTGTAGGTAGAATGGTTTTACCTCCCATTTTAAATGGAAGCTGAGAATGTACTGGATCTAAGTATGGTAGAAAGTGTGAGAATTCATATGCCTTGGGGGCATGGTTTGCAACACCCTTCACTATAATCTTCCTAATCGAGATATATGAGATATCCACTGAGTGAGGACCAAATACTACTCACTTTTGTGTGCGAGTATGTGTCATCTGGTATACAGATAACAAATTTGCAGCTAAGGAGGGAAAATAGAGTACATATTTGAACACTCCATTGAACCATTTCCTTTAGCTTGAATTTTAGTTTTATCACCCATGAGAATATTCGGACCATCAGTAAGTTGTAATGAAGAGAATTCTTCTCTAGATGAAACCATATGATTGGAGGCTCCCAAATGAATGAGAAAGGCTTGTGATTTTGAATAGATAGCCTTAAGTGCATGACATCTCTCATTAAAATCTTCAGTATTTTCTCCAGATTCATTCTTCCTTGCGCATTCATGGAGGGAAATATTGTGATGATCAAGGATTTTTCTCATATGATCTATTGTGCCCTTCTTCCTTTCTTACAGTAGGAGAACTTTCCCTTCTCAAAACTTTGATGCATGTCCTTCTTAGAGCCTAAGGCTTCATCTAATCAATCAAACTCATCTTTAGGTTCAAATTTAGTGTTTTTCTTTTCTTTAGCTTTTTGCTTCCTACTTGTTTTCAAATTCCTTCTCACACCTGCTAAGAGATCTTGATTTGTAGAGGCTCTGAGAGATCCCATATATATCAACTTGTCTTTTTCTTGTATTAGAGACTCTGTGAAGGCATCAAGGGATGGCATTTTTCAATTAGGAGTAGTCATTCTCCCAGAGTGAAAGGTAGATACAAACACTAAGAATTATAGGACAATTTTTCTCAATACGGAGAGCACCAATTGCTCATCCTTCATCTCAATCCCACATTTCTTGCATTGCATGACCAGTGATTTGAATTTTGAGAAAAATTGTCGTATAGTTTCGAAGTTATTGGGTTGTAGTGCTATCATCTCACTCTCTAGGATATTTCCCCTCAGCTCATCCTATTTTCCAAACAAGGATTCTATATTATCCCATACTTCTTTTGGAGTCTTCAGTCCATCAAGATGGAACAACAAATCCCTGGAGATGTTGATGCACATCTATCCAAAAGATTCATCAAGCTTATTCATATGCTTCAATTTTTCAATATATTTCTAGGGTTCGACCTCTCTGCCCATGGTCATCTTATATAGACCTTTTTTTAGCAAGGAAATCTACATATATGCCCTCCAATTTGTTAGGATTATTAATCCTCCCTTTGTTAAATGTCTATTAGATTAATTATTGCCTAACTTAGGAACCTTGAATTAATTAAATGAGTCCACTAGTACAATTGGGTCCACATGTACCAGTCATTGAAGTGTGGGGGACAATGCTATAGGTTAAATGCCCCCCAGACCAATCCCTAGATTTTAGGAGTCATTAGGAGTCTCAGCACCAACCTACTTCAGTTAGTTGGAGTTAGCACTAGTTAGCCACAGTTATCTTTCAGTTACCTTTAGATGACTCACTATCAGTTAGCTAGCGCATGCCTTGCATGCATGTGGAGGAGCACCTTTTTTCACCTCCCACACCCAATTGCACTGAGTTAACTAGTTGTTACTATCTATTGGAGTTATTGGTCATAGGAGGGTTGATTTGATGGACTTCGATATTGATTGGGAGACCTTGAGTTAGAGATTCAGTTAGATACAGTCTTATCCACTTGGAGAATTCAAATTCATTCCTCATGCATTCGAATTCTACCTATTTGTAATCTATTGTACACCGGATATTATTATAATGAATATACTGTAAATTCCTGAGCAATACTTGTTCATTTCCTATGTGGTTTGTTTTGCTTAGTTTGTATGTTCATCCTCCATTCAATTGATGCAACATAATTAGAACTCTCTACTTGAATATCATATGGCATTCAAATTATGGCATGGTATCAGAGCCTTCTCAGGCAGGTTTCATGCTTGTTTCTCCTCATCGAACATCAAAAGTAGTTGGGTTTCCACAGAAGTCCCCTATGAAAATTTGCTCGCTCTGGATTCATTAAGAGAAGCAGAGAGGGCATGACGAAACCTGAAAACATGTTCATGTCTAGAGGAAAAGAATGAATCTGACAGTTCATATGTTTTATTGTTATTTGCAGTGAAATTGGTAGGTTCTACGTAGCTTGAGAGAAGCATTTGTAGTCTTCCAACCGGAGCAATTATGATTTCTCAAACTCTTGAGCCATGAATCCTCACAAATTCCAACTACCTTGATTGGAGGATTGATATGTAGCTATCCTTTTGCAAGCATGGCTACCACAAGATCATACATGGATGGGAGGGTGAGCCTCATCGGACGATTGAGCAGAACAAGTTTCTGAACCATTGCGATGAAGCATTTGGGTACTTATGTACTTGTATTTCTAGAGATCCCCTCTTCCATCTAGAAGGATTGAATACTCCCAAAGAATCTTGGGAGAATCTTGATAGCTTGTTTAACAAACAACATGAGCTTCGGGGACACATTATGGAGAATGAGTTGGTATATTTACATCCTAGCATTTTCGAGACTATTGAGCAATTCTTCTCCAAATTCAAGTCTCTAGTGCTCCAATGCATATAGTGCGGGATAGAGTGGAAGGATGAGAAGAATGTCCTTTCCATACTCAGTAAATTAGGCCCTGATTACTCTGTCTATGTCTCTATGCTTCATTCCAAGCAGGAAAGATTTCCTGATTGTAAACTGCCTTCTCTAGATTCATTCTCCGAGTCCTTAATCAAAGAACAAGACAAATTGATTTGAATGGGAGTCATTCAGACTTCCAAAGATCAAGCTATATTGGTTACTGACTCCTCCAAAGTGAAAGCGAAGGGGAAATCAAAGAAGAAGGAGCCAAAGGCAGCTGATTCTAAGCCTAAATCAAATAAACAATCTTCTAAAGGGGGCTTCGGCTCTAAGAAGAATAAATTTGAAAAGAAGTTATGTCCGTATTGTGAAAAGGGATACCATCTTGAAGAACATTGTATGAGGAAGAAACTTGATGATATGTTCACTCTTCTCAAGCAGCACAACATTGCTACTCCAAGAGAAAAGAAGCATGATGAACAAGAATCGACAGAAGATGTTGTAAGGTTTCATGCTTTGAAAGCAACTCTCTTTCCATTCTCGGCATACATTAGAGATTCTAGAGTCTCCACCCAAATGGTTTCCTCCAAAGAATCCTTCTCTACTCTTTCACTATCAAAGGGGCCTAATATTCACATGGCAGATTATTCCCAGATTCCAGCAGAAGGAAGGGGCTCAGTCAACACGAAGCATGGTGAGGTCAAAAATGTCTTATATGCGCCCTCTGTTGCTACTAGCCCATTATCTGTTTACCATATGACACATACAGGCTCTCCTAAGAGGGTCACATTCGATTCAGACTCAGTTGATATTACAAAAAAAGCCACTGGAAATCTTGTAGTGAAAGGTATTGCAAATCACTCTACCAAAGCTTATGAGTTTTCACATTTCTTACCTGTTTCTCCTCCTATAGCTTTATTGTCTCATGCTAACAACACCAGCAAGATTTAGCATGAGAGATTTGGCCATCTCAATTTCAAATATCTGAAGCAGCTTCACAATGATAACATGGTTGAAGGTTTTCCCTCCATCCAAACTTTCGATGGAGTATGTATTGGGTGCTTGGTAGGTAAGCATCCAAAAAAGAAGTGTGATGTTGGGAAGGCTCATAGAGTTGTTTCTACATTTGATTTCTGTGAATTAGAGTGGATTTGAATGGAACACTCAATTCCATACACACCACAGCAAAATGATGTGGCTGAGAGGAAAAACAGATCATTGAAAGATATTGCAATATGCCTTCTCCATGTCAAGCATCTACCTCCTTCTATTTGGGATGAAGCAGTAAACTGTGCTTCATATTTGAAGAATAGGGTGCCTCACAAGTCAGTGGTTGGGGCCAAACCATTTGAAGCATTGCATGGGTATAAGCCCAATGTCTCTCACCTGATATTTTTTGGTTCCAAAGCTTGGGCCAGGATACCACTTCACAAGAGAAAGGACTTCCACGCCCAAAGTAGTAAATGCATTTTGTTGGGATATGCAGATGATGCAAAATCTTACAAACTGATGGAGGTTGCTACCAGAAGATGCTTCATTGAAAGAAGTGTCCAATTCGAAGAAGATCAATTGCATGATACTCCTCCAGCAGCAAAGGAAGGTATAACCATTTCTCCTACTATTTTTGATGATGATGATGATGATGATGATGTGCTACGGGTTTCAAATTTAGATTAAGAAGATCACATACAGCATGATCCTATTATTGAGACTGAATCTCAAGAGATTCTAGATCTAGATCTAATACCCATTCCAAATAAGAAGCCTAAACCCATATGGGCTCAAAATATTCTTGATGCAGCTGGAACCGGTGCTAGAGTTCTAGAAGACAAAAGAAGAACTAGGTCCCAGTATCAGAATGAGCATGCTGCACTATCTCTCGCAAAATAGCGCACCAAAGTTCCAGGTCAGTGCTACTTGATGATGGCGAATGATCAGCTACATGGCCCATAGAAGCAGAGATTTGATCATTGCCTACGTTCACCATCCAGGAGAACCAAACAGAGTCATCAATTCAAAACTACATTGAGAGGTCCACTAATGGACCATGCTGCTGCATAGAACTGTAATTTTTTGCAGCAGTGTTTTTTCTCAAGTTATTTTTTTAAGAAGGAAGCTTCTTTCTTCTAAAGATAACTTGTATATTTCTATTTTCCTGCTTTTTTTGTTGGGGGGGGGGGGGG
>LPNX010548403.1:53662-90450 GCA_001517045.1 Pseudotsuga menziesii
AAATGATATAGGTTAACTGCCACTTACTACATGTGCATGCATTAGTGAGGGTGCCTCCTAGACCAATCCCTACATTTAGGAGCCACTGGGAGTCCCGGCAGCAACCTACTTCAGCTAGTTGGAGTTAGCACTAGTTAGCCACAATTAGAAATCAATTAACTTCAGATGACTCACTATCAGTTAACTAGCACATGCCTTGCATGGATAATGCATGCATGCATGTGGGGGAGTGCTTTTGTCCACCTACCACACTCAGTTGCATTGAGTTAACTAGTTGTTACTGTATGTTTGAGTTATTGGTCATCGGAGAGTTGATTTGATGGACTCCTATATTGATTGTGATACCTTGAGTTAGAGATTCAGTTAGATACAATCTTATCCACTTGGAGAATTAGAATTCATTCCTCATGCATTCAAATTCTACCTATTTGTAATCTATTGTACACCGAATATTATAATGATGAATATAATGTAAATTCCTGAGCAATACTTGTTTGTTTCATGTGTGGTTTTTTTTTTCTTAGTTTGTATGTTCATCCTCCATTCAATTGCTGCAACATAATTAGAACTCTCTGCTTGAATATCATATGGCATTCAAATTCTAACATGACATCAGAGCCTTCTTTGGTAGGTTTCATGCTTGTTTCTCCTCATCGAACATCAGAAGCAGCTGGGTTTCCATAGAAGTTCCCTATGAAAATTTGATAGCTCTGGATTCATTCAGATCAGCGGAGAGGGAATGACGAACCCTGAAAACATGTTCATGTCTAGAGGAAAAGCATGATTCTGACAATTCATATGTTTTATTTTTATTTGCAATGAAATTGACAAGTTCTACGTAGCTTGAGAGAAGCATTTGCAGTCTTCTAGCTGGAGCAATTATGAGTTCTCAAACTCCTGAGCCACGGATCCTCACAATTTCCAACTACCTTTATTATAGTATTGATACATAGCTAGCCTTGCACAAGCATGGCTACCAGATGATCATACATGGATGGGAGGCTCAGCCTCATTAGCTGGTTGAGTGGAACAAGTTTCTGAACCGTTGCGATGAAGCATTCGGGTAATTATGTACTTATATTTCTAGAGATATCCTCTTCCATATGGAAGGATTGAGGACTCCCATAGAATCCTGGGAGAAGCTTGATAGCTTGTTTAACAAACAAGATGAGCTTCAAGGACACATTCTGGAGAATGAGTTGGTATCTTTACATTCCGACAGTTTCGAGACTATTGAGAAATTATTCTCCAAATTCAAGTCTCTAGTTCTCCAATACAGACAATGCGGGATAGAGTGGAAGGATGAGAAGAATATCCTTTCCATACTCAGTAAAATAGGCCATGAGTACTCTGTCTATGTCTCTATGTTTCATTCCAAGCGGGAAAGCTTTCCTAATTGGAAACTACCTTCTCTAGATTCATTCTCCGAGTCCTCAAGCAAAGACAAGAAAAATTGATTCAAATGGGAGTCATCCAGACTTCCAAATATCAATCTCTATTAGTTACTGACTCCTCCAAAGCACAAGCAAAGGGGAAATCAAAGAAAGACGAGCCAAAGGAAGTTGATTCGAAGCCTAAATCAAATCAGAAATCTTTCGAAGGGGGCTCCGGCTCTAAGAAGAATAAATTTGAAAAGAAGTTATGTTTGTATTGTGAAAAGGGATACCATATTGAAGAACATTCTATGAGGAAGCAACTTGATGAGATGTTCTCTCTTCTCAAGCAGCACAACATTGCTCCTCCAAGGAAAAGAAGCCTAATGAAGAATCACTGATAGAAGATGCCGAAAGGTGTCATGCTTTGAAAGAAACTATCTCTCCATCCTCAACATACATTATGGATTCTGGAGCCTCCAACCACATGGTTTCCTCCAAGCAATCCTTCTCTACTCTTTCACTATCAAAGGGGCCTAATATTCACATGGGAGATGATTCCTAGATTCCAGCAGAAGGAAGGGGCTCAGTCAGAGTGAAGCATGGTGAGTTCAAAAATGTCTTATATGTGCCCTCCCTTGCTGCTAACCTATTATATGTTTACCAGATGACACATACAGGCTCTCCCAAGAGGGTCACATTCAATTCAGACTTAGTTGATATTAAAGAAAAGCCACTAGAAATCTTGTAGTGAAAGGTATTTCAAATCACTCTACCAAAGCTTATGATTTTTCACATTTCTTGCATGTTTCTCCTCCTATAGCTTTATTGTCTCATGCTAAAAACACCAGCAAGATTTGGCATGAGATATTTGGCCATCTCAATTTCAAATATTTGAAGCAGCTCCACACTGATAACATAGTTGAAGGTTTTCCCTCCATCCAAACTTTCGATGGAGTATGTGCTGGGTGCTTGGTAGGTAAGCATCCAGAAAAGAAGTATGATGTTCGGAAGGCTCATAGAGTTGTTTCTACGGTTGATTTGATACCCAACCATGTAGCTGGACCTATGCCCACAGATTCAATTAATGGTTGCAGGTATTTTTTGACCTTTATTGATGATTGTTCTAGGCACTACTGAATCTACTTCCTAAAGCTAAGATCAGAAGTTTTTGAGACTTTTAAAATTTTTAACGGTATGGTTGATAACAACTTCAATAAGAATATCAAGTCAATAAGATCCGATGGAGGAGGAGAATATGTCAAAAGATATTTCCAGAATTTCTTTGAATCGGAGGGGATTCGAATGGAACACTTAGTTCCATACACAACACAAAAAAATGGTGTGGCTAAGAGGAAGAACAGATCACTGAAAGAGATGGAAACATGCCTTCTCCATGGAAAGCATCCACCTCCTTCTCCTTGGGATGAAGCAATAAATTGTGCTTCATATTTGCAAAATAGGGTTCCTCACAAGTCAATGGTTGGGGTCACACCATTCAAAGCACTGCATGGGTATAAGACCAATGTCTCTCACCTAATATTTTTTGGTTCTAAATCTTGGGCTAGGATACCTCTTGACAAGAGAAAGGACTTCCAAACCCAAAGTAGAAAATTCATTCTATTGGGACGTGAAAATGACACAAAAGATTACAAACTGATAGAGGTTGCTACCAGAAGATGCTTCATTGAAAGAAGTGTCCAGTTCGAAGAAGATCAACTGCATGATGCACCTCCAGCAGTACAGGAAAGTATAACCATTTATCCTCCTATTTTTAATGATGATAATGATGTGCTACAGGTTTCAGATTCAGATGAAGAAGATGATATACATCATGATCCTTTTATTGAGACTGAATCTCAAGAGATTCTAGATCCAAATCCAGTACCCATTCCAAATCAAAAGCCTAAACCCGGATTGGATCAAAAGCTTCTTGATGCAGCTGGAAGTGATGCTAGAGTTCCAAAAGACAAACGAATAACTAGGTCCATGTTGCACTATCTCTCATAGAATGGTGCAACAAAGTTCCAGGTCAATGCTACTTGATGATGGCAAATGATCATCTACATGGCCCACAGAAGCAAAGATTTGATCATTCCCTACCTTCACCATCTAGCAAAACCAAACATAGTCATCAGTTTAGAAGTACATTAAGAGGTCCATTGATGGACCATGCTGCTGCATAGAGATTCAATTTTTTGCAGCAGTGTTTTTTCTCAAGTTATTTTTCTAAGGAGGAAGATTCTTTCTTCTAAAGATAGCTTGCAGATTTTTATTTTCCTGCTTTTTTTTTTTGGGGGGGGGGGGTTCCCATGAGGTTTTCCCCTATTTCCTCAGCTGTACTAAGCATAATTTTTTATTATTATATTCTAGATTGTATTTGGGTGACCTATGGTATTGTTACCAGGGCCCACAGTTGTCCAAGTTAGGATTCAGGGGGGGTGTTAGGATTATTAATCCTCCCTTGGTCAAATGTCTATTATATTAACTATTGCCTAACTTAGGAACCTTAAATTAATTAAATGAGTCCACCAGTGCAATTGGGTCCATATGGCCCAATAGGGCCACATGTACCAGTCATTGAAGTGTGGGGGGGATGCTAGAGGTTAACTGCCACTTACTACATGTGCATGCATCAGTGAGGGTGCCTCCTAAACCAATCGCTACATTTTAGGAGCCATTGGGACTCTCGACACCAACTTAATTCAGTTAGTTGGAGTTAGCACTAGTTAGCCTTCAGTTACCTTCATATGACTCACTATCAGTTAGCTAGCGCATGCCTTGCATGTTTAATGGATGCATGCATGTGGAGGAGTGCTTTTGTTCACCTACCACACTCAGTTGCACTGAGTTAACTAGTTGTTATTGTCGGTTGGAGTTATTGGTCATCGAAGAGTTGATTTGATGGACTCCGATATTGATTGGGAGATCTTGAGTTAGAGATTCAGTTAGATACAGTCTTATCCACTTGGAGAATTCGAATTCATCCCTCATGCATTTGAATTCTACCTATTTGTAATCTATTGTACACCAGATATTAGTATGATGAATATACTGTAAATTACTGAGCAATACTTGTTTGTTTCCTGTGTGGTTTGTTTTTCTTAGTTTGTATGTTCATCCTCCATTAAATTGTTGCAACACAATCAGAACTCTCTGCTTGAAGATCATATGGCATTCAAATTCTAGCACAATCAAGGTAATTGAAGGGCGTAAGGATTATTAGAGTTGATGAATTCTCCATTTCACAACTATATTGATCAACAATTCTTCATAATTTATTTAAATGTACCTGCAAAAACACTGCAAAACAACTCAATTCCAATGAATTTATCTCAAACACTCTTCACTTCGACATGTGCACTTTCTCCGAGTACATCACACCTTGATAGACTTCTCTAGCAGAACCCAGAGGGAGAAATGCAATAATTCCAAGAATTATTTGGAAATTCAGTGGATTCTAGTGCATCAATGGAAGTTTCTAAGGTTTGAGGAAGGAATGGATACCGGCTCTAATACGATGTAAAATTCAATGAAGCATATGATCATCAAGCCTACATAATTCAAATGGAAAATAGAAGGCTGTAGAAGATAGAGAAGAATTTAGCATGGACTGATCAATTACTCATGGAAAAATTATACACACATAGAGACAAAATTGGAATAATATGATTATATTCATGAATCAGTAATTAATATGTAATAGAACGGTTATACATATAGGATAATTCGAATGCCTAAGATATTATTTGAATCTACCAAGCTGGACTGACTCTGGAGTTAAATCATTATGGGAAAATCACCACTGAAGATCACTAATGCAACTCCAGACCACTAAAATAGTTCGCACGTAGTTAATTGATGAGTGTAGGTGAGAAAATGTGCCCTACTTCCCCTAAATCATGGAAAATGGTGCCAGAGACACTGGGAGTGATCTAACCGATGGGGATTGAAGCATAACTCTACTTAACTGAATACCTACCTAGGTCAACTGAAGGAAACTGTTGGTGGCACACAGAGTGGGTTCCTAAATTATAGGGATTGGTCCTGGGGAACTTAGAATCATACAATTAGGTGCAGTAAGTGGCAGATGTACCCTAGAGGTGTCCCCCATGCATTAGTGGATTGATGAATACCTAAGCTAGAAAAATAGACAAATAGACTATGTGGTCAAAGGGAGGATTAAAAATAATCCTAACAAGACCAAGTGTACCTATTTCAAGAAAGGAAACTATCCATAGAATCTATGTATGAAGAACTTCTTGAGAATAACCATATTTCCCTCCCAGAAGGTGTAAGAAAGACTAATTCTAGAAGTAAGACAAATGACTATAAGAGATTCCATGCACTGAAGGATGGATTTTCAAAATTTCAAGCTTTCCTCATTGATTTTGGAGCCTCCAACCACATGGTTTCCTCCAAAAATTCATTTTCTTCTCTAGATCTCACTGATGGTCCTAACATTCACATGGGAAATGATACACAGATACCAACTGTAAGGAAGGGCACAATACAATTAGAAAATGGAGTGTTCAAAAATTTTTTGTATGTACCTTATTTAGTAGCAAACTTGTTATCTTTCTATCAGATGACACACATAGGTTCACCAAAAAAGAGTTGCTTTTGGACCTAACAAAGTTGAGATCTTAGACATCCCTACTAGGAAGTTGATAGCTAAAGGTGCTGCAAACCATGTCTCTAAGGCATATGAGTTCTCACACTTTTTTCCATACTCGGATCCAATGCAAGATCTGCAACGAGTTGAAAAGGAAGGTAAATCTATTATACCTACACCATTTACACATGATAAAGTTTCTTTTGATGACTCAGATTCAAAATCCAAAGATGAGGACCAAGAGGAACCAAATATTGAGGTTGAGTATCAAGATCAAGCAGATCCAAATCTATATCTTTCTCATGTTCCCAATCCTAGGCCTAAATGGGATCAAAAAGTCATTGAAGTTATTGGTAACATGGGTGGGGATCCATCTGACCAAAGGAGAACCATATATTAATTTCAAGATGAGAACCTTGCACTATTTCTATGATGAACCTACTATAATAAATAATGAAAATGCACAATATAACATAAATAACAGAACACAAAAGGAATTTTATTGATTGTGGGCCACTTCGAGGGGGAAACCTCCTTTGATTAAGCTCAATACAAATAACTCTTGGATATCTTCATTGGCCTCAACACTTACTTATATACTAAGTCTAATCTAAACAACTATTACTCCCCATGAATGTGGGATAGTACAATATACTCATAGAACGACTTACAAAGCATTTGCATCCAACAACAATATACTTAACAAAGTAAAGAGAAGGGTTGGCATGGGTTCTTAACATCCCCTCCCTCGTAGAAAATATTTGTCCTCAAGGCTTTAGATGTGAAAATTTTTGTTGAATATGAATAATTGGTTCCCATGTAGCATCCTTTGGTTGCATGTCATGCCACATAATTAATACCTCTGTGATGGATCGAGACCAAAGCTAAAGAATTCTCTTATTGAGGGTGGTCGTCGGATTGAAAATGATGGATCCTTCATTATCCAGTTCCAGTAAGAAATTATGTGCTCTATTGTTGGTGCCAATAACTTTATTGAGACAAGAGACATTAAATACTCAGTGAACGTGAGAAGAAGGAGGAAGTTCCATTTTATAAGCAACAAACCCAAGCTTTTGATGAACCTTATATGGCCCATAGAACTTTGGAGCCATCTTATGACGCCCTTTGAGTCTCAGGAAGGATTGCTTGTAAGGCTGCAGAAGAAGAAAAAGCATATCACCAACTTGAAAAGTGCACTAAAAAACGTGGCGATCGGCTTGGTGTTTCATTCGGTTTCTTGCCATGTGAATATTTTCCTGTAAAATGTGAAGAACCCAATCTTGCATTCAAAGAGCCGTGTCAACTTCCTAAACTAGTGAAGTGTTATGGGGGTATGGAAGGATCACTAGAGTCTAGAAATACCTGACCATAAACTGCTTCATATGGATTCCTTTTAGATGCAGTATGGTAGGAGGTATTGTACGACCATTCAGTGAGAGGGAGCCACTTTACCCAATGATGTTGTTCAGAGGTGAAGCAATGAATATAAGTTTCCAAACATTTATTGATAACTTCAGTCTGACCATTTGTTTAGGGGTGATACCCTGAACTCATCTGTAGTTTATTGTCAGTGTGGCGAAATAGTTCTCCAAAAATGACTGGTGAAAGTTTCATCACAGAAGATCTAGGCCATGAAAAATTGTGGGAATGAGGAGACGCCATATGGATGGATGAGGGAACAAAAATGACTATATGTGGAGAGGCGATCAACCAAAACCAAGATCATTATATTCCCTCCATATTTAGGGTTCCTTTCAAATAAATCCATCGAGATATCTATCCAACCCCATGTAGGGATGGTCCTAATGTTTGGAGGGATGCTTCCAGGTAGGAGAAGAATACGATGGTCATCTGGTTTTGAAGGTGGAAATCCCATTGGTTCAACAAAGACACATGCATATCAATACAAAATTTGTTGTAGAGCTAATGGAGTAATGGAGACCATTGATGGTTGCATCTGAATGGAATGGATTTGAGCGATGCCACCATGTGAATTATTATTAAGGATATTTTCCATGCGATGTGAACTGATGATGCTGAGAGACCCTAGTTGTAAGCCTTTCAATGTGTGTGTTTTCCCATTGAATGAAAAATGCATCCAAAGTTCAGCAAAATCCCATAAGACGGGTCCAAGTGTGCGTAACCATTGAGTGCCCAAAATCACATCACATCCACCTAAAGGCATGGAAAACATGTTAGAGCACAAGTTATAATCTCCAATAGAGATACGCACATTGTGACACTTTCCTTTGCAAGGTAAGGTGCCCCCATTGGAAATCATGACTTTAAAGCTAGAGCAAGGATTGACAAAACAATCATCCTATTTGGCAAGCTTAGGGTCAATGAAGTTATGGGTGCTACCATAATCAATGAATATTGTAAGAAGGATATTCTTAAAGAAACCCTTGACCCACATGGTTTTTGGGGTGGTGACTCTGGCTAATGCATGGAGAGATACCTCTCAGTGGTCGTCATGAGTCGAAGGAGGGTCAACAGGAAATTGTTGAATGTCGACCTAATAATCTATTGGATCCTAAGAAGATTCACAAACTTCAGGTGTGGGTGGAGAAGCCACATCCAAGAGATAGAGATTTTTCTCAGCACATCGGTGTCTTGAGGTGAATTTCTCATCACAATTAAAGCAAATCCCATTTTCTCTATGTTCCCACATCTCAGCTTCATACAAATGCTTGATAAGAGCTGGCGTGACTGGGGGCCTTGGTGAAACCATATTTCTGAATGGAACAAAAGTGGATTGGGAGTGTTGTTGAGCTATGATATTCTCCTATGTCAACTTATCCAACCCTAGGGATTCTATCATTGTGTTGGGGAAAAAAAAATTAACCTCATATCAGATCGTATCCTTCATACCACTGATAAAACAATTCCTGTAGAATGCATAAGACAATCCTTCTGTGTGATTGGCCAATTTCTCAAATTCCTTCTGATACACTCTCACAGTGCCAGTCTGGTGAAGTTTAGTGAGTGCTCTTGTGAAGTCATCAAAATTACTTGGGCCCAATCATTGAAAAATGAGTTGGAAAAACTCTATCCATTGTGGTTCTTCATGATTCTTGATGTATCAATGGAACCATTGAAGGACTTCATGTTCCAAATGAAAGGATGCAATTGGGACTTTCATGACATCAAAAGTGTTATGCAAATTTAAGTATTGTTATGTCCTGTAAATCCATCTAGTTGGATCATCACCATTGAAGTGATGGAAACCAAGACTCGACCCACAAAAGTTGCTAGAAGAAGAGAACCTAGTGTCTACAGAAGGCTTAGCCTGTCATTGATTGCTCATAGTTGAATGCTGAAGATGGAGGTTGAGAATTTTTTTATCTATATCTTCAAGTTTGGTCTTTGTAAGTTTTAAAACTGTGTAGAGAAGCAAAGCATACAAATTCTTTTAAGCAAAATAGAGATCACAACACATCAGTCACACTTAAACACATAGATTTACCCTAGAAACCCTTAACCGGGAAAACCAGAAAACCTTGGAGCCACACCTCCTATTTTCTCTTCATTACATTATGAGATCCTCACAATACAAAATATAGNCGTTAACCCAGATTAGAAAAAGACTCCAAACCCTTAACCAGGATTAAGTTACATATTTTTAGACAACTTCTAAAAATAGCCACAAACAGCTATAAATAGCCATAAAATCTATAAATAGCCAAAACATTTTGCTCACTGCGCTCGCATCAGAAATGGCCTAATGGCCATTTCTGAATGGATCGTCGAGTTGCAGCGCTGACATGCGCACCTCCCCTCCATACGCACATGCAAAGAATATAACATATACCCAACATTCTTGAGGGTGGAAAGTTCATCTTCCATTTGTTTGTTTTCTTCTGCACGGGTGATAGCCAGGTTTTTTTTATATATTAAAGATGGAATTGATTTGTGATAGCTTTAGATAGATGCAATCTGCTATTTTTCAACTGACAATATATATAGACCTCAAGTATGTTTGGTTTCCTAAATGTTCAGGGGAGTCACTCGGGGACCCATGTTGTTTAACGGCTTGCGTATTGGGGCAGTACCCTTCACTACACAACTTAGGTAAAATTGATAATCGCTTTGCCACAAACAACAGCCCTTGGTTTACCTCATGTGTGGGAACTAGTCAATCAGGTAGGCATCGTTGCCCTTTTCACTTAGCAGGTCCTCTCAATGGCCAACTACTTTGGGGCTCATGTGGTACTCCTCACAATGAGTTTTAGGGTTATACCCAAGTACTTCCCACAGTTAAGCAAAGATGGGTTATTCCCTGGTCCAAACTTGCAATTGAAATAAACAATACAAATGCAAAGAAGAAGCATTACTGTAATAATAACAAAGCTGGGAAGAACTGCAAAATGATGAAATTCTACTCTATGAGCCAAAAAAACCCGTAAATAGAGCTAGGGTTTTGAGACGAAAATTTTAAAATGAGTAGAAACTGATCTATATTGCTCAGAATCGCTATTATAATCTATTTTTGGAACTAGAACAACCACACTACATCTACCCTCATGATCAGAACAGAAATATGGGCACCCGATCAAAAGAGTTTTGCTCTATAATTTTCGTAACCCTCACCGAAATTCTGAAAAAATAGCCAATTTTAAATAAGCAATATCTCCACTTTCAAAACTCCAAATGAGATGATTGTTTTTTGAAATTGCGTATTTTTGCAAGAGGAAACTTGGTGGAAACATGGTGTTTCTAGGAAACTTGGTGGAAACTGCGTATTTTTGTAATGAGTCTCATTGTATATTTATATTTGGGTGCACCCAGTTGTGGTGTAACCAGTGTACTTATGTTCTTCTTGTGGTGGACATTGTGTTTACTTATATATAAGTTAAACTTGGTAAAATGGATAAGTGTAAGAAAACATAAGTTGTGTAGGAGGTGTAGTCTACCAGGTCCTATCCTGGGTTGGTCGTTCCACTAGGAGTGGTTCTTAGGCAGTGTCGCACAATAGGAATACCAAAAACCTTCAAGTGATGGGGTAAACTCTCCAGGACCATGACAGGTGGTATCAAATTTGAATCTTACTGAACATGACTCTTCACTACAATGTGTTGCAGGAGGTTTCCAAAAGTTGAAGCAACAAGATTTGGAAGCAAGCTAGTTGGTTGACGGGAGTATGCACTTAGTAGCAATGTGCTTGACATGTTGTAGCAATGTTGCGGATCCGAAAGGGAAATTTCATAGGAATTAGGGCACGTGGAAGGAGGTCATTGCAAATGAAGAGTGCTTAGATCTATAGTTTGGGAAGTTAGGATGAACTTTTGGGGTGTTTAGATGAAGTGAGATAGCTTTTCGGGAGACATGGAGCAACATGATCCTAAGTCATGTTGTGAAGGGATGATGAAACACAACCAGTGGATGACTAATTCCCACAACAACGTAGAATCTTGAAAATTTGGTAAAGGTGTCGGTGGAAGTGTGCCTAGGAAGGAGGTTCTTGGCATGCAAATGAATTTGGATAGAATAGTCAAGAGCGATTGCAGAAGGTGTGCTCGCCCGAAGTGCACCCAAAGTTTAGTATATATTTTTGGATGATGGAAGTCATGAGCTACTGGAAAGGTTGATTGGAGAAGACAACAACACTAGGAGACACACTTAATTTCATTTTGAGCTAGTCGTTGAAGGAACTGGGACAAAATTCCTACCAAGAGGATTTGAATGTTGTAGACAAACTCATGGAGTGTTGAGAAAGATGCAACATGTGCTTGGAGAAACTGGATGGTAGGACTGTAAAAGTAAGTTGTGTGATAGAATCAAGAGGCAAGAGCAATGGGCTCTTTGTGGCAATAGTGACTGTGACACCATGAATTAGTGGTGTGATGAACAACAAAAGAGAAGGTGGCCATGAAAAAGGGCGCTTCACAGAGGAGGTAGTAGTTGATGTGTGATCATATGCACTTGGGAGGTGCTCACCTTTGGTATGAGATTTAGTATGGGTTATCCAAGGAGACAATGCATATGTGTCAATTGGTTGTGATGAATCCAAGTAATTGACAAAAAGGTCTTGCAGAATAATAGAGGATTCTCTAATTTCTCATCATGCTAAGAGGGAAGCAGGTTGTGAAGGGATAAGTATGTCAGTTCTTTGCAAAGAATATTGTGGAGGTGACAGGTCGCAATAGGGAATTGATGGATTATTGTGTCGAAACTTGGTGTTTCTAGGAGGTGCAAAAAGGAACCACTCCAGCATGTGATCGTCATTGTGGGTTAGTGTTGAGAACTTGGAGAGCAGTAGGAACTCAACCTAATCATTTTCTGAGTTGCATGGAAACAATGTGGTAGAGGTGTAAGATGTAGGCCCTTCTCTGACTGTGCACTCTTCTATTTTTCATGGGAGTGATAGATGAGAGTGGCTTGTAGCATACCTTGAAGGATTGAGAAACAAGTCAAAGAGAGATGTGGATGATAGAAGTGACAATGATCATTTTTTTGTGTTTGAGGAAAGAAATAATACTTTGCCTTCTTAACCAAGAGAAGTGTGTGGACAAGTGGAAAATGTGAAGGAAAAAGGATCAGTTGTGGTGGAAAGGAGATAAAGTATCAAAACATAAGCAAATATGGAATCCGCAACACTTGGGTGGATGGGATTAGCACTGAGTATTGTTTTCTTCGAAAGTTTTGAGGCAGATGTGGTGCCCTTGCCTTGGTTTGACAGAGTTGCATGGATGATCAAATTGTGGAGGGATTTAGCTATCTTAGGCATGAGGGTTCATTCACATGGCATTGAGCGTGATGGTTGGGATCACTACCCAACTAGTTCAAAACATGGGATCTAAAAATGGATAGTTATGTGATGAGAAGACACACTACCAAAGGAAGTAGTAGGTTGATGGTCCAATGATTGGATAGTTTTGACTCCTTCTATGGAATACTCAGTTGCAACAATAGTTGGAAACAACTACAGTTGAGACATGCTCATGGACAATGGAGTGTTCATGGAAATGTTGCTAGGACTAAAATAAGTAGGGTGGGGAAGGATGTAATGATCTTGAGTGTTTGAAAAAACTTGGGGTTACTCCCAAACCGCATTGGAATCCCATCGATTGGAGTGAAAACTAGTTGCAAATGCGTCGATGGGCCGATCACCCATAGAGAATACCTTTGGGATGGTTGAGTTATGTGGATGGTGGGGATCTTTCTAAGAAGTGGATAAGTATGCCCACACCCATGGGATATACTAGAGATGAAGTGTCGTGCGTATCGCACAATGATCCCATTGCATCAGGTTGGAAGTTGGCACGAGTTAGAAGCTTAGATGATGTGGGGGATGAATCCCACACTTGGGATTTTTGGTGGAAAGGGGATTTCTTTAGGAGAAGATACACAAGTTGGAATGCCGACTTGTTGTGGGTGTGGAATTTTGGAGGGATTGGAAATACTTGTATAAATTCCATAAGATGTTTGGATAGAAGCATTCATTCAACACAAGGCACCTCAAGGATTCACACTTAGAATGGTTTAACTCCTGCAGGAGGAAACTTCCCTTTGGGAGATGCTCTACAGAAGGGTTTTCTGGGAATCAGAGGATGCAGGAGCACGTAGTTCCCAAGTTGTGCTGGTAGGTGAGCTCCCAAGTCAGGATGGTGTCACAAATTTGGAGTGGTAAGATCCCAAAACGTGTAGGTGAGCTCCCAAGTTATGTTGGGTGACGGAATTGGAGTGGTAAAATATCGAAACATGTAGGAAAGCTCTCAAGTCATACTGGTGCTTTAGAATTGGTGCGACAGGATCCCAAGGTGTGTTGGAGCACAACAAGATCCCAAGTTGGGTTGAGGAGCTTCCAAGTACTATTAGCTATTGCAAATGGTTCTATATTTACACAAGGGAACACACTAGTTGCAAAAGTGCCTTGGAGAGTAGATGTCAGTCTTGGGCAGAGGTGTATACATATGAAATATGTTAAGGTGATATCTAGGCTGGACTTGGCAGGTTTCCCCTTGTGATGATCTCAAGCAACATAAGTTCTTGACTAGTATCAACATGAGACTTAGGTGAAGGAACACCTTGAAAATAGGGTGTTGGATGTGGGTACAAGCAAGAGGCTTGTACATTTATGATGGGAATCACACTCCACAAGGAGATGTATAAGAAGGTAATCAAACTAGTTTGGGCAAAGAGATGTACAATTCTAGGTAGGGGTAATGAACTCTTGAAGATTCAAGAGAGGCACATCGATAGGACTTCGGTAACATGCTCTTGGAATACTTAGTGAGGTGTGCGTTCATGCGATGGGTTACTGGGAGAGGTGTTAGGCTAAAGGAATATAACCTTATCCATGCCTTAGTATTGTTGGATGCACTAGGAAAGGTGATGAGCTACATGGGATGTGAGCAGGAAGCACTACACATCAATAGGACACGAATAATATGAGGAGGAACACTTTGGTAGACTCAGCAAATTGACAAGATTAGTAGATTTAGTGCATTCTTCAAGGTGCGGTGAAGCACTCCTCATCGAGAGAATTGACATGGGAATTACGAGGAGGAAAGAATGAATATGCGACGAAGTGTAATCAGTACCGTGATTTGATTTTAAATTGAGTGTCGCCGGTGAGGGCACACTCTGGGATGAGTTGCCAATATGGGGCATCCTCCATTATTTTAACAAGTCTCAATGTATATTTATATTTGGGCACACTCAGTTTTGGTGTCACTAGTGTACTTGTGTTCTTGTTGTGGTGGTTGTTGTGCTTACTTTTGTATAAGTTAAACTTGGAAAAATGGCTAAGTGTAAGAAAACATAAGTCATGTAGGAGGCGTAGTATTCTAGGTATCGTCTCAGGTTGGTCTCTCCATTGGGAGTGGTTCTTGAGCAGTGTCACATGGTAGGGAGAAGAACGAAAACCTTCAGTTTCTGGGCCAGACTTTATGGGACCATGACAACTTCTAAGTTGACACAATATATTGTTCGCGACAACTATCCATTTCCCAAGTTGGTTGACTTGTGCGCTAAACATTACAACCCATCCACTTCATCTTTCATGTTCACTACAAATATTTTTCGTATCAACACATCTGTTATTTCTACCATTCTAGAAACTTCCATGGGCACTATTGTCTTAGCTTCAAAATTACAAAGAAAAAGGTAAGCATACTTTGCAAATGAGCAAAAAGCATCCATATTTAAAAAGAAAGTGTCATACAACCAAGGTGCTATTGAAATCCCAACTCCCCCATTTAATACCAAGAACTACGCTAGGTGGGCCCATGAGTCCATCTCTAAGTTTACCTTAGACCAATTGAAATCTTATTATAAGAAAGTGTCATTGTGAATAGATAACCACACAAACCTGAGAATCCAAATAATGCAGATTAGATCATATCAATCACCGTTCAGATGGCATAGATTGACAAGACAAATAATGTCGGTAATTTCCAAATAGATGAGCACCAAAAATAGTTAGGTAACATTTCCATGTACCACAACATAGCCATGTGAACACTTTTCATGCTTAACATGGTCTCACACCATGGCCATGAATACGGTTAACGTGTCTATGTAAGAAAAGTCAAGGATAAAACAAGAATATGACGATAATTGTTAACCAATCATCATTGTGAAAAGAAAGTAGATATATTATGGTTTGAGCAGAAGATGTGTATCAAGTTCATTCAAAAACTAGATCAAAGTGTTAATATTTGCATGTAAATCAATCACTATGTTATATATCAACCCTCATGTGCCCATTGAAGTGGATGCATGTTTACATATCTACCTTCATGACTTAATGAGGGTTTATTTGCTTTGGCTTGATATTTATCAAGGTCATAAGATCATGTTAGAAAATAAGAAATATATTTACGAGATAATATATTATGTTCAATGCAAGGTTAGTAATTACTAGTTTCCTCATTGGTTAAGGAAGTTTGTATAGTATTGGTTTAAGGAACTTTTCTCAATTGGAATTTTGTATTGCCCTTTTTTCCTTTTTTTTGGATGACAATGCTTGATCGATTCATGATGTAGAGATAAACATTTGAAGAAGACCATATTGTCACTGAATTAGGAATGAAAATATAAATCATAGCAAGCTCATCATTATTTGGAGTATTGTGGACAAAGTTCATTATTTGCTTTTTGTTTGGCATGGTGTAATGATTTTAGGATATCTAGAAATGGGTGAAGAGTGTTTATGTTATGTCATCATATTGAGGATTAACAAGGTAGGAATATTAATGCAGGAGCATCTTTGGTTTAACAAGTTTTCTTGCACAATCATAGACTAGAGGTTAATGTTGTTACCTATGTGGTTGATGCTACAACAATAGGGAAATACTATGGGAGATTATACATGTGGTGTTGCAACAAGCTACTTCAATTTTCACTGACGATAATATCATGTTGTTGTTACTCATGCTCGTACTCGTGCCATTACTCATGATGATATTTTTGCGAATACAAAAAGAGGATGGAAGCTTAGTGCATTATATCTACAGGTGGCAATTTTTTCCATAGTGAAACTGTTGAACCTGCAACAACAACAAATAGTCAATAATAAAGTAGTTAGCAATCTAGTTGTGATTAATTAATAATGTGCTAATAAATGGCATGTTGTTACTATGGTTTCTTTTATTAATAAATTAGATTAAGGTTTAGGTTTTATGGTTTGTTCGAGCTTGGAATAAAACAACTCCCATACACTGATAACCAAAGTAAATCCTTTCCAACTGCAAAATGACTCAGTGCGAGTTCAAGGATTTACCTCTTTGTATTCCAATCTTGCTTATGTCAATGGGCATGGGTCGATGTAGGAAAAAAAAAGAAAAAAGGAGGAGCACATGTAGAAGTGTAGATACCCAACCTGGAAATGGGATGCAAGAACGCCCAGAAGAGAGGAGGAAGTGTGGGAATGCTAGTCCAAAAAAAGAGTTACAACAGAGTAGAGTTGCATCATAGGAGAGTTGCAATAGAGGAGAGTTGCAACAGAGGAGAGTTGCAGCAGCCTGAAAGTGTGCACACTATGGGTGTGAGAGTGATTTCCCAATTGTGGTTGATACTCAAAGATGAGTGCTATAGATGATGAAGTTTGTAATAAATATTAATGTGCATGAATAAAAATAATTGTTGATTTAATTCTAGTTGATGAATGTGTGATGCAATTGTGGTTTTTAGCTTGTTTTGCATCTATTATTCTCTCTGTGGTTGGTTGTATGTTGTGCATTCTAAACTGCACTTACTGGTTGCATCAAATGTGCATACGAGCATTTGGCATTCTTATTATTTCCATGATATGTATCATCATGTCTTCTAAGTAGAGTTTGTTATGAGATGGTAGGACTTGTTAAAGACTGAAATTGTACCTAGTTTTAATGTGTTTTTTCTTAAATGTATGTTCCTTATTTACTTCTTATGTTATCTTAGTTTAAATTTAATTGGTTTTGAAAGATTTTTTTATTTTGTATAGTTTTGGTTTTAATTTATTTTATCTTTTCCTAAGTTTTTATTGAAGGGACTTATCAAGTATTATATCTTTGTCTAAACTCTTCAAATACTGAGTTAATTTTAGTCCAATATTCATATCCAAGTTCTAAATTTTATTTGGAGTTGGTTTGCTTAATGTTTCATGATGAGGTATTCCCGCATGCAAAGTCCAAACTCCATACACTAGAGCACTGTAGGAATTGAAAATCATAGAGAAGCATGGTTTACTTACGGCAGAGCATGGCCCATTTCATACAATGATGTTAGGAGACTTGCAGACAATTGTTCGGTATATCATGACACATGTATGAACATGTTGTGGATATCATTGAGAGAATCAAGGATTTGAACTACCATGACTTCAAGTTTAGGGTTATGAATCTCACGGCTGCAGACATGTAGTTGAAGGTTCTTGAAGTTTCCCAAAGAAGTAAATTAGCCAAGTTACAATAGAGATATGGGGAAGAGTGGAAAAATTAATAGGTTCGAGCCCACAGACACCAGTTGGGCCATGAAATTCCCAAAGTGTACAATTTTTTTTAAGGAAGCAAGGTGATTTAGTTTTTTCGAGAGGATCATTGGTTTTAATGTTGAAATGTCACGTCATTTCTCTCAGAATCTCATCAATGGTGATGTAACGTTTAACACTCTTGAGTTTGAGCTCACAGAGGGTTTAGTAGCCGAAGTCACTGGTATCTCGATGGATGGAGAATCCTGGTTCAAGAATACCTCGTTCCATTTCAACTCTAATGATTTCTTATTGCCAGGAACTGAAACCCTAAACTGGAGAAAAGGGGTTCACTTAGAAAATTTTAAGCCAAAATGGAGAAAAGCAATTGGAATTATACAGAGTTATATCACATGTGATGGCATGTTCGCAGCAGTATTTAAATATCATGTTAGGTTTTTACAGCACCTGAACCAACAATCCATGATGAATTTGCCATTTTTTCTTCTAAAATTCCTTCAGAAGACGTCGAATAGAATCAAAGGACATTATGATCATACAAAATAGTCGTTATTTCATCATGGTTTGATCAAATTAATCATTTATACAGTTTTAGAGAAGGAAAATAGAAGCTGGGATCAATTTCTATTTTGGTCAGGGTTTAGCATTGAGTAGGGTGATCATGCAAAGAAGAGCTTACTTAATAAACAATATGGTTTTTTTAAGAAATTCAAAAGAAAGGTGATTGAAGACTTAGTACAGGATAGTTATCAGAAAACTAGTTCATGTCAAAGAGTTGAAGACCCTGGCAAGGAAGATCAGAAAAAGCATTGGAAAATGAGCAAGAGTACATTTTGGAAGATGAAATAATGGATAAGTCAGTTAATTTGAATCCTAAGGAAGATATTAGTTCAACAGAACAGAAGCAGAATGTAATATTTGCACAAGAAAATCTAACCACAGTATTCGTTGTTGCTTATACGAAGGATAACATGTTGCAAGCTCCAAATGTTAAGGCAGATATAAAGGCTTTCATGCAGCTAGAGAAACCAAGATGGAGGCCAAAGACCAGAGCTACAAATAAGCTCAGATTAAACATGAAAAGAATTTTGAACCCTAAGCTGAAAAAAGAGAAGATTATAGTTATTGAAGACTCCTTCAGTGAGGAGAATAAGGAAAGTGAAGAGAATTTGAGCCCACAACAAGATTACATTCAAGAAGATCATTCAATATCACCAGAACTGGTTCAAGAAGACCATGAGGTTTCAAAAGAGCAGGTTACTCCCATTATGGAATAGGGTATGATTTCAGGAGTCTCATTTGCAAAGGAACTAATGAAGGATATGCAAGAAGAAGATTTGATTTTTAAGAAGTTGGATATTCCATGGTTGTCAAACCAGGATTCTACATTGCTTGGAGAGGTGCATATGGATTCTGAAGTTGAGAATCTTAGGAAATCTCTGCAACAACATAAGTCACAAATTCATTTTCTTAATGAATCTAATGACAGGTTTGTAACTACAAATAAGAGATTAAGGGAGGACATGGAAGACATTAATGCACATTACCATGAATTGATAGTAGTGTCAAAAGAAGCATTGAAGATGGTGAGAGAAATACAGAATCATGCTGAAGATCTAACCAAGCAAATCCAGGATTTAAACAAGCAAAATAAAATGTTGTCAAGTAGAGTTAAAAGCTTGGAGACACAACAAGATCAAGATAAGAAGATGTCCCATGCATTGGAAGGGATTTCCATGCTAGCTGAAGTAGCCAAGTAGTTATGGGTGCCACCTAATGTCCAGCTGTCAAGTATTTCATTTTGTTATAATGTATATAGTGGTTAATCGTTTGTTGTATTTAAAGATTCGAAGTTAACATATAACTGCTTATTGTAACTCCCTTGATATTAGACCTAAAAGATAGTTATGAAACTGCTCTATTTTGTATAGGATAAAAGGAGAAAAGTTTAGTGGAGTAGGGTTTGATTTTTGTTTCAAGAAGGGCTATAGAGCTAAAGACTTTGGATATATATTTAGACTGATACCTATGACTCTCATGTAATTTTTGAATACTGAGACTGATTTATACTTGAATATAAGCCATATTATCTAACCTATCGATTTTGTTTATCGCCAGTTTGACCACTCAGTTTATGATATCATTTCTTGATTAAATTTTTACTCATGTGAATGCTCATATGTTGTGGACAAAACCAGTATTCTGCTTATGAATGTTTATGTGTTATTTTTATCTTTGATGCATTTATGTCTCAGTTTATCAATGTTATTTCATGATTCAGTGCTTGTATTAGTTTGATAATTGATTACCTTCTTGTGATTGAAACCTTCAAACCAAAAAAATTACAAAAAACAAATCCCTTTTCTTTTATTTGTTTTGAGATTGTACTAGCTTGTTCCCTTTGTAGTCTATGGACAATTTCTAGCACAAACAGGACCATCTTGGTTTGTCCCAAGGGTTTTCAATCAAATTCCACATTGGTGTGAAGAAATATGTCAATAGGCCTAAGTACTCACCCATTTGTGGACATCGATGTTATGATTTATGTTAGAGATCACCATTCTCTATGTATGTACTACTATTTTAATATCTCTATAAAAACTATGCCAATATTGATGTAGAAAAAAAAGAAGCATACTACTTGTTAGTTTTCAAAGATCCAACTCAATGTGAAAACTCCTTCACATTCCTTCCAAGTGGAGAGTTACAAATTCATTAAAAGATAGGTTTATTATTTTTCCAAATTTGCCATAAACCAAACATCACTCAATGCTGTTAGAGCTAGTTTCACTTCCCTTAGAAATGAATATTGTGATTGTCTATTTGCATAACATTTTAAAACTAAAAGTTCTCTCTTTGATCTCACATAATCTATGAAATTACATTTAGTTCTCCCATAATATGTTAGAATGATGAAAATAATATTGTTTCGTAAAAACTTGGACATACATTCTACATTACATTTAAGAGTGACACCATAAATTTTGGACATCCCAACTTCCATGCTAACCCCATATATGAAGTTATATTAGTTGCCACTATGCTTTTCATCTTAAACATTTTCTCTAGCAAAAGCTACCTTGTTAATCATCATTAACAACATTAATAAATGGTTCCTAAACTACCATGTAAGTATTGTTAACACTTACCATTTTAATTAAATTTTCTTAATTTTAAACTTATTACCATACAAAGTGCCTAGACTACAACACAATTTATACCTTATTTAAAATAAATAATAAATAATAAAAACATTAACAACAACAACAACAACAAAATGCAAAAAATGCTTTCCTTTAGAGAGTAACTTAGCTCGCATAAAATTAAATTACATTATGTTGGATTATTTTTATTTATTTATTTTTATGTATATATTTGATGATGATGATTAGTCCACTGAAAGCCACTTAGTCCTGCAAAATATTATTCTTAATATCAAAAAGCTTAAAAAGAAGTGTTTCTTAGGTTACGATAACTTTGACATTATAGAAGATTATAGAAATTAATTTTATAACAAAAAATATGAAATTGTAATTAAATATGAATATACCAAAACACTAAAAATAAGTGATTATCATCATAAATACTCATAATCTCATAAAATTTACATAATATTTTAAAAATTGGATAATAAAAACTAATTATAAAATTTTCAAATAATCATTATAAAAATAATACTATATAATATTTTATCAAATCACAAAATACACACAACAAATATTAAACACCACATAAAAACAACAAAATTATATTTTCACAAATTCTTTACAAATTAATAATAATGAATATATTTATAAAAAATATGTCCAAAACAATAAAATATGTTCAATATAAATTTCATAATTCCACTTGGCCTATCCCTGCCTTCCTTTCATGATTTCTTCCAAACCCTAAATCTTGACCATATCGTCTGTTAACGTGTGCTATTGTGCATGAGTCGGCGGAGTTACAATCAAACTTTGACGAAGCCGCATGCATTTGTGGAAGGGTCATTGACTCATTGGTGAGGTTGGCGAAGATTCTTCTGATCCACTGCTACCGTTCGTACAAATGCAAGCGAAGACTGTTCAGCTCTCTTACAAGATTCTTCACATCAAGATGTGTGTTGAAAGGCATTATGTACTCAAAGTCAAAGATCTTATTGTAGTTGGTGGATTTGAGTGGCAAATCTAGTTGTGTGAACGATATTAAAACCGAGTTGTCTAAACAGGGGGACTTTTTGACCTTTTATTTTGGTCGGTTCTTATTAGGTTTTTATTATGAATTTTCACAGAATTTTTAAAATGCTTCAAAAATATTGCTAAATCTTACAAATTGTAGATGTTGGAAATTTTCTTATCACCTATTTCTAAGCTTAAAAACACCCAACAAACAACAAAAGTTAAAACAGGTGGTCTTTCCACTCTTTCACCCAGTCAACGATCCTCTTAGGCTGCTCACTGCTCAGGAATTGCTCATCTTTTTGGAGCTTCTTTATTCAACAAACAGATCTGCTTCAAGTGGTTAACTAAGGCATTTGTTGAGGAGCCCCATCGATGAACAGTTTATGAACACCTACCGCGTGAGCTCTTGCAGTTAAATTTATTTTTATATACTGAAATTCTGACGCCGGTAGGGGCTATGTACATATCGTCGCTGGGTTTATCCAGGGTGGGGACGGCTTTAGCTGACCGCCCAATCACCCGTTCTATAGGAGGAGCTCTTGCAGTTAAAATCTATCCATCATGTGGCGCTTTGTACAGATAAATTTTCTTCTTTCAATTTCTGGATGGTTGAATAGAATTAAAATGAAATTTATTGGATTTAGTAACAAATGTATATTAAAATGACATGGTATTGTTTGAGTTGATTTAATGGTTAAGAAAACGTATGTCATTTTAGAACATCATAGATTTAAATCTAAATAAGGATAAGATATATATACAGCTTCTTAAACTTTAGCTGTCTAATAACTGTATTAAAGATGCCTTTTTTCATAAACAAAGGGATCGGTTTAACAGTTAAGGACATATTGTATTGTTATTATTGTACATGGTACACCAGGAATTACATTTTGTTATTATTGTACATGGGATAGAAAGAGTGACATAATTTACATTACTTTCTTTTTTATTGCTTGGGAAGTTGAAAACAACCTTAAGAAAATTGGAATGGATAGCTAAGATCATCATGAATGATAATGGAGTCAAATATTGATGATCTAGCATCCTGTATTAGAAAACTAATAAATTTGAGAAGCAATGAAGACTAAAAAATATGGTGAAATCAACTATATCTAATGGTTCTATTTTTTTTATTATTTTGGCTAATTGATAATAACAATAAGAAATTTTGAATGAATAATTACCCGTGCCAAAAGAATAATTAAAAAAACATTTTAGAAAAAATGTAATTTTTTAATAAATATTATAAAGTTTCAAGAGAAAGGGCCTCATTTCAATAACCAGACAATCTCCCTACTCTTGGATACTTAATGATCACTATATTTTTCATATTATACTTTCATATTATATGAGGATGGATGTGAATCATCCTTATTTATTATGATTTTGTTTTAAGAGAAAGGTCATCATTTTCAACAACCTATCAATCTCCTAACTCTTTGGTACTTAGTAAGCATTATAGGTTTCATATTATATTAGGATGGACTTGAATCATGAGAAAGATTCACGTTTCACACCCATTACTTGTCTTTGGCATTTGAAGATTAAAAACATCTATATTCTTGTTGGCTTTTATCTTTTCCTTTATATGCCATGTACTAGCTATTCCACAACATAAAATCCATCACAAAATCCATTTCCAAATAATCCTATCACTCTATTGGCATATCCACCATTGCAAGTACCACTTAATGTCAACTTCCAATAGAAGTTTGTACACCTTATCTAATTTTCACTTGAATTCATTTGTTAAGAGCATTTTTTTATGCTTGTTCATATCATAATTAGCATGGCATTCATTGTCCATACTTAATGTATTCTTCTCTGAAACTCATCATAATGTCATTTCCTTTGTTATCTTTACCTCCACATTTCGCTTTGCAAAAAATCAAAACAAGTAGTGATGGGTTGTGTGTGTAAATTGTAATGGCTTTGGAAACTTATTAGTAAGATTCACTACAAATGTGTGGTTCAATGACAATTTTGAAGAGGAAACAATAAACAGATCAATCGAACCTAAGGAAATGAGGTCATATCGCTTTCTTCATGTTCAAATATTTCACCTCTCTTAAAGGTATTTAACATGTTGACAAATCTAACATGGCTATAGTTTTGTTATCTAATATTTTATTATTACTTGAGAACATTTGCTAACCGCTTGACCACTTAGCATGTAGTTCACAACATCCTCGTTATTGCAATAAATATTTAAAGGGAAAATACATAGTTAAAACTTGAATGTAAATCTCTTAACAATCCACCAATATGGTACAAGTTTGGTCAAGTTCACCAAAAAGATGATGCATAGTTTTTCTTTGGTTCACACAGAATTATGTTAATGATTTTGTTGAGATTAAAACAACTCTATTAAAATCAATTATAACTTATATATTCTTGATTAAGTTTACATATAAGCATGCACAAAATAGACTTTGTTAGCATCACAAAACCTAAAATTGAGATGACAATAATGATAACTATGATTTTGTTCATTCAATTTTATGCATAATTAGTTCCTTCCTCCTCTAATCATTCCCCTTTTGTCAAATTTATCCATCGTTATCTATCATACTCCTTTTCTTCTTATTTCTAGGAACATTGACAATGATACTTTAAGGGTCAAATATTTAAGAAAATGGGTTAGGTCTCTTTCCCTCTACCTTGTCAGAAGCCCAATAATATTGACTTGTATCATTTACAACCTTAATGCTTGAATAAATATTTTGTATGCATTGGTGGGATTCTTAAGATATAGAACATGAAAAATAATTCATGTTATCCTCATATCCATGCAATAGGGATTATGCTCTAACATCCGCTATGTTACACAATTTTTGCATGGTTTGAAAGATAACATAAACAATCAATTTTGTGAATAAAAATAAATACTTAATGATAATTGTTTGTGCTGGAAACTAAATACTTAAACTTGCAACTATGCCAAAATAAACTTCTATCACCCTTCGAAGGGTATATGCGAACATAGACACCTAAAACCAAAATGCAAAAAAACATAGAATACCATTTGAGTTTGGATTACTCCCGCTGCTTTCCTTTTGGGTCTTTTATTGGCTCGACTACTGAGGTTTCCCCTATTACCTAATCTCTGATAGGGGAGTCATGAATATGGTTGCTTTGGTTCATATTGACCAGCTTCTGTAAATCATCCTTCATGTAGCCAATTGTGCCCATTAGCTCATGCAAATCTCGATGGTTGTCTTCTATTCGAGCGTCATGGTTCCCCATCTATTGGGGCATCCATTTGACTTCTTCCGCTATTGAGCTACCTTTTGTTACACCTCTTTTCATAATGTCATAGAGCCATCTTAGGCGCTGCTTGATTTCCTTAAGAGATTCCTTGAGGTCATCCAAAGTAACGTCCCTATCTTCCATGACTTCCTGAGACAATGTCAATTCGGAGTGCATAGCAAGAACTTTCGCTTAAGAACCAGTGGGAACCAGTCCTTTTCTGCAATGCTTAAGGAGCCCAATGAAAAGGTGAAAAAAGGCTCTACAAGGGACGAGTTCACCAAACTATCCTTTGTTGCACCAGGAAGCAAATTCGCTACACCAAGAGAATAACCATATACTGCACCAAGGTTTTCATTCGCTGCTCCAGGTAGACCATATCCTATCGCAGCCCAAGCAACCTTTGAGCCGGGAAATACTTTCACTACACCATGAAATTCATTCACTACAAGCTCTTCACCATATGAGACATGAACACTGTTAAAAACAAGCTTTGATCGAGATGAAACAGGAACATAATGACTTAAGGGAGCTGGAGGAGACTTCATTATGAGGTTTTCCTGGATGGAATGCAGGAGATCTAATCTCACTGAGCAGGACTGGGGCCACACTAAATCCCGTCACATGGGCTGTGAGGAGACAACTGGGCTCCGGAGACCGTGCAACCTGTCGGCTGGAGGAGCGACGGTAAGTGGAGACTTTCCCCATTCAAAAAAATCATTTTTTTATAATTAACAAATTAAAATAGAGGGGAGGTTTAACGCCAACCTTAGACCACCCTTGAACCCCTTTATCCTTGCAAATGTTCCTAAGGGATATAAATTATGTTTTCAAGTTGCCATTCACCTTGGAATATCCCATGTTTAACTTGGCACCTTGGTTTTCCAGCTTATATGCATATGAATTGTTACCTCTGAGAATGTGGAAATAGGAGACTTGAGCATTTGCAGAGACTTGTCGAATTCGCTTATAGATTCTTCAAATTTTGATTGCTCATTTTTTGTAACTATTGATCATTTTGTGGATTACTTGTTTGGAATCTCCCAAGACAAATATTTTGGTGATCTTTAGTTGCTTAGCCAGCTCCAATCCAAAGAAGAGCACAAGCCATTCAGCTTCATTATTGGTTTTTTAACCAAGCCCCCAAGCATAAGATGACACTATATTTCCTCCGAGATCAAAGATGATCCCACATGCACCTGCAAAGAATATATTTGAAATTACAAAGTATTTATTTTTTTATTTAAATTACAACATATTTATTTGGAAGTTCATTAACTTTAATTTTGGAAAATAAAATATTATTACTTTTACAATATTTTATTATGGAAGGGTCGGATGAAAATATACCTTTTAACTTGATGAAAACTAAAAGTTCAAATGTAATCACTGTTGATGTAATTGTAACTTCAGAATGTATTCACCTATGTATCTTATGTCTTGTACCCCGATGTTTATTCTGGGATGTGTCTTTAATGTAATTGAGTCATGTCATGCCCCGATGTTCTGATCGGGAGGATCTATAATGTAAACAAGTCATGTCAAGTCATTGTGCGTAACCCTCCTATTGTTCAAGGGTTAAAGTCCCTGCAGTTCTGGGGCACTAGGGTTATTAGACTCACCTAGTGAAGTTGACCCTAGTTGGGTCGAGTCAAGTCAGGAATTAGTATAAATAAAGAGTGAGCCTCTCTATTTATCACACACTCACTCACACTCAGTTGTAGCACATAGCTGAGGAAGAAGAAGAAACTGGGGATAGGAAGAAAGAGGTTGTTGCTGTCGAGAGATCATCTTATTGTTTTGGGGTTTTAATTTTGGTGTTGATTCTATCTCTGAGGAAGTTGTGGGGTTTTCTCCATTTATGGTTTCCCCGAGGAAAAACACTGTGTTCATTGTTTCTTGTGTTTGATTGTTGTGCTTGTTATTCTCTCAGTTAAAGATCCTAATAATGCTAGCTTAATGTTAAAAATCTAACATGGAATCAGAGCTAACCTCAGAAGAAGACACTGTGCAGCTGTGGGAACTAGGGATTCCTACTTTGTGGATCTTCCTCCACATATTTTCAGCAAAATAAGGTTGAATTAATTCTCCTCCTTAGGGCGCATCTTTCTGTCGAAGCAGAATCCAATTCTGAGGTTTTTCAGTTTTGGACTTGACACTGCTGCCGAAAATTAGGGCTTTCCACAGAAGTGGAATTTTTCAGTGAGCCTGGGCTTGGATTGATATCCTCCCCAAAATCGAAGTTAGGGATCAAGATCAAAGCATTTGGTTGGACAGAACTCTGGAAAAGCAAAACCCTAATCTGCTCCTGAACCAGCACTGGAGGATTTCAACTCCAAATCCAGATCCGACATCTTGAACTGGTAAGATCAAAATATTTTGTATCTCCATTTGAGGTTCCCAGTTAAGATGTCTCATCATACCAAGCTTGATGAAAAGCTTGAGGGAGCTGATAACTTTTGAGCCTGGAAATATAGGATCTCCCTAGTCCTGGAAGAAAATGAGTTGGACTCCTATATCAGTGAGGAGGTTCTAGTTCCAAAGGGAGATGAGGCTAAGGCCTTACCTAAGAAGAAGTTGGTTATGGCAAAGAGGATTATTGCTGATTCAATCAAGGATCACCTCATACCACAGGTGTCCTCCCTAAAGACACCTAAAGCTATGTTTGATTCCCTAACCAAATTGTTTGAAGGGAAGAACATAAATAGGAAGATGACTCTGAGAAACCAACTGAAGAATGTAAAGATCCAAAATGTAGAAACCATCCAGTCTTACTTTACAAGGGTCTCTTAGATCAAGGTACAACTGGAAGCAGTAGATGAAGAAGTAGAAAATGCAGAGATTGTAATGACCACCTTGAATGGTCTCCCTAGATCATGGGACTCGTTTATTCAGGGGATCTGTGCCACAAAGAAGTTATTCAAGTTCAACAGAATATGGGAAGAATGCTCTCAAGAAGAAGCTCGGATAGCAGCTCGAGAAGAAAAGATGGGAAGTGAAGATCAAGCTCTCATAGTACAATCCAAGAAATCCAGATCCAGACACCACAGAAGTAAGTACTCTCATCAAACGAATAACTCTAGAAAGCCTAGAGATTTGTCTAAGTACATTTGCTATACATGTGATGAAAGAGGACATTTTGCTAGAGACTATCCTAAAAATAAAAGTAGCTCTCACAAGAAGAAGGGAAACAAGAGAAGACATCATGTTCATGCTGCAGAGGACGATGAACCTTCCACAAAGAGAAACAGACATGTCAGTTATGATTCTTCAAGTGATGAAGAATATGTTCTGATCTCCGCTCTCGCGGAAACTATCACACATGGCAGCAATGATTGGATTATAGACAGTGGTGCTTCCAAGCACATGACAGGATTCAAGGAATCCTTTGTGAAATTATTTGAACATGAATCACCTCACAAGGTGAAACTTAGAGATGACTACCAATATCCAATAAAAGGTAGTGGGGAATCCTCATACAAGCTAGACTCTGGAAAGTCCATGACAATGCGGAATTATTGTTTGTACCAGGACTAAAGAAGAATCTCCTCTCCATATCTGCAATAAATGCAAAAGGAATGAGGGTTGCATTTATAGATCGTCAAGTCATCATGTGGCCAAAAGGAAAGACCATTAATGATGCAGTAGTGATTGGGGAACAAGAAGGAGGCTTATACAAATTGAAGGGACATCCAAAAAAGCTTTGGTTCATGACTCAGTAGAACCAAATGAGCTTTGGCATGGAAGGCTTGCACATGTGCATTACAGAGCACTACCACTTGCAAGCAAAGCTGTTGAAGGTCTCCCAGAAATGCAGACAAAACATGAAGGTGTATGCAAAGGATGTGCGAAAGGGAAGAACACAAAGAAGACATTTCCAAGTAGCGAAAGCAAGGCAAAAGGAATCTTGGAAATCATCCACTCCGATGTATGCGGTCCAATGTCATCCAGTTCACTAAGCAGGTGTGCATACTATGTTTCTTTTATTGATGATTTTTCTAGAAAGGCATGGATATTATTTATGAAGAACAAAGATGAATTATTCAGTAAGTTCAAGGAATTCAAAGCCTTGATCGAGAACCACACTGAAAAGAAGATCAAGACCTTTCGATCAGATAATGGCGGAGAATTCACTTCGAATGAATTCAAAGAGCTATGTAAAGACTCAGGGATTAAGAGGGAGTTGTCCATTCCTTATAATCCACAATAGAATGGGATTGCAGAAAGGAAGAATAGAACTATCATGGAAGTTACAAGAGCAATGCTTCATGATCAAGATCTTCTGATGCATCTTTGGGCCAAAGCTGCCAAAATAGCGGTGTATGTACAGAATCGTACTCCACACAGAGTACTCGAGAACAATACTCCTGAAGAATTCTTCTTTGGCAAGAAACTAGAAGTCAGCCATCTCAGAATATTCGACTATCCAATGTACATTCACATTCCAAAAGAGAAGAGGACAAAATTAGATCCTTCGGGAAAGAAGGGTATATTTATGGGATACTCTGAAAGCTCGAAGGCTTACAGAATATACTTCCCAGGGTTCAAGAAGATTGACATTAGCAAAGATGTAACATTTGAGGAAGATTCATCCTACATCAAATCCAGAAAGAAACTGGCTGAAGAACCTGAAGAAACAAGAGAACCTAGAATTCATGATACAATCATGAACAAAGAAGATCGAGAACTAGAAGAACCTCAAGAACCTGTAGATCCACCTCTGGAGAAGAATCCTCATAAGAGGAAACCTGCTTGGGTATGTGAAATTATCCAAGGTGCAGAAAGATATTGTTGATTGCATGGGCAGACCCGGGTTTACTATAATCAACCAACAACACCCCTAACTCACTGGCCCTTTCGGCGACAGACCGCGAAGCGATCTGAAGTCTCACCCGAAGTGAATCTAATGGGTTGGCCAAGACTCAAGTGTCTTGGACCAGGTTCTGCGCATCCTACTTTTCTTTCTCTTACTCCTTATAAGTCACAAGGTCAGCTATATCTGCGCATCGCACATCCTCGTCTCCTCGCAGCACTTCTAGCCGTGCGATTCTTATCCACGCGCAAGTCGCACGGATTCTTCCCATGTCGCGCAACTTCCACTTACTCACAATATCTCCAACCGTATCGCATCTCCGCGCACCGCGAGACACCCAACCTCTCCTCAACGCTAAGCCCTCAGCTCGCAACCTTGCGCACCGCAGCTCCTCTGCCGGTGCGATATCGCCTCTCTGCGATATCTTACCACTGCGACTTTGCACTCTTAGCGTTGACTGTGTCACCGTGCATAACTCTACTTTCCAGAAGTTATATTGTGATTAAATGGTCGTTAGAAACAGACGTAAAGGAGTCTTTAACAACTTACTAAAATACTTCAACTTATCTCTATCTTCTTGCATTATCATGAGCTGAACAATACATACATTCACTTACTGCAACTAACATCATATGCATAATAACCAGTAACAATAAGCAAGTACAATCACATTCATGCAACACATAACACGCAGATTTAACGTGGTTCACCCCCAGGATGGGAGTTACGTCCACCAAACTGTGCTTCTATTATATATCTTGAGGGAAGTTAGCACAGTCTGTTGCACTGCATATGCAGCGCGAGATCTCTTCTAGATCTCTGGTCTATTTCTATCTCTATATTTCCTTTCTTTCAATAGATCCTTCCCTCTCTTTCCTCTCTGTGGATGGTTACATACAGACTCAAATGACTCACAGACAAGCTAGATGTCTGGATCGTTACAACACAGTCTGTCTGACTAACTCCTGAGTCTACTCAAAAATACTCTACTGACCAACTACGACTCCTCCTACGAGCCAACCCACTGGCTAACTGACTGATTAGCTAACCCTTTACAATACAAAATGCAAGCTTTTATAGGCGGCCCGAAGGTCTCGCCATTACAACACTGTGGGCCTGTCCCAACAGTAAACCCATACCCTAATTAGTGACAGTCGGTCCTCTCTATCCTTGAGGTAGCCGCTTCCCGTCACACCACAGCTCTCTGTGGTCTTCCATGCTTTCCGGCACTGATCATGGGTACTATGCACCGCTTCTCTTTCTGTCCTTCGCCTTCAATGCTTGAGCCTCGTTGCTCCTTCTTATTTATGAGGGTCGCTGAGCCCTCCTGTCTTCCGCCGCTGCCTTCAATGCAGTGGTTGAGCTTTCTTCTCTCGGCCGCTCGGGTACCATTGTCTTCTTGACTTTTCTATCCCAAAAGTCATGGTTTCCGGCTCTGCTCTCCAGCTAGAAACGTGCTACGACGTCGTAGCTCTGCCTTGTCTTCCTTCCACCAAAACTTATATCTTTCCGCCAAAACTAGCAGCTTCTTCTGTAGCTGCGGGGCCCTGCTCCAACAGTCCCCTAACACTTACTTGTGGCTCGTCCTCGAGCCACTTGGAACGGACTTCTCTTGCTGCAACTTATCCTTCGCCTCCTGCGAAGTGCGCTGTAACCTGCCTTGAAGTCCTGCGACTTCATTCTTCATCTCCTCAGCACGTTCTTTCACCGAATCAAGCAATGCTTGATCAATCTTGGAGTCCTCTGTTCCTTCAATTTTCTCGCTGGTCGCCGTGAATTCCTTCAGCTTCTGCTCAACCACGTCTACTAATTCTGTGATTTGCTCCTGAAAAGGTTGAAGCAGGTCAGTAATGTGCAGCTCCTTTGTTCTTAACTGTTGCACCTCTTGCTGCAATTGGTTCATCTCCTTCGTCTTTCTCATCTTCTGAAGAGCTGCTAAGCTCTTGATTTCTTCTTTCATGGCCGCTGCAGTGCTCTCTAATTGTTGTATACTCTGCTGGATCTCGACCTTCTGTGGTGGCTCATCTAACTCATCCCATGTGTTCATCGCATTTGTTAGCAATACCCGGGCTTCGTCAATGCATGATTGTAACTGCGCAGAGGTGAGTCGAAAAGCTTCCACTCGCGCTTTTTGGTCTGCTAGGGAGGTGTCTTGTAGACGCGCCTCAAGCTCTGCGATCTGCATTTCGTGGTCTGCCCTTATCCTGGCTACTTTCTCATCCATCTTAGCTACAGTTTGCTCGAGAACCTTTGTTCTTGCTGCGACTCTTTGTAGCTTCTCCGGGGTAGGTAGTGCGAACTCGATGTTGCAGTTAGGGAGTTCTATTGCAATATGCTGTAGTACCTGGGAGAGTTCCTGATCCTTATTCTGATATGTTGTCAACTCGTCGACCTTTTTCTGATAGCTGGTGGCGAGTGCTGCGTTCTTTTGCTTTAGCTGCGCATTCTGCTGGTAAGTCGCAAGCTCCCTACTCCTGAGCTCTGCGCTTAGCTACTGTTGGATTCTGTGCAACTGATCAATGTGAACCTCTGCGAGGTTAACCTCAAGGGGTTGCTTAAACTGGACTGGTGGGTCCGTTTTTTTTGCCGAGAGTCTGATACTGCCTGGTGGGATCAACACAATGTTGAGGCGATCTTTTGCTAAGCTTTCCTCGTGGGGTAGCGTCGATGCGGAAGTTTCTCCAGTGGGCACCTTTACAGGTGGAGCATGTCTCGTGGCAGCCTTCTCTGTAATTGTTCGTATATCTATGAGCTGCTTTTCTACGGCGCTCTGGATCTTTTGCTGTGATTGCTTCACCTCATCAAATGAATCCCTGAGTGTATCACATGTCCTTGTTGCGATGAGTTCGTAATCATCGTCTGTTAGTGCTGTCTTCAGAGTCGGTTTTGAAGTTTTTTGTTTCTTCCTCCCCTGCGTCGTTGTGGTCTCCTGGATTCCATCCTTTGTAGAGGGCGTTGTTGCTGATTCTTCCGGTACATCTCTTTTCTTCTGGCCGTGTAGCGGTACTTCTGTTGTTTGGTGTGCCTCGGTGTCTAGTGGGTCTTTGCCTTTTTCTGGTGGGACTGTCTGGTCGGTCTCCATTGGCAGTGGCGTAGTATCTTCGTATTCATTCCGCCATTGGTCATCAAAACCCTTGATGACATTCTCAACATCCTGCATTGTCATTCTAAACCAGCCGGGAGCCCAGTCGTCCCTTTTAGTCCTTTTAGGCCTTAGGTATATTCGATGGTTGTCCGCCATAAAATTAAGCCGGTTATCATATGCGTCCACAGTCTCTGTGCTGATCCTTGGTGATTGCTGGATAAGGTTCTGCAACATTAAATAATATTCATAAAATACTATTGCGTTAACCTGCTTCCGTGCTGGACTGCTGGTGTCCCATAAACTGGCATATCGCACACCCCTGGGTGCTCCTCCTGGGATCTGCGGGAACTGGCTGTTGGGCGGTTCCTTCCATGCAACGAATGCACACAGTATGAGTAGCCACGAGAAGTGGAAAGGGTGGCTGGCTTGATCTTGGACTGCCAAACAATATTCCTGAAACATGTTTAATAAAAATAACGACCAATTGAACTGCTCTCCTTCGGTAACTTGTATGGCCAGATTGATCACCGATCCTGTAACTTCCTTTGGTCGGACCTCGGTAAGCAGTCTGCCGGCAAGCAGACTGGCTGTAAATCTGAGTGTCTCATTCTGTAAACTCATGACATCATAAGCCCTGCCTCCTCGCTGTAACTGATACTTTTTAACGAGCGCTGTTGGCAGCTTGGGATCCTTGGTCTTTCCTGATACTTGTATGTCGGGGTATTTACCAGTTTTAGACAGGCCAGTAACACGGTGTATCAAGTCAACATTGAGGTCGATTTTGTGACCAAGCCAGAGATAGCCTCCATGTACACACGAGAGGAGGACATGCACCACAGCATTAACCTCTGCGCTACGCCCAAAATGGGGTAGTCTCAACACGTTGAGCAGACCTGACCGCTCAATAATATGGACATGCGGCTGGGGGACGAATTCATCTCTACCTGTGCTTGGGTTCTTCTCGAGCAGAAGGTACGAAGCTGGCTTGAATTTAGGGTATGTCTTACCGTCCGCCAGGTTGTAATCAATAAATTTGACGACAGCAGCATATCCTACTAAATCGCCATTTTCCTTTACTCGAGAATCTATTGGCGGTATAGGCACCGGAAGCTTACCGCTCTTGGAAAGTTTGATGTCTGGAGCGCCTTCAACTCGTGGGATGAGGTAGTCCATTGAACTACGGACTTCATCTTCCCTCTCAGAACCGGATTCCTCCATGAGCTGGGAATGGCTTCTCGTCTTCGGCTGTTCTCTGGTTTGGGACGAGCTCGGCGGGTTAGCTGTAGATGGCGACGCCATAGCTCCTGCAAGGCCGTGACGCTGAAATCTCCTCAAAATGTTTTCCAGCGGCTCGTCCTCCGATAGGACCCACTTAGCATAAAATGGCGGACGTGCAATGGTTGCAACTTCTGAGAACCACAGCACTCTGTAACAACTTAGCTCGTCACAGGGAATGCTTAACACTTACTCTCCAGCTCTCAGTTTTTTCTGCAGGCGTAACTGTCCCACTTGAATACTTTCTGCTTTTGTGCCAAATACGGGAATCCCGGTCATAACGGTCATCTAGATTGGGTGCGCCAGTCATATTAATTGCATGGATAAGACCACACCCGTCCTTCAATCCTCAATAAATGCTAAAATCTGATCGAATTTTCCTCCAAGCGTGTGTATTGGTGCCGGTCTTGTCAGAGATTTAGCAAATCTGGAAAAATTTAATATACTGCTGCCAAATCTACGGAAGGGGATACCGGTCATTTCTTCATTAACTACCTGTCAGATAGTGACTTGACTAGCCCACTGTCGGTTGCAAACTGAATACGTGGCAGGGGGAAACATCTTACTGCTACGATGCAACTCCGCATCACCTGCGCAAACAAACAGCGTCAAACAATTACACACATTTTATTTTTTATTTTTTTTGAGGGTGTAGACTCATTCCCGGCGCGATGCCTCCTTTCAACTACACTGGACATCTACGCCATCCTGAACTGTTCATGCTAGGGCTGAGGGGTGGGGAGGCTGTCACTATAGAGCTTAAGCCTACTGCCGTTAATCCATGTGGATAAGAGCTCCCCGTTCAGCTGGCTGAGCTGAACGACACCTCCTTCGGTGACTTGCTGTATCTGATATGGCCCCAGCCAATGTGTCTTAAACTTCCCTGGGAACTTGATGAATTTGCTGTCATAGAGGAGCACCAAGTCTCCGATCTGGAAAGTCTTGTTCTTAATGTGTCTGTCATGCCAAGCTTTTTCTCGGGCCTTCTGCACTTTCTGATGGAATCCAGCGATGAACATGTCTTCTTCTAAGGCAAGCAGTTGTGCTAGCCTTGCTTCAACTGTGTCTGTATCAGTCATCCCGGTAATCTGAGCGATTCTTAAACTGGGAAGAATATACTCCATAGGCATAACAGCCTCTTGTCCATATACCAAGCTGAAAGGTGTGTGTCCCGTGAGTTTCTTGCATGTGGTTCTGTATGCCCATAAGACAGCGTTAACTCGGAGGTCCCAATCATTCCTCTGACTATTACAGATCTTAGTGAGAGCATTTTCTAAAATCTTATTGAAGGCCTCTACTGTACCATTAGCCTGCGGGTGGTATGGAGTGCTCTTATGGTGCTGGATCTGGAATTCTTCTATTAATGCCTCAATAGTACTGTTCAAGAAATGTGTACCTTGGTCACTCATCAAAATTACTGGGCATCCAAACCTGCTGATGATGTTCTCGAAAAGGAACTGTGCAGCTGTAGCGGCATCACAATTTCTTACTGCTTTGGCCTCCGCCCATCTGGTGAGGTACTCTGTCCCAGTGATAATATATCTCGCACCTGTGTGCTTCCCTGGTGGGTTGATAGGACCCACAAAATCTATAGCCCATTTGTCGAATGCGCGCAGCGTGACCTGCGGTCGCAGCGGCATTTCTTCGCGTCGCGAGGGTTTTCCTACCCTTTGGCAGATATCGCAGCATCTGTAAAAGTCCTTGGTGTCTTTGTGCAATGTAGGCCACCATAATCCTGCCTCTAGGATTTTCTGCGCAGTCGGTTTTCCAACGAAGTGACCTCCTGCGGTTCCTGAATGAGCCTCTTTGATAATAGCGTCTTTTTCATGCGGCATCACACATCTGCGTAGAAATTCATCCGGGCCTAACTTGTATAGGCATCCTGCAATGAGGGTGAAGTCTGCTGCCTTCACAACCAACTGTTTCTTTTGCTGCTTAGTAAACTCATCAGGTGCTACTCCTGTGGTGAGGAATTGAATAATGTCGGTATAGTACTCATCTACGATCTGTATGGAGAACAACGGCGCATCTAGCAGATTGTCTTCTAGGTTACTGGGCTCTTCTCCTGAGTCTAACCGCGACAGATGATCTGGTCCTGCATTCAGTCTTCCTGGTTTTACAATGATTTCAAAATCATACTCCTGGAAGAGGAGTAACCATCTACAGATTCTCCCCCCTAACACTGGTTTATTGACTAGGTATTTCAATGCGGAATGATCAGTAAACATTTTAAACGAGGCGCCCAATAGATAGTGCCTGAACTTCTACAGCGCATATACCATAGCTAAGCCCTCCCTTTCT
>LPNX010548403.1:92261-139515 GCA_001517045.1 Pseudotsuga menziesii
CGGAGTGTGGTGACCAACTGTACAAGTTTAAGGTTATCATCGTTGATTGTTTTAATGGTCCACATAGCTTCGCATAGGAACCAATGTTGTTCCGGGTCTTCTGCTCCTGTACCTTTAAAAATAGGTAGCTTCATGTCGTCTCCCATTCTATTTCTCTGTGGTGGGTTCTGACTGACTGGGGTACTACCACTCAGTGGTGTAGGTGAAGGTGCTGTAGCGGGAGTAGGTACTGACTGTGAGCTAGTAGATGGAGTACCTACGGGGTTATTCTGAGTCCCTGACTGTTTCTGAGGAGTATAGGGGTGGTAAGGGATACCCCCCTCTGGTTCTTCTGTGGTGCTAGGGCTCTGTCGTCTAATACTGTCTGAACTGTCTTCAAATACATGAGAACTAAAATCTACTTTATACTTCTTTCCACTACGTGTTCGTCCAATGTCATCAAAATCACTTTCAAACTCTTGTGACATTACTATCTTTACTTATTCATCTGAAACTAGATCCATTGTTCCTTTTTCATATAGCAGCATCTTAAGGGACAAGTTTAGAGATCTTAGGTACTTACCGCGATATCCTCTGAAGAAGTATCGTTCAGCTGCGCTGAAGCTCTTTCTCTGGTCAACTGCAAATTCTGTAACGTAGCCTTCTAGCACACTGGTAAGCCAGAAGTCCACTGCTCTCGTGATCGGATTGTCAAGGTTCTGCACGGTCTGAATCAGCTCCGGTGTCCAGACAATGTTTCTTTTCTTCTTGAATGTGTTCCTATCTGTCAACTTGGATAACCAGTCGAATAGCTCGTTTTCGTAGGTTACAAAAAATATAGCGTGTATGTTTGAAGCGATATGCTTCTCTAACCAGGCCTCTATGCTTAGTCTCGGACTCCTATTCTCTTTCTTGGCGAACTCCCTTAATTCTGAATCCAGCCACTGGTGAAACTCTTCTCTAGTAGGATGCCAACAGAACATTGACTCCTAGTCGTTTAAATCGGCAACGGAACCATTTGTTGATTGCATGGGCAGACTCGGGTTTACTATAATCAACCAACAACACCCCTAACTCACTGGCCCTTTCGGCGACAGACCGCGAAGCGATCTGAAGTCTCACCCGAAGTGAATCTAATGGGTTGGCCAAGACTCAAGTGTCTTGGACCAGGTTTTGCGCATCCTAATTTTCTTTCTCTTACTCCTTATAAGTCACAAGGTCAGCTATATCTGCGCATCGCACATCCCCGTCTCCTTGCAGCACTTCTAGCCGTGCGATTCTTATCCACGCGCAAGTCGCACGGATTCTTCCCACGTCGCGCAACTTCCACTTACTCACAATATCTCCAACCGTATCGCATCTCCGCGCACCGCGAGACACCCGACCTCTCCTCAACGCTAAGCCCTCAGCTCGCAACCTTGCGCACCGCAGCTCCTCTACCGGTGCGATATCGCCTCTCTGCGATATCTTACCACTGCAACTTTGCACTCTTAGCGTTGACTGTGTCACCGTGCGTAACTCTACTTTCCAGAAGTTATATTGTGATTAAATGGTCGTTAGAAACAGACGTAAAGGAGTCTTTAACAGCTTACTAAAATACTTCAACTTATCTCTATCTTCTTGCATTATCATGAGCTGAACAATACATACATTCACTTACTGCAACTAACATCATATGCATAATAACCAGTAACAATAAGCAAGTACAATCACATTCATGCAACACATAACACGCAGATTTAACGTGGTTCACCCCCAGGATGGGAGTTACGTCCACCAAACTGTGCTTCTATTATATATCTTGAGGGAAGTTAGCACAGTCTGTTGCACTGCATATGCAGCGCGAGATCTCTTCTAGATCTCTGGTCTATTTCTATCTCTATATTGCCTTTCTTTCAATAGATCCTTCCCTCTCTTTCCTCTCTGTGGATGGTTACATATAGACTCAAATGACTCACAGACAAGCTAGATGTCTGGATCGTTACAACACAGTCTGTCTGACTGACTCCTGAGTCTACTCAAAAATACTCTACTGACCAACTACGACTCCTCCTACAAGCCAACCCACTGGCTAACTGACTGATTAGCTAACCCTTTACAATACAAAATGCAAGCTTTTATAGGCGTCCCGAAGGTCTCGCCATTACAACACTGTGGGCCTGTCCCAACAGTAAACCCATACCCTAATTAGTGACAGTCGATCCTCTCTGTCCTTGAGGTAGCCGCTTCCCGTCACACCACAGCTCTCTGTGGCCTTCCATGCTTCCCGGCACTGATCATGGGTACTATGCACCGCTTCTCTTTCTGTCCTTCGCCTTCAATGCTTGAGCCTCGTTGCTCCTTCTTCTTTATGAGGGCCGCTGAGCCCTCCTGTCTTCCGCCACTGCCTTCAATGCAGTGGTTGAGCTTTCTTCTCTCAGCCGCTCGGGTACCGTTGCCTTCTTGACTTTTCTATCCCAAAATTCATGGTTTCCGGCTCTGCTCTCCAGCTGGAAACGTGCTACGGCATCGTAGCTCTGCCTTGTCTTCTTTCCGCCAAAACTAGCAGCTTCTTCTGTAACTGCGGGGCCCTACTCCAACAGATATGGAGCTTCAAAAGAAACACCTAGAGGAAGAAAGAGAACTAGATCATGTTCTAGTTACGTAGCCTTACTATGTGACATTATTGATAAAGAACCTTCCAACTATGAAGAAGCGGAAAAATGGAAAGAGTGGAAGGATGCTATGATCAAAGAGTATCAATCGATCATGAAGAATGATGTTTGGGATGTTGTCGCAAGACCAAAAGGAAAGTCCATTGTAACTTTCAAATGGATCTACAAGATCAAGCATGCTGCAAATGGCAGCATCAAGAAACATAAAGCAAGATTCGTGGCTCGTGGTTTCTCCCAGAAAGAAGGAATAGATTATGAAGAAACCTTTGCACCTGTAGCCAGATACACTTCCATCAGATCAGTACTTTCTCTAGCTACAGTGATGAAATGGAAGATACACCAGATGGATGTCAAGACTGCTTTCTTGAATGGTGTAGTGGAAGAGGAAGTGTATGTGGAGCAGCCACTCGGTTTTGAGACACATGACAGGGAGTCTCATGTATGTAGATTGAAGAAATCCCTGTACGGTTTGAAACAGGTACCTAGGACATGGTACGTTAGAATTGATGGTTTCCTTATCCAGTTTGGGCTTTACCAAGAATAAAGCAGATTCCAACCTTTACTACAAGGTTGAAGATGGCAATCCAATGATACTCCTACTATATGTGGATGATCTGTTTGTAACAGGTATGGATGGGTTGATTGTTGATATGAAGAGGAAACTTGTTGCCGAGTTCGAAATGAAGGACTTGGGTATGATGCAATATTTCTTAGGCATGGAGGTGTGGTAGAATGAAAATGGAATCTTCCTTGGACAAGGGAAGTATGCAATAGAGATTTGGGATGATGGACTGTAAGGCCATAACCACACCTATGGCATCGAACCTGAAGCTATTGAGTGATGCTTCATCTAAAGCTGTTGATGCTACGATGTATCGTCAGATGATTGGATCCTTGATGTACCTGATGAACACGACACCAGATATTTGTTTTGCTGTGAACACCTTGAGCCAGTTCCTGACAGATCCGAGACATGTTCACTTGATTGCTGCAAAGCATATTATGAGGTACCTGAAGGGTACAGTTGACTATGGGCTCAAGTACGAAGCAAATCAGAAGATTAACCTAGAGGGTTATGTTGATTCAGATTGGGCAGGCAGTGCCATCGATAGGAAAAGCACTTCAGGATGCTGCTTCAGTATGGGATTAGCTGTGATCTCTTGGTTTAACAGGGAGCAATCCTATGTGGCACTGAGTACAGTTGAAGCAATGTATGTTGTAGCTTGTTCAGCTAGTTGTGAGGCAGTATGGTTGAGGAAGCCATTGTCTAATTTATTTGATCTCTAGATGGATGCTACTTGTATATATTGCGACAACCAGAGTTGTGTGAAGTTGTCAGAGAACCCTGTGTTCCATGACAAGTCGAAGCATATCGAGATCAAGTATGACTATATCAGGGATATGGTGCAGAGAGGAGCAGTGAAGCTCCAGTATGTTGCGATGGAGGAACATATAGCTGATGTATTGATGAAGCCATTGGAGGGAGTGAAGTTTGAGTACTTCAGGGAGAAGCTTGGTGTTCTCCAGATTGAGGTTCCCTCCAAGGGGAAATGATGAGACCGAGAGCCATTCTGACATGGTGAGAGGATTAGGTTCCTTCCATGGTCAGAGGTAAGGGCTAAGCCATTCTATCATGGTGAGAGGATTTGGTTCCTTCAATGTCAGATATGAGTGCTAAGCCATTCTGATGTGACTGTAGGATTGGTCCCTACATGATCATATGTAAGGGCTAAATGCCATTCTTGGAATGGAGGCACTTGGTTAGTTACCAGGAAAACTCAGTCTGGGACTAAGGGCTATTCTGATATGACTATAGGATGTAGTCTTACATGATCAGATGTGAGCGCATGGCCATTCTGATGTGATTGAGGGATGTGTTCCCACTTGATCAGATATAAGGGCTAATGCCATTCTCTGGGAGAATGGAGGCACCTGGTTAGTTACAAGGAATCCTTAGTCTGGGACTGAGAGCCCTTTCGATGCGGTGTTTTCGAACATGGTCGAATGTAAGTGTAGAGCCCTTTCGATGCGGTGTTTTCGAACATGGTCGAATATAAGTGCTGAGCCTTTTCGATGCGGTGTTTTCGAACATGGTCGGATGTAAGTGAAAAGCCCTTCCGATGCGGTGTGTTCGCACATGGTTGGATATAAGTGCTGAGCCATTTTGGCGCGATGTGTTTATACATGGTCAGATGTGAGTGCTGGGCCTTTCTGACAAGATGAGGTCAGAGGTGAGTGCTGGGTGTGCCTTTTTGACAAGATGAGGTCAGGTGTAAGAGCTGGGCGGGCCATTCTGACTTAGGGTCAGATATAAGCACTGATGAAGACTTACATGAAGGGTAGGCCTACAACCAGCATGAAAAAGGGCTGGCTCTGTAGAACTTCCTGTGACGAGAAGAATCGAGAGATAGCACCGATGATGACAATGATCCAGACTTGATGATGATCCAGATGTGATAATGATCCAGACTTGATGATGATCTAGATCAAGTAATGATCCAGACTTGATGATGATATAGTGATGATCCAGTGGTCGTGATGATCCAAATCCCGTGATGAAGGTGACTTGAAGATGAAGAACACTTGAAGACGATGATGACTTGAAGACAAAGAAGACTTGAAGATGAACAAGACTTGAAGATGAAGACAACTTGAAGATGAAGATGATGAGATGATCCAGTTGATACAGAGAAGAAGACCAATGCTGAAAATTGTGTCGAAAGAATACCTTCCTAGTTAAGAGGGAGTGTTGATGTAATTGTAACTTCGGAATGTATTCACCTATGTATCTTATGTCTTGTACCCCGATGTGTATTCTGGGATGTGTCTGTAATGTAATTGAGTCATGTCATACCCCGATGTTCTGATCGGGAGGATCTATAATGTAAACAAGTCATGTCAAGTCATTGTGGATAACCCTCCTATTGTTCAAGGGTTAAAGTCCCCGTAGTTCTGGGGCACTAGGGTTATTAGACTCACCTAGTGAAGTCGGCCCTAGTTGGGTTTAGTCAAGTCGGGAATTAGTATAAATAGAGAGTGAGCCTCTCTATTTATCACACACTCACTCACATTCAGTTGTAGTGCATAGCTGAGGAAGAAGAAGACACTGGGGCTAGGAAGAAAGAGGTTGCTGCTGTCGGGAGATCATCTTACTGTTTTGGGGTTTTACTTTTGGTGCTGATTCTATCTTTGAGGAAGTTGCGGGGTTTTCTCCATTTATGGTTTCCCCAAGTAAAAACATTGTGTTTATTGTTTCTTGTGTTTGATTGCTCTGCTTGTTATTCTCTCAGTTAAAGATCCCAATAATGCTAGCTTAATGTTAAAAATCTAACAATCACTAGGTAAAATCATTATGAATAACAATTCAAATTTAATCATTAGTTAAGATCATTACAAATAATAGTTATTCAATGAATGGATTAATAGAGTTAAACATTTATGATTTGGCATAGAAGATTGAGAAATCTAACTAAACCATAAATACAAAAAAAATGCTATTTATTTTTTTATTGCTTGTGGCGCATAGAAAACAACAAAAATAAATAATTAAAATCATAATTTTTTTTATTGCTCTACTAAGAAATATTGAATTAACTCTTAAGATCACCTCATCATAAATGATCCATTTTCAATGTGTCATGAATGATCCCTTTTCAATGTGCCATGCAGTAATGGAATAAAACATTTATGATCTCACATTCCATACAAAGAAGGCTGAGAAATCACATTCCATACAAAGAAGGCCGAGAATCTAATAGGACAACGAAGAATGAAATATGGAGTAATGGGATAAAACATTTATGATCTCACATTCCATACAAAGAAAGCTGAGAAATCTAATAGGACAATAAAGACTCAAATAAAGAGTAGTTTAAATGTGATAAGTTTTTTTATTTTTTCTAATCTATTTGGTTGGAATTGTAACTATGAGTTACTGAAATTGTAAATCTATTTTTGCAATAAATTTAAATAATATATTTAAATAATGCAAACTTTATGCACATTGTCCAGTTACAACAAAGTTTGAAGAATTAACCATCAGTCTTTTGGATTTACAAAGAGCATCAAGAAACTTGCACAATCAAAATTATCAACCTTAAACATACGACAGATTAATTTCCACTGGAAGATCACGGCAAAGTTAATCCTCCGAATTCGGAGGTTGTAGCCCTAAAATAGAAAGTCTAAGCTGTAGAAAAGAAAGTGAAGAACACGTACACCTGGTGAAAGATTAACAGAATAAAAACCCTTCAATCAGGCCTGGAATTTGACCTTCCATAGAACGTTTTTTTCATTTTTTTACGTATTTGACATGTAAGTTTTTGATAAAGATGTCAATAGGAAAAAAAATATTTGAAACGTCAATTTGACATTTATGAATTTAGATAACCTGTCAAAATTTTTAATACCTATATTAACTACTAAAACTTAGCTAACAATCATTGGCCATTGTGCTGGTCATCTTCTGGACTGCTCTTAATTTCCAGTTAATAGAGGAACACATAAATGCTAGACTTCTCTATTTTCGTGTATGTGTATTGTATTTATTTATATTTTGTGTTTCTAATCGTATTATTAGTCTTTCTCCTTTAAAATTTTATAATTTATTTAATTAGTAATTTTTATATAAATATTTTACTTATATTTATATATAATATAAAAATATATATTTTATTCTCATTTATATATAATATTAAAAATAAATTGACATTCAGTAAAATTGGTTAAACCGTCAAATGATAGGCATGAAAAACTTGAAACAGTCATTAAATTTATTGACAGGCACAAGAAAATTGAATTTCCAGGCCTGACTTCAATGAATTAAATTTATTGACAGGCACAAGAAAATTGAATTTCCAGGCCTGACTTCAATCCATCACATGTGTACATATCTCGTAGAGAGCCCAGCCCAGAATAGTGCCAGTGCAGTGCCAAAAAACCCTTCAATCTGTCCTATCTATACATATCTCACATAGTCCAGCGCAGTATACAGTCATCGATTAACAGTATGTACATGTAATGGTACACTGAATCTAAATAATGCATTGAATATGAATTAGCATATACTCATTTAAATTTGGGTTTCATAGGTTCCTAAACTACTGGAGTTATATCTCAAACTCGCACAATGCATTGAATATGAATTAGCATATACTCATTTAGATTTGGGTTTCATAGGTTCCTAAACTACTGGACTTATATCTCAAACTCTCACAAATGATTGATTTATGAAATAATGAAATTAGAGGTATCCAATCAGCAACAAAAACAGAGAACAGAGTAGCAATCGCCTGGCAATAAAAACAGAGAACAGAGGCCGTTCCGGAGACAAAAGGGTTCGATTAAATGGAAACCCAGTCATCTTTAATTTCTTGATCGCTGCAGAGGGTCAATGCCATAGTTGTTTAGCCAACCTCGCCCAAACCGTGCACCGCAGCAGGGAACACCTCTCTCTGGAGCAAAACCCTCTTCAAATTCCAAATATTTTTCTCCAACCCCACTACAGAATCCGACTACTACAAGGAGCCTCGTCACAAGATATCATCTACACCCATAAAAATCATGCCATTGTCATTGGTGATCATGAGTGAGCACTTGTTTGAGGATTATTTCACTGATCTCGTGCTCATCCACTGACCCCAATTTGTACAGATGGTCAAAATTCTTCAGCTCTCTTATGGGATTCTTCATGTGCAGGAAGCCACATATCTCTTTCTCCAGCTGGTGGATTTGATTGAAACGGCTGGTCTTTTCCCATTCTGTCACCAATTCATGAGAGTGATTATGAACTGCTTATAGATGGGAGTTTGCTCATGACATTAACCATTAAACAGACAGATCTGCTGAAGTGTTTGAATAAGGTTTTGAGCAAAATCCCATCTATGAGCAGTCATGAGCACCGACTGTGTGAGTTCTTGATTTAAACCTATCCATCAGTTTGGCCCCTTTCAATCGCAAAATTTGATTTCTTCAACTCCTATATATAGTTTGTCTGCCTGGAAATGGTATTTGAAAATGTTGCTTCCGTCAAACATGACACGTCATAATCTTGGTCAGTCGTTTTCTTTCAAGAAATTTGGACGGAGAAACTAAAAAAGCATATGGTAAGAGAGACGCCGGTTGTTTTTATCTATCCAATGGCGGTTTTGTATGCTAAACGATCAAAATATGGGCATTATTAGATACAGGTGTTCATATGAGAAATAAAACATAGATGATAACCACAAAGAGTAACCCAGTTAATGAATCAGGTTCAGGCTGAAGGATAAAGAGGTTCCATACAACTTTACAAGTTAGGGGAGTCCACACGGCACCACAGAAAGCACAATCTATCCAATGGATCTTGTCTTTTACAATAAGTCAGATAAGGATATTCCCAATCCCCATGACGGGTGCTATTCCGCTTTTTCTGTCATTATGATAGTTTCTCGTCCGGATAGTAATTGTCTGACCGCCCTCCAGGTGGCAGCAGGATCTTTGTCTCAAGAGCGGTCAATTGGTTTATGACGGTGGTTATCATTTTGACCTTCGTAAGCCGCTTTGGGCCCGCGTAGGATAAAGAACAACCAAAATTTTGTACCCTGAATTTGGCTCTGAAATTGCATTTTCAGCAATTATAAATTCAGCAATCACAATTTCTAGATTTAGGCTAATTACCAGATTTTGGAACTACTCAAATGGTTCTTCAAATTGTCCAAATTGAGCAATAAAGAATACGATTTCAACCATTTTTACATTGCCAGATTTTGGCAGTGGAGAACGTTTTGGTGATTCCTTATACTGTTCCTAAGCCCTTCATCTTCTGAGTAGGAAGTACAGAATGCAGGCTCTACCATCTGTGGCTTCGAATGGTATCATGGAAGCTTTGTTTTGTTTTCCTTTCATAAGAAAGAGGTACCTTGGGTTTGTGCGAATGTTTGGTTGGCAATCATGGCTCAAATTGGTCATGGCCTCTTCCGATCGATATGATTGGAAGTTTATGTATGGCTTTATTAATATGTCTAGGTGTTCGAATAGTCTCAATCGTGGTTTTGGTTGGCTTCTTGTATCTGGGGAGAGCTATCCATTGAGCTGTATAGGCTGCAGCAAGTTTAATGATCGTTGGATCTTGAGCTGCTCGAGATCCAATGGTCATCAAGCCTACTGCAGCCGCATTAAATGTTTTACAGCTCAATGGATAGCTCTTGCCATTGTCTCTCGGCTTTATGTTGTACTGGTCATCTTGGTCATGTTTCCCTTCTACCATGGTTCATGGTTCGTGCAAAAGATCCTTGCAAGGTTGGATTTCGATAGGCATTTCTCTTAAAGAATGGGCAAATTATTTGGTAGGACTTATTTTTGACTGTTAACTATTTTTATAAAATGTTATTTTTATTATTATTAATAAGCTTGTTAAAATATGTGTATGCTTAGATAAATAACATGTTACTATATATGTAATAATGGAGATTGAAACTTTCCAACTTAAAGAAACATTTTCATTTGATTGAAGAGTAGGGTGAGTTTGTCTTCAATAGAGATGGCATTGCTTTCATTTTTTTCTTTTTCTTATATTGGCTTATCATCATCAATATAAGGTGGTGCCTTTCTTTTTAGTGTCTTTTCCTAACTTTTGTGCCTTTTTTTAGAGGATAAGTTAGTTTTCAATAGTGCAACTAGGAGAGAGGTGGGTACCATTTTAGAAGAATAAGTCACTTTTAAATTGTGGTTACCCACCAAGCATCAACAATTTATCAACTACTCAATGTACCAAGCATCAACAATTTAATAGCTACTGAATTTACCAAGCATTACCTATGAAATTACAAGCACTCTTGCTTTTTGGTTATGGACCTCACAAGTTAGAGCAGTTTGAAAGTTCCCCTTTGAATTTAGATATCCATTTCCCTAGATACTTTGAAAGTGCTCTCCTCATTTTGGTAAAATGTTATTTTCATTTTTTTCAATGATTCATTTGATATATGTTAAAACTTAATAACATTTTATTAGTCTTGTAATCTTAGTAATTGGTTGAAACAATTACTTTACTCATGAGGAAAAAAAAATTCTAAATAAGTTTGAAGTTGAAAGTGGATTCTTCTTATCCATTTATATCCAAGAGAAAGTTAAAGGTCTAAAGAAGAAAACACCAACTATGAATTGGTTGGTACAAATTTTGGCCCTCCCCCACAAAAACACATTCAGAATTAAATTGAACCCATGGTTGTAAATTTGAATGAAAAAATGCATCATATCATTGGCTCTATATTAGTAAAACTTGTGCCCAAAAAATAGCTTTTATTAGAAGATTTGCATCATGGATAACACATAGACAACTCCACTTCCACGAAAGATTTGCTTTAGCTTGGTATGTGCAAATTCATCTGCAAAAATAGTTGAGGAATCCAAAAAGAGTCCATGCATTGGAAAAACAACCTTATTAAACTTCTTTTGACAAAGGAGGGGGGGAACAACATAGTACAATCTTTCTTGTTACAACAAGTTTCTTGTTTTAATTGGATGAGCCCAATGCTCCAAAGGATTCTTAGAAGTGAGTTTGTATTTTTTTTAGTCTTTTTATTTTGAATTTTGTGGCTAATAACCGTGGTATGTGGGAATGTTTTTTTCTTTTATCTAAATTCTGGATCCGAGAAGACATCGAGTATATACTAGGTCTTAGTCTCAAACTATTTTCAATAATAATTTTGTAAGGATGTTAGTTGATGAATTATGGCTAGGTGACTAGTCTAGTTTCCCAAGTGATAGGATAGTCACCCCAACATGTCTCTTTTTTTTTCACTTTGAATTCTTCACAAAAAAAAAGAATCAAATACGAATATTGCCATCCTATTAAATATTTATAAATCTCTCTTTCAAGAAAGGAATCCATTCGTGTACGAGGTTAGCAAACACCGCCCGTGCTCATGCCTCTCATGCCTACCAATGCGAGGGCCTACTATCTTCATAAGAACTTGTTGAAGTGGGTCATGAGGACATGGGTGGCTCCTTGGTGATGGTATGTATGGGGTGCAGTGTTCAAAATTGAACCCTTCCCATCCCTTCCAAAGGGTTTTATCCCTTCCCAGAATTGTAAAATTAAAATTACCCTTCAAAAAAAATTTAAAATCTGAATTTTATCCTTCCAATTAAGAAGGGCAACATTTGAAATTACCCATCCATATAAATTTTTCAAGATGTTGAAATTTCTATGCTATAAAGTTCAACTCATAATTCAAAATATTGGAAATATGATAATTTATAATCACCCCTCACTCATGTCATTCACTCATTGCTTAACTATGCAAGATGACCAGTAATCGTTGATGACTACGAGGCACTAGCCACCGAGATGTGACTTTGACTCTCGAGTCACTTGGGGCTGAAATCTAAAGTGTGACAATGTGTCAACAACTATGGCAATAACAAAAAAGAACAACTAATAGTCTACAACTAGGGCCGAAACGAGCTCAATTTTTTTTGCCTACTACCTATGTGAACTTCGCTACCAATGTCCACTCTTTTTTTGTCAAAATGAAATTCAAAAGGACGGTTTGATGAGTCCTCCTCTACAAGACTTTATTTCTTGCATGAATATCATGGACTCACGACAACTACAAACAACAGTCGATGTCATGCAAATACAAATAATGGCATGTAGCTAGGATCACAAATTGTGCAGAGGTCGATTTATGCATTGCTATAGAGATGTGTAATTGGGCACATGATAAGGAGAAACGATGGTTATTAATAGAATTAAAAAAACAATTGTTTTCTCAAGAATAGTCTTCAATTTGATGGGTGGCATGGTCGTGATGTAATCTCCCTATGTCCTTCCAAACACTTGTGGTTTCTCACAACATTTGTCCTTAGCGCCACCAAAATACATATAAAAATTACTTGTATTTCCATCATCTTCTCTTTAAATATTCATCTCATAGTCATAACTAAGGATTATTATGCATGCACATCCTCACCTTATAATACGAATTGGTTCAAGGTGCAATGACAACCATTAAATATTAAATGTGTCAAGACACAAAGAGTAAGAGACAACTATAAGAAAGTCTTATATTAAATTTACCATATAAATCTTTAATTAACACTATCAAGTGAGATTTGACACGTTGGATTGTTGTGATCTTCTTATCACTCTTTACCAATGTGACCGTAAGGCATTCTTTGAAGGTGAAGTCCATAATTTTAGGTATTCTTCCTCATTATCACACCTTTTGGTAAGACAGTAAAGAGGGTAGTGTCTTGCATCAACATTGAAAATTGTTTCGACATAGAGGTATGCACATTAATTGTTTTTATTAAATAACTTAAATTCCAACCCGTGATTGTCAATTCAGTGAATCATGGACTGGTACAAAACACACAAAAAAAATTAAACCCTAAGCCCTTAATTACTCACACCTAGAGCTTTCTCAAATCTAGCCATTAATAGACTTCTTTTGGTATTTTGGTTCAATTTAAAAGGCATATTGTTGATACTCAGACATGCAGTAAGTTGCAAGGATTCAATTGACCTGGGCTTGATTCCATTTCCCCTCCATACCATAAATGTATGTTTTCACGACAAGTGTTGAACACAAAAATTTGATGCTTGAACCTCGGTTATGCTAGCTTTCCTAACTTGTTTGGCAAGTAGGATTTTTTTTTTAATGTTTTTTTAGTTGTGTATTATTTTTTCTTAGGTGCCCAATCCTTATCAATCTTACATCTCTCAAGATTGGATTACACGTGGATGCCCCAATATGGTTATGGCGTAGTCTAAGTAGTTTTTTGTATAATGAAGTGTGCTCCAACTAGAAAAAATAAAATAGAATAGTTGTTATGTTACTAAAATGTAAAATTAATGATATGCATATGACAACTTAATGTGTTCAAAATAAGTTTTATTGAAAATATATCATTTTTTCATGTAGATATTAAAGGTTGTTCAATTGTTTAAAATTATAAAAATTTGAAAGAACAATATTTGTTTTTTGCATTTTTTGGGTGAAAGGGTTTAGTTATTTTATACTTGTCAATTGAAGTACAATTATTTGTATTTCCCTTTATCTTTGAAGGGATCCGAGAATAAATACCCTTCCAATTGAAATTAAAACCCACCCTTCAAATTTGATCACTGATTGGGTGCTCATCCCAAAAATAAAAAATTCCAAAAGTTGTTCGAGATGTTTTAAGTCAATTATTAATTTTTTACACATGCGCTATGATATGAAAACATAAGTTGAGAGAGATTAAGGTGTTATCCCGCCATGAAAATCTCTACATAAGTTGATAGAGATTAAGGTGTTATCCCACCATGGAAAGCTCTTGAATGAGACCAAGAAATTAAAAGCAACATTATTGCATTCTTTCCCTAATCAAAATAAAATTTTGACTTATCATCCATGCATAGCAGAATTGAAACCCAATGTCTCTATGCAACTTTTCATGATACAGAGAGGGAGGTATTGTTGACCTAGAGACTTGGCTTAAGGCCATGTTGTCTTGGCTAAGAGATAAAACTAGGAAAGATGTTTCACGATTTCTATTAGTCACACATGGGAATCACTTAGAATATGGATGCCATAGCACATGTGTGTATGAGATATTAAATGATAATAAGTTGACTAGATACCTTTCAAATTATTGTTGTTAAACCTCTCTCCGGAAGATATATTAGGTATCCAATTTTTCTATGACATTTTTAATACTTATTTTATTTCCTCTTCTAGTATAATTATAAAACAACTTTTTTAGGCCCTTCGATTATGCAAATTGATGGATTAATTTTTATTGTCTTCATTTTCTTAGTATATTAATGAAAATTCTAACAACACTCATTGTTTTGCATCATCCAATGAAGTCAAAAGGGTCCAAGTTACTCAAATCATGCCTCTTCTCTTTTTGAAATGACCAACTAAGCAAGAGACTATTAGAAGAGAGGTTGGCCCTTTGAGTCACAAGTATATCAATGTTTATATCACACTCAAAGGATAGGCTAAATCATTTTTGGAACCCACAGGGGTAGACTACTATGACCCTTTATTTGTTTCTCTCTAATGGGTTTTCATTGCAAAGTGCTTCCATTGGGTACATTTTTCATGTCTTGGTCAATTCCTTTATTTCTAATTAAATTTTTGGTTGAACCCTCAATTTCAAAGGGTCCCAAATTTATGGAACAATACACCATAACAATTCAATATGGGAGAGTTTGGGGATAGAAAAACCATGCAATACGTGCACAACTGCATAAATTATTGCAAATGTAAGAGCTTCACATGTCACAAAGAGAGTTTTGGGCATTGAACAATAAAGAATAAGAAGAAGACGAATATAATACCTCAATCTCGACCCTTTGAACTTGATCTTATTTATATTTTAATAATGTTTTTCACTTACTAATGTCCTTCTTCACACCATGAAGTAATTTCCATGGTGCTTTTGAACACTGGAAAACATGATCATTTTCATGCTAATTATGAAAGGTTCTAAGACGACTGGTGGGGTGGGCATTGATGGGGCTATGAGTCTTCTAGTGGATTAAACTAAGGGGGTCCAAATGGAGAGAATAATCTATGCCTTATGATGACGTCTTACCCTATTCATAAACCCCCTTTCCTTTCATTGTATTATTTCAATTTTGTCCTAATTTTTTTGTTAAATTGGATTAAGATCCTAGTTTAATGAAATGGGAAATATAAATATGGGAGCTTAGTAATCCTATGCCAAAATGTTTAAATCATATTTTGTAGCAACTACCTCTTAACTCTTATCTCTCACTTATTCACTCAATTCATTCATGCAAATTCGAATTGAGAGAGCTTGGAAAAAGGGTAGTTTTGGGAAAGCAAAAATCATTTGAGCTAATGTATGATCCATGGAAAGTTGAAATAAGGGTTGTTGGGAGAGATTAGAAACCATTACTAAAAAAATAGATACTATTCTAAATTTATGAAGGTTGTTGGCTTGCCACATTATCCAAAGAACCATAAAATCTCTATCCAAGAAACTCCACAATGATAAAAATTAAATCTAGAAGTACATAATGACTTGGGGTCACATTGGCCATAATGAAGAGAACGAAGAAGAAGGGCATACCTGATGGACTGGAGAGAAAATAAAGGAGGAATTTTTGTGTTGTATGCAATAAGAGAATGCGTATCAATAATCATGCTAGCTAAGAGATTGAATAAAGAACCAATAGTGAATTGCTTGGTTGGTGTTTTGGGATATTAATGAAGAGAATAGTGATTTGGGAAACATTGATAATATTTTTCACCCTGGAAATCTCATAGCCCATCTTGAGGGTGCCTTTATGCACCAGAATAGCCTATGGCCCAAAAGGAAATTAGTCCCCCCATGGTTAGTTTCCTTATGACTCAATATATAAAAAGATAAGTTATTTTCTTCTCCCATGTTAAGAATTCAATCTTTTATGATGATTGTTATGAGGATTTGCAAAGAAATTTCCTTTAGGTTTGATGAGTAAATGAAATTGAATCTATATTGTATGCAAATTATTTGTAGAAATGTATTGTGCATACAAGTCTTTTTTTTGTATAAAGTATGTCAAATGAAGTCAAATCAAAGCCAAATTTGAATTGAGGATATCTAGAATATATCCCCATGTGTTTATGCCATGTTCTTAATCTTGGAACTTAGAAAAAATCACAAGATATACAACGATAAATGATGTGGAATACTAAAAATTATAATGCAGATTTACTTAATCAAAGGAAATAAATAAGATAGTTGCCACAGAAATAACTATGTTATTATGAAAATCAATTCAGGCAGTAATGTTCACTCGCCTCTTAATATTGGGTGACCTTTCACTTGAGTAAATCTATAATACAATAACTCTTGGCAAAACAATCCATATCCTACTAACACTTTAAATAGGATTTCATTATCCCCAATCCCTAACTAGTTGACCCGATCCCATAATTAATTAGTACCAACTATCTAGTGGGACTTAAGTAATAGACATACCCTTTTTACATTAATTTCCTATTACTAACTACTCAGTCTTATTCAAAGGGGATCACATACATTACTAGAATAACTCTAAAGTAAGGCATGTTAGGATGGGACCCTAACATGCCCTACCCCTTCAAGAGCAACCTTGCCCATGAGATTAAATATGAGTAAACTGTCTTAGAATACCTTTAGGTTACAAGGTGGCACCTTTTGGTTGCATATATCTCCACTTGATCAATACTTATTTGATTGTATGCATGAGCTAGTGATGTTCCCTAATATCCAATATTGCTTCTAACTAGAGCCAAATGAAACTTCCTCATTAAGTTTTGGTAACTTGGTTTGCACTTTACAATTGGATCCCACCACCTTTCTGAGGCAAGATACATGAAATATCGAGTGAATCTTGGAGTAATATATCAACACTATCTTTTAGGGAACCCATCCAATGCATTGTAATATTTGGTAAGGTCCACAAAACTTTGGGACTGCTTTCTAGTGGAGGTTATTTTTTAGTGATGTCTACAAATAAACACTCAAACCGATGTTTATTTGCCTATTGTTTCATTCGATTTTGATCCATAACCAAATTGTCCTTAAGTGTAAATATTTTCCTCTTTGGTGCAAAGTGCGTTGTCCATTGCTTAAATTTGGGAAGTGCCTAGTAAATATTAAACCAAGGATAAGGGTTTTGGAATATATACCACTACATAGGGGTTCATTTTGTTTAGCTCCATGATCAATGGTATTATACCACCATTCGAAAAGAGGAAAGCATTGTGCCCATTGTTTTGGATTCTCTGAATGAAAGCCTCTCAAATATATTTCTAAACACTTATTTCCTACTTCTGCTTAACGATATGTTTGTGAGTGATAGGTTGCATTGATTTTACACTGGGTTCCCTGAAGTTTAAATAACTATTGCCAAAAGTTTCATGTGAAGGTAAGCTCTCAATTAGAGACAATGGAACTCTACATGTCATTTAATTTAAAAATTTGATCCATGAGGACTTGGGCAAGTTACTAAAAAGGGTGTAAAATAGTATGTTGAGGCACAAAAATGGGTATATTTGAAAATAAATTCGACAACCACCATGATGGTTGATTTATTTCTAGCTCTAAGAATCCCCATTAGAAAAATCAAAGAAATATTATTCCATAAATGGGTCTGAATTGGAAACGGTTGCAAGGCCCTTAACAACTTCACTCTTTTTCCCTTGTGTCTTTCGCAGTCATTGCAAGCCACAACATAGTTTTGGATGTTTTGATTCATTCCTTCCTAAAAGAATGAGTGCTTAATCCATTCATAGGTTTAATAAAAGCTTGAGCAACCCGCTAAAGGTGATGAATATAACTCCTCTAAGATTCTTTGTTTGAGGTATAAATTTAGGGCCCAAAAAATGCATTTTTTATAGTGCAATGTATCTTGGTTCCATTTATACCCTGTAGGAGGGTTAACATATTCCTTAAATTGTTGGATGAGTTGTACTGTGGTGTCATTAGCCATCCATTATTGATTTCCTTCCTCGATCCAACCTAGAACGTGTAATGATATGCAAACAGAGAGCCTTCCTCTCCAATTTGCCTAGAAAATGTGTAATACCCCTTGTTTTGACTTGGAATATATTAAATCAAATCATGTAAATGATGTAAATATTCTAGTATAGATTCCCAGTGTGGAGCTCAAGGTCAAGGATCGACTAATGAATGGTTAGGCATACATAATGTAAATATTTCTTTATGGATTGTGTGGTTGGATTATCATGCCAATTCAAAAGCTATGTAAATATAATGTCGGAAAATAATAAAATGATCCAAGATAGCTATGTAAATAGCATTGGAGGGGATATGATTCCACTAGAGAGGAAGAGGAAAGGGAATCTATGGGAAATTAAATCCTTTATTTCCAAGTGTCAACCTTAGAACTCACCCAATTGTTGTCATTTCCCTTAAATGAGCCAATTACTTCATTTTGATTGTTAAATGCAATCATTGAATGCACGTGTGGGGTTGGTCATGACCCAAGTATTCTAATGTAGTTATGGAAGCATGGGATGAATATATTTCTATGAATTTTGTAAGAGTCCTCTCTTCTATGTTCATAATTTATGTTACTTTTCTTTTCCACCATTCTCTCATGTTTTACAGTCTACCATCCATTTTCTTTATGCATATTTTTGGGACAGTAGTTATACACTATCCAAAATTGTTACTTTTTTTGTGCATTCCATTAGCATTATCATTAACACACTATGTCGTAACCAGAATTTGGAATTTGGAAACATAGATGCATATTTGAGGGAAAATATATGGTTGTAGGTGATCATAGAGGTTGGGAAAGATAGGAACCCTTACCCATAGAATTTTTACAATTCTACATGCTTGAGAAGCCATAAATTAACACTACGGAAGGTTCTCCAACAACATGCAATAAGCTGGACTCTTTCTGCACACATTGGTAAGCACTATATGGGTTGGATTTTCTTTGGTAACTATGGATCAGTGAATGTAAATGCCTTCCTTCTATTGTGTAGGGAAATTGGAAGGAGTGCCATGGATACAATGGCTAAGTGAGATTCCTATAGAGATTTGGATGAGAATTTGGCTTATCCTAGGAGAAGGTATAAGTAAAGAGAGGGACTATGATGTTCAATCTCCAAGCAGTGGATTGTCAGATCAACCACTTGAGCCATCCTTGGATGAAGTTGTAGAACAACCAGAGTTTTTTGGACATGCGAAAAATGACAACAATCCTGAAAGTGAACACCCCATTGTCACGGAAGGAGATACCAAAAGTAATGGTAGCAGCACACCTTCAACTACCCCCTAGGAACCCTCACAAAATTTGGTATCTGATTCTCGACACCTCGTTTTATAATTTCCTTGGTATAGTTAAATGAGTAGTAGTTCTGCTAGTTTTCATATTGGTTCACTAGCAAGTAGAAGTAGTAGCAATTCTCAACATATTAGCAGTAACATTGTATCTCAACTCAGGCCTTAAGGATTTGTCTTGTTATGATCCCCAATTGCCACAATGGTTGGAGTAGAAGCAAGACTGCTTATGAAATGTCCATAATTTTAGGTAACAAGAGGTGAAGTTGATGCATAACAACATTGGTTTTTTTGTGAAGCCATATAGAGCCCTAGAGGGACCCCCAACCCATTAAATTTTAGACCACATTGCGTGGAAGATCCTTGCAATGGTATGCAAATTTTACTTAACAATGGGATCTAAATGCACCATCCCTTGTCCTAGAAAATATAAACAAATTATTCTTAAATGAATTTATGCAACCCAAGTCAAATCAACAAGGGATCACATAACTAAGGAATATTTGAAAAATGCAAGGAGAGTATGCCTTCGATTATGGGCAATGATTCAAGGATGTATTGGCTAAACTCTTGTTTCCTATACATTACGCCCACCACAAGGAATGGTTTATTCAAGGTTTATTTCCTTTGATTATAACTCCCCTATAATAGCAGCTTGTGAGTTCACCTCGAAGTAATCTAAGAGATGTCATGAATATTGAAGCGATAGTTAATTACCCTATGGGTAACGTGGCTAGAACTTCACTGTCTGTCGGGGATTTATCGCAAGTAGAAAGCCAACTTGTGATTCTAACTGAGAGGTTTCAGGAGTTGATCATACCGAAACCAAGCCAATCAAAAGTATGATTCACAAGATGTATGATGGAAGGCCATCATGTATCAAAGTGTCCTAGAATGAGGGGAGGAATAATCCTACCCAGAGGACCATTTGTTGGCAGGATAAGTGCAACTGCTGCACAAGTTGTTGTGGGAAACCCATTTCATTCAATTGGTTGTCTCACATATCTAGATCCACCAAGCTCTTCTCCAAATGATTACTATGATATTTTCCAATCATTTGGTCATCCACCACGACTCTGTCCGATCCTGCAAAAATATTCCTCAATTCCAAACAAAGTATACTCTGAATTTTGTGGATCTACAATACATAGTATGTAAAATGCCAAGCCTTAAAAATTCATTAATAGAGAGGCTAGACCATTCCATATACTAGGTAGAAGACCAATTTCAAGAAAGAGGAGGAGGTAGAGAATGCGAAACAGGTTTAGAGACAGACGAGGAGGAGATCATACATCCCCAAATCAATGTTACAACTGTTATGAGATTGGACATATGGCTCGAGACTATACCTTACCTAAGAGACCATGGTATAGCTATTATCAGATGAACACTCACTGTTGAATAGTGCCCAAATATTATTGAAAAATGGGAAGAACACACAAGGAAACCAACGAATCTAATTAACTCATAGCCACAAGAAGACTACATCTGACAAGTTTAGTTGTTAACCAAGGAGTAGTAAGGACAAGGGCAGATCAAAACAATCCAAAATCACCGGTGATAAGATAACTAGCCCCACGAACAATGAAATATGACCTAGTACACCAAAAATAAATTTACCAAGATGTTATTAAAATATTTAATCAAATGACTCTACCAACGAGAGATGCGATAGGACCATCTCAGTGTAATAGAATAGATGATACATTGGAAAGTTGTGGTAGAGATACAATTTCTAGAAAGGTAAGATATTATGTCCCTTTATGGTTCACCTTACTAAGGGATATTTTGGAGGATAAATTACAAGTTCTAGAAAACCCTTCCCGAAATGAACAATGTTACAGAAGCTAATGAAGAGATATGTTCCCTACTTCCGGAAAGGATGACTATGTTTGTACAGAAGAGAAGGAGGAATAAATTTGGATAGGAATTTCAATTATATGCTCAAGTCCATGAATACAACATCAAGAATGTGATGCTAGGTTTGGGATATAATGTTAGTGTTATATTTTTATCATTTAAACTAGAATTAACTTAGGATCTTAACTGAGAGAATAACAAGAACAACAATCAAACACATAAGACAATGAAAAAAAATATTTTCCTCAAGGAAACCATAAAGGAGAAAACCCCCCAACTTCCTCAGAGATAGAATTAGCACCAAATAGCAAAGCCCCAAAACATTAAGATGATATCCCGACAGCGGTAGCCTCTTTCTCTATAGCCCCAACAACTTCTTCTTCCTCAGCTATGCGCTACAACTGAGTGTGAGTGAGTGTGTGACAAATAGAGAGGCTCGCTATCTATTTATACTAATTCCCGACTTGACAATTACTCACTAGGGCCGACTTCTCTAGGAGAGTCTAATAACCCTAGTGCCCCAAAACTGCGGGGACTTTAACCCTTGAACAATAGGAGGGTTACCCACAATGACTTGAGATGAGTTGTTTACATTATAGAACCTCCCGATAGGAACATCGGGGCATGACATGACTCACATACATTACAGACACTTCCTAGAATAAACATCGGGGTACAAGACATAAGATATACAAGTGAATACATTCCGAAGTTACAAATACATCAACACTCCCTCTTAACTAGGAAGGTATTCTTTCAACATAATTTTCAGCACTGGTCTTCTTCTCAGTATCGACTGGATCATCTCGTCGTGTTCATCTTCAAGTTGTCTTCATCTTCAAGACTTCTTCATCTTCAAGTCATCATCATCTTCAAGTCTTCTTCATCTTCAAGTCATCTTCATCTTCAAGTCTTCTTCTAAGCCATCTTCTTCTTCAAGTCTTCTTCATCACGGGATCTGGATCATCACGACTGCTGGATCATCATTGCTGGATCATCGTCACTATATCATCATCTGGATCATCACTGGATCTGGACCATCATCAAGTCTGGATCATCATCACATCTGGATCATCACTGGATCTGGACCATCATCAAGTCTGGATCATCATCACATCTGGATCATCACTTGATATGGATCATCATCAATTCTAGATCATCATCATCAGTGCTATCTCAGAATGGTGCTATCTCTCGATTCTTCTCGTCATAGGAAGTTCTATAGAACCAACACTTTTTCATGCTGGTTTTAGGCCTACCCTTCATGTAGGTATTTAGCACTTATATCTGACCCTAAGTCAGAATGGCCCACCTAGCTCTTACATCTGACCTCATCTTATCAGAAAGGCACGCCCAGCACTCACATCTGACCTCATCTTGTTAGAATGTCCCAACACTCACATCTGACCATGTGTAAACACATCGTGCCAGAATGGCTCAGCACTTATATCCGACCATGTTCGAAAACACCGCATCGAAAGGGCTCTGCACTTACATCCGACCATGTTCGAAAACACCGCATTGGAAGGGCTCTGCACTTACATCCGACCATGTTCGAAAACATCACATCGGAAGGGCTCTGCACTTACATTCGACCATGTGTGAACACACTGCATCGAAAGGGCTCTCAGTCCCAGACTGAGGATTCCTGGTAACTGACCAGGTGCCTCCATTCTCCCATAGAATGGCATCAGCCCTTATATCTGATCAAGTGGAAACACATCCCTCAATCACATCAGAATGGCCATGCACTCATATCTAATCATGTAAGTCTACATCCCACAGTCATATCAGAATGGTCCTCAGTCCTAGACTGAGTATTCTTGGTAACTGACCAGGTGCCTCCATTCCAAGAATGGCATTCAACACTTATATATGATCATGTAGGAACCAATCCTACAGTCACATCAGAATGGCTCAGCACTCACATCTGACATGGAAGGAATCCTTGAGCAATAGGAGGGTTACCCACAATGACTTGAGATGACTTGTTTACATTATAGAACCTCCCGATAGGAACATTGGGGCATGACATGAATCAAATACATTACAGTCACTTCCCAGAATAAACATCGGGGTACAAGACATAAGATATACAAGTGAATACATTCCGAAGTTACAAATACATCAATAGTTAGCACACTCCCAAATAAGTCATGGGAGGCATTGGGTTGTCCCTCCCTTGTCTGCTCTCCTATTCAGTTGAGAATGGAAACCAATACAGCATCTTTCGAATTGGTTGATTAGATAATTTTGAAGTAGATTTAGCGGGCATGAATACCTTCTCCAATTTCAAAGAAAATGGGATTATGGGTGGGACTGGTTTGTATGTAGTTTTTCTAGGCATAGACTAGTCCTATGAGAACTATGGGGTGATGAAATTGAAAATTAAATCAATGACTTTTGAATTCAATGGCATGAAGGTTACACAACCTCTGAACCAAGAAATAGGAACATCAAAAGAGACATTCTGGATAACATATACTCACTTACAACATGAAGAAGAGAGGACTATGTGAATCCTTCATCAAATGACTATATGTGTTGGGGGAAGTATTCACTACTTTGATAGGAATTGTGAAGAAGCATGAGATGAAAAAAAACATAGACAACATGAAATATCTTCTCGACAATTTCCAATGATAAAATTAGTCTGATGTATCGAGGTAGAAGTGAAATATCCTTCAATATACAATGGAATCAAGGGATTAGAGGGGTTTCTCCAAAAAATGAATTCACGTTTTGTGGAAGAATATCAGATGGACATCCTAGATACAACGCTCATAGGAACTATTGTAAGATGTTAGGAAACACATAAAGATGATATACATGATTTGGGTGCAACACATCTAGCTCATATGCTCATATTTAGGCCTTCCAAGCATGCCAACAGAGTTTCATAAATTTATATAGCCAAATGAATCCTTTCGGTCACATTGATCAGTGTAAACAATAATGGAACACTAACGGGTTGCAACCAGAATTTTGGGTTAGTCAGTTCTTCTGTGAGTTAGAACCCATCCCCAAAGTTGGTATTTGCATAAAGAGACACTATGACAAACTAATTGTTAGAAGAATCTAAGCACAAAATTATGCCAAGATTTTTCTTTCTCCACAACCAGCGATTCAGTGACAGAAGCACTGAAAACAATATGGGAAACCCTATCTATTGAAAGATTGCTACATGTCAAAAGTTCATATATCTTCCTTTCTCACCAAGAATTACTAAGTATGTTCATCACGATTCTGGAAATGGAATCCTCTCTATCTTGCACAAAGGTCGAACAAGAGAATCCAGATCTTGATCAAATGGAGCACTTGTGACACCTAACTTTCAAGGTATCTAAGGGATCATGAGAAGTGCAACAATGAAAACTAGAAGAAATTGGAGATTTGTATACACAACCTCTAAAGTTGTGGAAAGTCAACATTGGCTCATAAGACAAACCAAAAATAGTGGGTATAGAAGACTATTGGGATGAACAAACATTATCTAATATCACCTCCTTCCTAAAGGAATACAAAGACTTGTTTATGGAAAGAACATTATAGAGCTCAAAGGAATCCATGGGGATCTCAACAAAATAAATATTACGTTAATACTTGATTCCAAACTGGTAAAGTATCAATTATACAGGTTGAACCCCTGAGTGGAATAAAAAGTAAAGAAGGAGATTGACCATATGTTGGATGTTGGTCTAATATTCCCAGTGGATAAATTAGAATGGATCAGCCACATAGTAATTCATAGCAAGAATGATAGTGAAGAAATTATAATCTATGTTGATTATCAAGGCTTGAATTCTACATGTGTCCATGACCCATTTCCTACACATTCATCGATGAAGTCTTTGATCAAGGTGTCAGAAATGAAGAACTAATTTATATATGGATTCTTGGGATACCACCATATTGTAGAAGAGGATAAAGAGAACAAAAACTTTATGACAAAAAGGGGCTCATTCTATTATAACATCATGCTTTTAGACTGAAGAATGCACCTGCTGTATTTTTAAAGATTGTGAAAGCAACTTTCAAGGAGTTTCTTCATAAATTCTTGGAGGTATACTTGGATGATTGGAAATTTTACAACCTACTCAAATATCATGTCACGCTACTCCAATTGATTTTAGATTGTTGTCACCGGATGCATATCTCCTTGAAATTGCAAAAATGCATTTTTTGTGTTCCCTATGGAAACCTATTAGGACACATTGTTTTCAACAATGGAGTTCTGATCGATCCTGCAAAGATCGATGTCAATGTGAATCTTAAACAAGTATACACCTTGCAACCACTTGAGAAAAAGGCATTTAATTTTGTTGGCCCCATCAATTCTCCTACAAAACACTCAAAATACCACTATATAATTACCATAACCAACTACTTAACAAGATGGGATAAATAAGAATTGATACATGATTTCTCCACAAAGACAACAACTTAATTCATTTATGAGAATATCATCACTCAGTTTGGGTGTCCCAGGAGCCTCACCAATACATAGGGGAGGCTCTCATCCCATGTGCGTGGATGCTTTGAGTTGTACATGCGCAAAATGTGTACGATCATCCGGTTGATGACCTCTGTCTGGCCATCAATCTAGGGATGGAAAGCTGTGGACTTTGTGAGCTTGGTGTCTAGCATTGACCATAGGCTAGACCAGAATGTACTAAGGAACCTGCTGTCCCGATCTGAGATTATAGACTGTGGGATCCCAAAGTGTACCCACACTCATTGAAAGAAAAGTTTAGCAGTGGATTCTGCTGTGATATTCTTCTTGTAGGTTGCCATTATGGCCATCTTTGAGAATCTGTCGATGACCACGAACACACAGTCGTTGTCATGCTTAGTAGAAGGAAGGCTCAACATGTAATCCATGGAGATGGATTCCCAAGGTCGACTAGGGGTAGGCAACGGAGTATAGAGGCCTTGCTTCTTGATGGACGGTTTGGAAATGGCGCAGGAAGTGCAGGATTAGATGTACTTTCTGGCATCTTGTCGAAGGTTCGGCCAATAAAAATACTTCTACAGTACTGCCACTGTTTTCTCGACCTCGAAATGCCCAGTGACCCCACTGTAGTTCGCTTCCCAAATCATATTGGCACGCTCACTTGAAGGAACACAAAGGTGTCCCATGTGACATAGTAGTGCATCCTAGAGGTGAAAATTTGGAACTTGGTTTCCCTCCAAGAGCGTCTTGTATGTGTGGCTGAATTCTGGATCTCTCTTGTAGAGAATTGGCCAATCAGAGGTCTCGTGCCCACAAGAATTGAGCATGGTGGTTATCACCATGATCGGTGGTCGGCTGAGGCAGTCTGCAACATTGGTGCTTCCCTTCTTGTACTTGATATTCAAATGAAACTGTTGTAGATATGTGGACCACTTCTGATGGCGATCATTCTGTAACTTCCCTTGTGTCTGTATGAACTGTAGGGGTCGATGGTCTATGTGGATCATCGTTTCCTTCCCCAAAATGTAATGCTTCCATTGTCGGCAAGCCTGTATAATGGAATACATCTCTTTGTCATAAGTGGGATATTTGCGGACTGTGTCGGATAGTGTCTCACTGTGATATGCCATTGGATTCCCTTGTTGAGTCAGGATTTCCCCAATAGCATAGTCAGAGGTGTCTATCTCGATCTCAAATGGTTTTTGCAAGTCTGTTAATGTGAGCACTGGGGCACAACAGAGGCGATGTTTCAATTCTGCAAACGCCTTCTGTTGAGTTTCTGAATAGAAGAATTTTGCTTTTTCTCCTCCCTTGGTGACTTGACTCAAGGGCCAAGTGATATGAGAGAATCCCAACACGAACCTGCGGTAGAAATTAGTAAGACCCAGAAAGCTGCGAATCTCTGTTAGAGTAGTTGGGGCTGGCCAATCTCGAATGACTTGGATCTTGGTTGGATCCACATGTACCCCATACTCATCAATAATGTATCCTAGATATTGAACCTGGGTCATGCCAAAAGTGCACTTGTCCAAATTGGCACACAACTTCTGTTGCCGCAGCGTTTGGAGGACTTGTTGGATGTGGTGGAGGTGCTCTTCCCAAGTCTGGCTGAATATTAGGATGTCATCCAAGTGCGCTACTACAAATGAGTTGGTGAGTGGCCGCAAGATGTCGTCCATCAGTCTCATGAAGGTTGCAGGAGCATTTGTCAGCCTGAAAGGCATGACCAACCATTCGAAAAGGCCCTCCTTGGCTTTGAAGGCAGTCTTCCACACATCGATCGGTTTGATCGGTACCTGGTGATACCCAGACTTTAAGTCGATCTTGCTAAAATATTTCGCCCCTTTAAGCTAGTCCAGGAGGTCATCAATCATGGGATCGGGTACCTATTCTGGACAGTGATCTTGTTCAGCGCCCGATAGTCAATACAAAGTCTCCAAGTCCCATCCTTCTTCTGTACCAACACGATCGGGCTCCCACAGGGCAATGAAATTCGCCAGATGTGACCCTTCTGCAGTAGCTCTTCAATTTGCCTCTTGATTTCATCATTCTCCATAACAGAGCATCGATATATTGGTCCATTGGGAAGCGGCACACCTGAGGTCAGATCAATGGGGTACTTGACCTGATAATGCAGAGGAACCCCTGTGGGTGAGGTGAATATGTCTCGGTACTCCTCCACGACATTGTCCATTTGTTGTTGTCATGCGGATGGGCCCTTTCTGGAGGTCGTGGCCACGATATTCTTCTTACCCTGAGGGCGGATCATCAAGAAAACAAATTTCCCAGTTTTGGAAATGAGCTTACTTCATTGTTTTGCAGTCACCCAAAGAGATAGCAGTAGGAGGTGGTACCTCTGGTATCTTGTACAACTTATTTCCCAACGTAATAATAACAACACGAGTTCGAGACTCATACAGAACATGTCACTTCCATAAGTATGGTTGACCCAATAATACATCACAAACATCAAGAGGAGCAATATCACATAATACCTCATCGGTGAAGGGCTTAATGCTATAAGGAAGGCGACACTGCTGGCTGATGCAGAGATCTCGTCCTTGGTGAAGCCACCTGATGGTGTACGGTTGCGAGTGTGCTGTGGTCGGCAAGCCCAACCGCTTCACGACCTCTGCTGAAATGAGGTTCTTTTGGCTCCCACTGTCGACAATGAACTGTAGCAGGGAATCCTTTACCCACATCTGGGAGTGGAAAAGATGCTCCTCCTCCTCTGAATCTTCTGGTTCTTCCTTTTGGATCTTTGTGGTTGCAACGGTGGCATTAAGCTCTGCGTCGATAATCTTCTTCCCTCTGTCATTCCCCTTCTCGAGTTTTGATTCAGTGTCAGAGTATGCATCTGATTCAGAAGCCTTTATCTCGGCCACTAGTGACTGCTTGGCCCGACAGTCACTGGTGTTGTGAGTGGGGCTCTTATGGAACTCGCGCCACTTTCTCGCTTCCTTCTTCGGCTTCGCAGTGTTGTTCTTTGCTTGCGGCTTTGGCAAGTTGTCTTCAGTTACCATGCCTTGGCTGTGTCCTTGGTTCTGCAGTTTGGGGGCACCTTTCACTTACTTCTGATTCGCAGATCCAAAGTCTCGTTTTTTTTGTTTGAATTTTTGCTCAATTTTGGCAGCATATCGGTATGTCGTACAAAGCGAGGAGATGTCAAGGAACTCCATTTCCTCCTGAATGTATCTGTGCAGACAACTGCGATACTTCATACCAAATGTTTCTCTCAATCTTTCATTAGAAGAAATTTCAACTCAAAATGGGCCTTTTAACTTTAACTCAAATTCCATGTCATCATGTGTTAGCTAATGAAATTCCTTTAAATTTGAAATACTGTATAGGTCTTAAACACTTTTCTAATATAAATTTGGGGATAGGTATCATCAAAAAAAACTACTTTTTTGTTTGTATTTTCGACATATCTCCCCGTGTTTTTACTTAAATTTCGATCGAGAGAGCACGTTGGTTGTGGAATTAAATTCCGCATCCAATGAGTACCCACTTGGCATACTTTTGATGGACCACGCTACCCCAAAAACAAGAAATACCTGAAAAAACGTGATGATGTCATCATCACATTTTTTCAGGTATTTCTTTTTTTTGGGGTAGCAGGGTCCATCAAAAGTATGCTGAGTGGGTACTCGTTGGATGCATAATTTAATTCCGCATCCAACGAGCTCTCTTGATCAAAATTTGAGTAAAAACACGGGGAGATATGTCGAAAATACAAACAAAAAAGTAGTTTTTTTCTTTTCTTCCTCCAAAATTAATAAATATTATTTTATTATTTTATTAATTTTTTTTAGGAGGCCCATTTTGAGTTGAAATTTCCTCTAATGGATACCCAACTTGGTGCGTAGAGTATGGAACAAATTCGTCATCTCATGCACATCTTGATCTCTTTGCTGCCGTGGCGTAATCCATTGTATGTACTTGTCCTCATAGCTCCCCATGGGATAATATTGTCCCTTTATGGCATCTCAGAATGAATTCCAAGTGGGTACGATCAAGAATAGAGAGGGTTCCTCCTCGTCCTTTCTCTCACAGTAGGTTTCCCACCAATCCTTGACATGGGGGGCGGCTTTGAGTAGTGAAAAAGTAATCTTTTCCTGGTCGGAAAAGTCCTGAACCGAGAAATATCCTTCTAATGGATTCAACCATCTATCTACGGCGTCTGCATCTATTCGACCATCAAATATGGGAATTTCGAAGTTTACTTGTACCTTAAAAGGGGTTGCGCCTCCAGAGTGGCTGCTAGATGCAGATGCGCCGCCATTGGGAAGTCGTTGAAGGATCTGGGAGAAGTTATCCATCATCGCGTTCCTTTGTTTTTCAAGGGCCTCCTTGAGCAACATTTTGATAGGATATTCTACACCCTCATCTTTCTTTTCGACCCACATGGGAGGACATCGGGATTTGCGAGGCCGATCTTGTAAAGGTTCAACCAGATCGAGCCCTAACTCTTTATACCCCACCCTCGTTGGGGACATGCAAAGAAGGATCGAGAAAGAGCAGATTACTCTGATACCAATGATCCAGATTTATGCCGAAACGCAATAGAATACACAAATAACCATAGAAACAAATATGTAGTGGAAATAACACTTCATTTTATTAATCAAAGAATTGAAACTTGTTTACATACAGAATGGAAATAAACTAGCTAGAGTGCTAGTAGCTTATCTCTAAGAAGAGATGTGGCAGCTACATGCCTCTGAACTCTGTGCTACAATGAGGCTCGAAGGCCTATATATTATTGAGAAACAATGGAAACCCCACACATCCAAAAACCTAACCCTAAGAGGTGAAACTCTAGAATGTGGGCCCAGTTGGGTAACTTGGTACATCAATTTCCCGGGGTCATAACTTTGGCATACTACCTCCGTTTGCCGCTCATGATACATCGTTAGAAAGATCTCTTCAAGGACTACATCTATAAATAGTAGTTATCAAGTCCGGAACAAACTTATATTTGCTTGACCATTCGATGCCGAAAAAATGTCGTTTAGGGCCTCAAAAGAGCTCTGAAAGCTTAGGACCCGAAAACTGCCAAAAATAGTAAATTGTGCTACAATTAAGGAAAGTGGAAAACTGAAAGAAACAATGGTGGGGGTCCAGGTGGAATAGGTGGGTGGCCACCAATATCCTCCTGGATCATCAAAGGTCGATATTGTATTGTGGGCTTAAGGCTTATTAGGGGTCGACATATTGTGAAATACGCAGACAACCAGTATCCACTCCACTCAAATTGGATTTGAGACCCAAATTTAGTCGTAGGGGCCTGTTGAGAAATGTAATGAAGTGAAATGTTGTGAACAACTAATCTTGGCTCTGCTAATAGAGGTAAACAACCCACATTATGTCCTGAAAGGCAATTCTATTGGACCCTACAAAGGGAAAGAAACATTGTGAATGACTCAAATCTAATTGGGATCTTAGATCAGTGGTTCAGAGGCCATAACAAACCACCCTTATGATAGTGGTTAAGGTTGCAGTGCCAAAAAAGGAAAGAATATTCCTTGAAATAATTTGGGATATCCATATAGGAAAGGCTCTATTGACAATAGTGTAAATGTTATATGGTTTCAACCCTCTTTCTAGTCATTTTTGCCCAAAGTCCACTTGGAATTGGTGGAATTGTAAATATATATTGTTGGATCCCATAATCTAGGTGCCCCATGAGTATTTGAGGCCCTCAATCCATTTTTTCAATCCAAAATGAAATTTGAACAATGCACAATGGTGATATGATAAAAAAAAAAGGAAAAACAAAAATGTGGAACATTTAGACGACTCCAACTCTATTGGCCCAAACACTAAATCTCTCCCACCAATGAGAAGCTGCCATGAGTTATGCCACAAAAACCAAAAAGGTCAGCACAAGTATAACATTAACATTTATGGGTCATTAGTTAAGAATTAAGACTCTTGCATGCAATTTTTTTTTCGACGAGGAAATTCCCCACACCGGTAGGATGGGTATAATACATCAGTCAAGGCCAAACTTAGTTTTGGATGGAAGAAAGATCTCACATGCAGTTATGTTTGGTAAATTAAATTCCCGAAGAGCTCCTCTCCCTCTATTTTGCATACAAATCGTATGCAAAAGGAACCCTGACGAAATCAATGAACATGAGACCATCCAACGAGTGACATTCATACTCTGAATCCCACTACATTCAATCCCACCACCTATACAGGAAATTCAAGTTACTAGCACATACTGGGCAAGTTCATTTTAAGGCTTATCACCATATTCATTTCTTTGTAGACTTTTGTAATTCATTGGGTTGGGGGGTATTTCAAAACATGTTATCCTTTGTCATTTCTCCATAATCCTTCAAAAGTTATCATGTAAAGAGTTTCCAAGACTACCTCAGAGAGTCCCTTTCCTGTTCCATAAGTCGTCGCTTAGAAACAAGTGATGTATCTTCCTCCAAATCATTGTCGTTCATGGATTAGTTTTTCAAAGTATCCATCCGTTCCCACAATTATTCCACCCCTGCCAACTAATTGAGGTTTCTTATGGTTTTTTGGTGCAAGGAGTGAAGGGGACCCGCTACAAGACTTTTAAGTTTGTGCAATATATTGTTCTTGACAGCTACCCATTTCCCAAGTTTGTTAACCTATGAGCCAAACATTACAACCCCTCAACCACATTTGTCTTGTCCACTACAAATATTTTTTTGAATCAAAGCATAGTCCATTTCTACCATGCTAGAAACTTCCATGGGCACTATTGTCTCAACTTCAAAAGTAGAAAGAAAAATGTAAGCAAGCTTTCCTAATAAGTAGAAGGCAGCCTTGTTTTAAAAAACTGTCATACAAGGTGCTGCTGAAATCCCACCTCCCCCATTTAAGACCAAGAAATTCCCTAGGTGGGCCCATGACTCCATCTCTGTGTTTACCTTGACCAAATGAAATCTTATTATAAGAAAGTGTCATTGTGGATTTCACTACTTACCCGACCATTTGCATCGATCGGACGACCTGGCTCGCGTGAGCGGTCACATCCGACGTTGCCGGTCGTCCGATCGGTGCAAATGGTCGGGTAAGTAGGTTACTCCTCCAAATAATCCATATTTAGATAGTATCAATCATCGTTTGAGAGGACATAGATTGATGAGACAAATAATGTCCGTAATGTCCAAATCACCAATATAGTAGGGTAAGTAGGTTACTCCTCCAAATAATCCATATTTAGATAGTATCAATCATCGTTTGAGAGGACATAGATTGATGAGACAAATAATGTCCGTAATGTCCGAAGCACCAAAATAGTAAAGTCTTAAGTAACGTAGACATGTACCACAACATAGCCATGTGAAAGCTTTTCATGTTTGACGTGTTTAGATAAGAAAGTAGATATATTCTAGTTTGAGCATAAGAAGCATATCAAGTTCATTCCCAAATAGAACAAAAAGTGTTACTATTTGCATGTAAATCAATCACTATGCTATATATCAAACATCATGTGCCCATTGAAGTGGATGGGTGTTTACTTATCTGATTTCATAACTCAATGAGGGTTGGTTTGCTTTGGCTTGATCTTTATCAAGCTCATAAAATGATGTTAGAAAATAAATAATATATTGTGTTCAATGCAAGCCAGTATTTACTAATTTTCTCATTGGTTTAAAGAACTATACCAATTAGAATTTTGTATTGTCCTTTCTTCTCTTTTCTGATGACAATGCCTAATCGATCATGATGTAGAGAGAATCATTTGAAGAAGACAAGATTGTCATTGCTTTCCGTATTTTAATGGAAATATAAATCATATCAAGCTCATCATTATTTGGAGTATTAGGGACAAAGTTTATTATTTGCTTTTTGTTTGGTAGGATATAAGGATTTTAGGATATTTAGAAATGGGTGAAAGGGTGTTAATGTTATGTCATTGCAATGAGGATTAACATGGCAATGGGCATTTTACATTTTAATTTCCATGATATGTATCATTATGTCAACTAATATCATTATGGAATGATAGGGTAATTTTGGTTTATCAGGGTTTCAATTAAATTTCATATTAAGGGGAAGAAATATGTTAATAAGCTAATCATTCGTCTATTTGTGGGGATCGACATCAAGGTTTATGTTAGAGATTATCATTCTCTATGTAGAATACTATCTTAATATCACTATAAAAACTAGGTCAATATTGATGTAGAGAAAACGATCCATTTTACTATTGGTTAGTTTTCAAAGATTCACCTCAATGTGAAATCTTTTTTCAAATCTTTTTTGTATTTTTTTAAGGCTAGAATTACAAATTCATTGTACAACCTGAGTGGGCCTAACGGTTAAGAACATGTGTTTCCTCCTAAGGGGTCACAGGTTCAAATCTGAAGGGGGATAGGGTATGTACATCTCTGTAGACTTTAGCAGTTAAATCGTTGTGCAGAGGGGATTTCCTTCTGTCACAACCCTACGACACCCTTCGTCAACTTAGACTAGTCCTGGGTGTGCGACACTGCCTGGGAATGTCATGAGGGTGTAGCCAACTCGAGCGCTCACCGAAAAACTGTGCCTAACCCGCGGAAACCATTTTACCTAGTACTTGCATTCGTTCATCTGGCTTCTTATTTAGTTAAGTTCAACCTAGTGCCTAGACTTGCCAATTAAACAAAACACCAAGTAGACAACATAAGTAGATAAGGTGGGGTTCCCAAACCGGTGAACCCTTGTAACTTTGTATAACTCACAATTGTTACAATGGGTGGGGTTTCCATGAACCGATAGAGCTCTGGGTGGGCGCTACCCAGCGAATACCTCACCAAAATACAAGATTACAACAAGAGATGGGTTGACCCCTCAGTGGGCATCCAACCTTGGCGACTGTTGATGGTGCTCCTTGTTGATGTCTAACTGTTTCATGAAGTCTCTTTGACAGAGCAATGGTGTCTGTCTTGCTCAACGCATCCATAACCTAAGTCACAGACCAAGCGAACCTGTGGAGAGAGAGTGCTTGCACTGTGGTTCTGTAACTTGGAGAGCCTCCCAAGTTCGCTAACCAATGTGCTTGCTTTCTTCCTTGTTCCTTTGTTTGATGATTCTTCCTCAATGCTTCCTTGCCTTTATATATCATGCCATTTGGGCAGGCGCGGCCCGTAAGGTGGGCGTGACTTTACTTAGCGCTCACGCCAAGTAATTGTCTTGGTCCTCTGCATAACCGTTTGGTCCGAGTGCTTCGTCGGTCGGGGTGTTGGACACTCCTTCTATGGGCGCCTTGGTCCAATGTTCCTCTTTTTCATGCGTACGCGCTTCATCCGGTCCCTCTTTGTGGTGTCATCGTGACCCGAATGGGTGGTTCTTCCATAGAATGGGCAAGTGCTTTGGGTAAGCATGTCTCCATCTCCCGCCATGGCTATCACTCCAGTCCACTAGAGCACTAGGCTCTCGGTGCTCTTCATATGCCAAGTCCAACGCTCTAGTTCCAATGGGCTCGTTCACGCGCCAAAGGGTAAGTGTGGGCGTCGGCCGTGGGGAACACATCCAAGCATAGTCCACAGGGTCCACTTAGCGCACTTCATCATTCCGATGTCTTGGGTAAGGCGCTCCTCGCCATGCCACTTGATTGTCATTTTTGCCCGAAGACGCCCAAGCCAACCTCTTGGGTAGGAGCGCTTGCTCCTTTAGCCGTGAAGGTGGCACGTCTTAGGATGCTTGGTCCAAAAGTCATGACACCTTGTCCCACAAACAAGGGGGTCTCATACACCAAATTGGTGTCTCGCTTGACAATAACCTTAAAAATACATGATTATTATTATTATTTTATTATTTTCCAATTTTTCCATAAACCAACCATCATTCAGTACCATTAAAATTAATTTCACTTCCCTTAAAAATGAAGTTAATGTCTACTTACATAACATTTTAAAATTCAAAATTCTATCCCACATCATCTATAAAATTACATTTAATTCTCCCTTAATAAAACTAATATTATTTTAAAATAACTTGGACATACATTCTTCATTATAGTTAAAAGTCACCATAATATTTTAACATCCCAACTTCCATGGTTACCTTATGCATAACAACATAAATAGATGGTGCCTAAACTACAAAGTAAGTATGGTTGACACTTACTTTTTTATTTTTATTTTAGACTTATTGCTCTACAAAGAGTTCAAATTACATCATAATTTATAACTTTGTATAAATAAAATAAAAAAACGTTAACAATAATCATATTTTTGTTAAAATGTATAATTAAAAATTGACTTTTTATCAAAAAAATAGAAATTAGAAAAAAAAATAGAAAGTTAGCTTTCATAAAATCAAATTTCATAGTGTTAAATTATTTATTTATGATGATGATGATTCGTCCATTGAAACCTACTTGGTCACTTAAAATGATTTTTTTATGATAAAAAAACTTGGAAAAAAAAGGTTTAAGAGATCTTTTCCACCTACAATGTTTTAGCAATTTGAAATTATAAACTTAAAAAATATTTTATTAAAAAAATAATTATAACATTTAATATTTAAATTTTTTAAATTATTTTTATGAAAATAAGACTATATCACCATATATCCATCTTAAAAGAGATCTATCAAGGACAGAGATCCTAGATGTAAACCTCTTTTTAAAATAGTGTGTAATTTATGATTTTGATATATATATATATACCCTTGAAAATATTTTAAATTTAATTTGAGCTAACATATTATTTTATTATTTTTTATTAAAGATAAATGTCTACTCTATAATGAACACTAAAAGAGTTACATAACTCCCCTTACTAAACTATAAAAGATACATCTTCTACATAATAATATTTAATTAAATTACAAAACCACAAACCTTACATAAAAACAACAAAAACCTATTTTCACAAATTCTCTATTCTCTAAATCTCCCACTTGTATTCAACAGCACAGCTACCACATAAATACAACAAAAATATATTTTCACAAGTTCCATTTATCTCCCACTTCTATTCAACGTCACAGCTTTAAAAAAAGCCATAAATATATTGATAAAAATTCTCAGCAACCAATAAAATATGTACAACATAAAATTCCATAATTCCACATGGCCTATCCCTACCTACCTACCTTTCATGATTTCTTTTAAAACCTACACCTTGACCATATCTGCTGTTAACGTCTACCTTTCTGAATGAGTCGGCGGAATTGCAATCAAACTTTGTGAAGCTCATTTCAGTTGTGTCCATCCATTTGTTGAAGGGTCATTGGTGAGGCTGGTGAAGATTCTTAAAAACCTATACACCACGTGGTTACTTTTACAGCTAGATTTGCTTCAATGTCTTGAGAGTGCTCTGCTTTGAAATGTTATAGAATTTTTTTATTTTTTATTTATTTTTTAAATCTGTTTCGAAGTCCTTCCAAGATAATTCAAAAAACACATTTAAAAAAACATAAAATTTTGAAATTATTAAGAATAATAACTATTATAAAAATTCTAAAGAAAGAGTTTTATTTTGAAGAACCTATAAATCTCCAGATTCTTAATACTTAATGAGCATTGTACCTCTCATATTATAGAAGGATGGATGTGAATCATCTTCACATAATATGAAGCATTTTCAAGACAAAGGTCTTCATTATTAACAACTCATCATCCCAACTCTTTAATAAGCATTGAATGTTTCATATTATACCAGAATGGATGTGAATCATGAAAAAGATTCAGGTTTCAACATCTATTATATGTTTTTGGTATCTAAAGATTAAAATAAGCTCTATTCTTGTTGGGTTTCATCTTTTCCTTCATATGATGTGCCATTTCACAACATAAAATCCATCACAAAATTCATACCCGAATAATCTTATTACTCTATTGCCATATCCACTATTTCAAGTGTCACATAATGTAAACTTCCCATAGAAGTTTGGACACTTATCTAATTTTCACTTGAATTCATATGTTATGGGCATTTTTTTTATTCTTGTTGATATCATAACCAACATGATATTCAATGTCCTTATTTAATGCATTCTTTTCCCAAACTCATCATAATTCATTTGCTTTATTATTTTTACATCCACAATTAGCTTTACAGAAAAACAAAACAATTACTGATAGGTTATGGGTGTAAATTGTAATGGCATTGGAAAATTATTAGTAATATTCACTACAAATGTGTAGCTCAGTGATACTTTTTAAGAGAAAACAATAGCCATTGAACAAACCCAAGAAAAGGAGGTCATATCTGTTTCTTCATGTTCAAATATTCCACCTATATGAAGGTATCTAATATGTTGACAAATCTAACATGATTATAGTTTTGGTATCTAATATTTTGTTATTACTTGATAACATTCACTAACCTCTTGACCACTTAACATGTAGTTCATGGCATCTTTGTTATTGCAATAAATATTTAAGGACAAAACACATTATTAATACTTGAATATAAATCCCTTGAAAATTCACCGATCTTGTACAAGTTTGGTCAAGCTTACTATAAAGATGATGCATAGTTTTTATTTGTTTTACAACTATTTTAATGATTTCTTTTGAGGATTACATAAAATGACTTAGACAAGGTCACAAAACCTAAAATTGGGATTACAAGAATGAAAACTATGATTTTGTTCATTCAATTTTATGCATTAGTTCTTTACTTCTCTAATCATTCCATTTTTTCTAATTTTATTCATCTTTATCTATCACACTCCTTCACTTAAGATATGTACAAGGAAACATAATTATGCTATCTTTGGATTTATGTAATAGAAATTATGCTCTAACATCAACTATGCTATTTTTTGCATGTTTTGAGAGATAAAATCAGGATAAAATGAACAATCAATATCTTGAATAAAAAAAAATCCTAAATGGTCTTAATGAGTAATTTCCTTTAGCGTTTTGTTTGTATGGACCTTAGGAATCTCCAAATTCTAAACATCTTAGTCTAAGATAATAAATGGCATACTAGATTTGTGTGTTCCTAGATCCCTATAAAACAAGTAGGTTCTCTAGGTAGTCCTTATAGTGTTTTGAAAGAATTACCACTCTCAACAAAAGCCTCAAAGGTCTAGGACAATGACTTTTTTTCTAATGAGGTCCACAACAAAACAAATCCCATGGACAACTGTGATTGTGATATGCTCTAGGTATGAGTCTAAGATGCAATGTTCACTAATCATATGCAAACATAAAACAAAACTTCTTCTATATGGGTGTCCATATAAGGTTTGATTATGACATTGTGTCTAAAGTTTTATATTGTCTATTTTAACATTTCAAAATTCTTATGAACAATGTGTTTATGATTTTTATTTTTCTATTTATAATGTGCATATAATCTATCAAAAATATATTTAAAATTATAAAATATACTTAGAATTATTTTTTTATTAAAATTACAACTTTTAAAATTGTAAAAATTTGGAAAAGAAAATCTTATTTAAAATAATTTTATTTTAAAATATAAACTTATTTTTTTGTTAATTGAAATACAACATTTCACTATAAAAAATAACTTTCAATTTAAATGAAGATTAGCCCTTCAAATGCACTATTAAGATTATCATAAATGATGATTGTTGAATAGATAGAGTATTGAAGTTAAAAAATTGAGAAATTTAACAAAACAATGAAAAATCAAATGCATTATAAAATCAATTATATTACATGTTTATGTTTTTTTAGTTGTTTATAATAAATAAATAGTTAAAATCATCATTTTTATTATTTATAACCAATTAAAAGAACAAATATTGAATAAACTGTTAAAATAACCATGAATTATCCTCTTCAATGTGCTCCACATTAACAGAGTCAAACATTTATGATTTAGCCTAAGAAGACTTCGAAATCTAAATTATCTAATATGACAAATATTGAAGTTTTTATTTATCATTTTGGAAGAATCAAATAAAAAGTTCTTTAAATATTAGAAGTTTTTTTATTATTTGATATAAAATTTGGTTGGAATTTCTGAGATTGTTAATAAATTTATTTTTTAATAAAAAATTAAAATTAAAATAATAAAAAATTAAAATTTATTAAAAAAATCATATTATTAGATTTTGATAACTAGACAATTCCGACCAGTCATTTCATTTTATTCATTGCATACACAGGTCCCCAAACAACTTTATTATGCAGAGTTGCCTAGTTAAAACAAAGTCCAAAGAATTAACCATCAATTTTTTGGATTTACAAAAAGCCTCAAGAAACTTGTACAAGCCAAATTATCAACCTACATCTACCTTAAAGATCAGACAGATGAATTTCCCAGTGGCTGAGCAAGGCAAACTAAATCCTCCTAGTTCCTAGGTTGTAGCCCTAAATTAAAATAAAAGTCTAAGCTGTAGAGAAGAACAAGTAAACCTAGTAAAAGATGAACAGAATAAAAACCTACGATCCATCACATGTGCACATATCTCATAAAGCCCAGCCCAGTATAGCGCCAGTGCAGAGGAACAGCCCAGTATAGTGCCAGTGCAGAGGAACAGCCTCCTCTGTTCTAACGCTAAAATAGAAAATCTAAGATGTACAAAAGAAAGAGAAAAGCAAGTACAGCCGGTGAAACATAAACAGAATAAAATCCCTTCAATCCATCATAAATAAAAGAAAGAAAAAAACAAGTACAGCTGGTGAAACATAAACAGAATAAAATCCCTTCAATCCATCATATGTGTACATACCTCACAGAGCTCAGCCCAGTATAGCGCTAGGGCCCGGAGGATCCAACTCTTTCAATCCATCATCTATGTACATATAGGAAACAAGGCTTCCCTGCTGAATCTGCTTTTCTTTTTAATTGAAGAGATGGCTATTGCATTATATTTTTTTCAGAGGAAAAAATACCAGACCTTGATATTCTATTAAAGAATCAAAGGACATCATATACAATCAGCCAATAAATGGCATAAAGCAAGCTTCCGCAAATGCAAATTCATTTGAGGGCCCCTCTGATAGCTGTAAATTCAGTGGACACCAGACATCCAAGATACATGGCATAGAAAAGCATAAAGTCTGCTGAGTGCAGACTTTTTTCATCATTCCTGTAGATACAGGTCAGAAATCTAGCTGATATAAATAGAAGGTGACCAAAAAAACATATGAATCTTGAGCATAACATGAAGGCTGATAGACTCATCCATGTCACCTAAAATACCAAATCAAACATACATAGAGTATGTGCCACTAAAAAGAGAGTGAAACGGAAAAGCCAGGCACAAGCTAGAATAACTGAAAATTCCCTCAATCAATTATCTTACCATCCAAATATTCAGAAAATTCCCCATGTCCTGGGGTCAACAAAAGAGCCAATTTGGAGAGACTGTCAGCCTGCTGGTTATGCTCGCAATAGATATGATTGATGGTCACTAAAAGAACATGTTGCAGTAGAGATAGGCTATTGCATTATATAGAGCGGTCAAGGTGCATTATATAGTTAATTTCTATAGAGGCGAACATCATCCATTAACTACTGTATGTACATGTAACAGTGCACTGAATCTAAATCATGCAATGAATATGAATTAGCATAAATACTCATTTAGATTGGGGTCTGATAGGCTCCTAAACTAGAAGAACTAAATTCACAAAAATGATTGATTTATGAACTAATGAAATTAGAGGTATGCAACTTCCAGCTTCTTATCGATGCACCTCAAACCCAAGTTAAAAAAAAAAAAATACAATAAAGATGGTGAAAATTCATTGATCTTGTGCTCATCCACTGACCTCAATTCGTATAGATGGGGAAAATTCTTCAGCTCTGTTATGGCGTTCTTCATGTGCGGGTTGGAATCTGGTACGGACGGAAGACAGATCTATTTCTCCAGCTGGTGGAATATCTAAAGTTGTGAATCGCATTGAAACGGCTGGTTTTTCCCGCTCTTCACCAATTCAACTAACTTTATGAGGGTGATTCTGAACTGCTTATGGATGGGAGTTTCCTCATGACCTTAAACATTAAACAGACAGATCTGCTGAAGTGTTTGAATAAGGTTTTGAGCAAAACCCCATCTATGAGCAGTCATGAGCACCGACTGTCTGAGTTCTTGAATTAAACCTACTGACTGTGAGTTCTTGAATAAACATATCCATCATGTGGCCCTTTCAATCTTCTTTTGTTCGACTCCAATTCATATAGCTTGGAAATAGTATCTTCTGGCATTACCCATTTTGATTCCATGAGTGCAATGCTATTTGATAATGCTGCTTCCGTCATACATGACGCCTCATAATCTTCGTCAGTCGTTTGCTTTCTTGAAATTTGTTCAGTCCGACGGAGAACATACAAAAAGCATATGATAAGAGACGCGGTTTTGTCTATTTGCTAAACGGTCAAATATATGGACATTATTAGATGCAGGCGTTCATATGGCATAGAAAATACATAGATGACAGGCATAGCCACAAAGAGCGAACCGGTTTATGAATCAGGTCCAGGTTACAAGGATAAACAGGTTCCATATAAGTTAGTGGAGTCCTCACGCCACCACAGAAAACACAATATATCTAATGGATCTTGTCTTTTACAAATAAGTCAGATAAGCATATCCCATCCTATTAAATATTTGTAAATGTCTCTTTTAAGGAGGGAATCCCGTGCTCATGCCTGAGGGCCCAAAAATTAAGAAAATTACAGAAGTGGTGGATAGATGTTTCCATATTGATATACATTTTAATTTTGACACCTGCGCTATGATAAGAAGAGACAAGTTGGCAGAGATAAATTAAAGCAACATCAGTGCATTTTCCGTACCAAATTTAATTTTGACTTAGCATTGATCCATAGTGAAATTCGATATCTTTTCATACCAAATTAAAATTTTGAATCAGCATCCATAGTGAATTCAATGTCTCTAGGCAACTCTTCTATGATAATATATGAGATCATGATGTATTGTTGACATAGAGACTGACTCATCTTTTGGCTAAGAGACTAATGCATAGTGAAATTCAATGTTTCTAGGCAACTCTTCATGATATATGGGAGCACGAGGCATTGTTGACCTACAGACTTAGCCATTATAAATGGGAGTTGTTGACATAGAGACTTAGTCATAGCATATAGGGCCATGTTGGCTTGGATAAGAGATCTAACTAGAAGATATGGTTGAAGATTTTATTTTCTTTTAAATTTCATATGAGATTTGCTTTTAGAATTTATGACATAACATTTGTGTACATAAATATTAAATAATATCTTTAATTTTACTAGATGCTTCCAAAATCTTTTAGTTAAATTTTCTTTTTTATATATTTTTAATTTGAAAAATCCATATTTTCACAAGATGTTTTAATATTTTAGGAATTTAATTTTTGCATGACATTTTTAATATCTTTTTTATTTCCACCCACCGTAGTATAATTACATGACAATTTTTTTAATTTTTAAATAAGGATTATGCAAATTGATGGACTAGTTTTTATTTTCTTTCATTTTTTTTCTTTTAACCAACAGAATGATTTCACATTAATGGATATTCTAACAATACTAATTGCTTTGCATCATTCAATGAAGTCAAAAGAGTCTAATTTACCCTAATCATGCCTATTCTTTTTTTTAAACCACCAACTAAGCAAGAGACTATTAAAAGAGAGGTCAACCTTTGAGTCACAAGTATATAAATGTCTATATTACACTCAAAGGATAGGCCGAAAACACTTTTGAAACTTATAGGTGTAGAATACTATGACACTTTATTTGTTTCTCTCTGATGGGTGTTCATTAGATAGTGCTTAAATTGGGTACATGTTTCATGTCTTGGTCAAATCCTTGACTTCTAATTAAATTTTTTGGTTGAATACTCAATTTCAAAGGATCTCAAACTAATGGAAGTATACAAAATAACAGGTCAATATGAGAGAGTTCGGGGATAGAAAAACCATGCAATGTGTGCACAAAAAATATACATTGTTGCAAATGTAGGAGCTACTTATGTCACAAAGAGAGTTTTGGGCATTGACCAATAAAGAAGAAGAAGAAGAAGAATGTAATACCTCAATCTCGACCCTTTGAAGTTGATCTTATTTAAATTGTAATTATACTTTTCAGTTACTAATGTGTTTCTTCACACCATGAGGTAGTTTCCATGGTGATTTTGAACACTGACAAGCATGATCATTTTAATGTTAATAAGGGGGCTATGAGTCTGCTAGTGTGGAAAAGTAAGGGGGTTTAAAGGGTGGGGGGGGTGATCTATGTCTAAAGATTATGTCTTACCTTGTTCACAAATCCCTTTCCTTTGCTTGTCTTATTTCCATTATCCTCAAACTTGTGTTAAATTGGATGAAGAGTCTACTTTAATAAAATGGGAAATCTAAATATGGGAGCTTAGTAATACTATGCCAAAGCATGTCACGTCCCCATGCCTCCGACCGGTGAAGAGGACGCGACCCAACCTTCAACCGACCGGGCTAAGAGCCCCATGAACATGTACAGGCATAAACTACTGAAATGCTGGAACAGAATGCTTAAACTTGTACATTGAACTAAAATATACACACATGAATATCTATCATGGACAGATGCAATTGTTCAACATACACAACTAAAATTATGTATCGTGCACAGCGAAATTAACGCGCATTCATTCAAGCATTCATTCGACATGTTCAACATTATCATTAACTGAAAATACGGTTTCAGAATTAAAAAAATGGACAAGATCACTTATCTTATGAATAACTTGATCCGCAACCAACTACGTCGCTGCAACGTTCCACCCAACCATAGGCCAGCGTGCTCCTTAATCTCTCAGCAACGCTGCCACCCCCGAGCTGGGCATGATTCTCCAAGGAATAAGGGAACTAGCAGACTGACACATAGCCAAGTATATACAAACACAGCCAAGCCAACACATTTGGGTTTATCAGGCCATCAAGGAGTTGGGAAAGGTTCAATGCTAAGCTGGTGAGCTCATTACAGAGCCAAGAACACCTACACCAGAACTAGCCTGACCTCTAAGACACCCACCCACACCCAACACAAGGAATCAATCCCTTCTCTGCTACACAGTCCCTCAGGCCTTGCATTCCCTTCTAGTGCTAGTCAGGGGTGATGGAGAAGAAGGCCAGCCCTCTAGCTCTGTCTGTGTGGTTTCTAGCCACCATGTTTATCAAGCAAACCAAGCCCCCATCCCTGCTCCCAATACAGTCCGAAGACCAACCATTGCACACATGCAGCCACTCAGAAATTACAGCTGAACAGGGGGAAAAGATTTCTGAGCGAGTTCCAACAACCCCAACGTATCAACAAACACAATCACAATAAGGGGAAAAATTACAGTCCGACCTGGACAACTGAGCAAGCGGATAAGAGTTACACAGACCACCACACAACTCTTGAACGTGAAATGACTTCCTACAGGAAATCGTGGGTGACACAGACCAACAACTCCCAGTTTCCTGCGTGAATGAAAACCACCCAGAGCCCAGTGCGTGAGAGGAAATTCACACTGAAACCCAAATGCGGGTCAAGAACACCCGATTCCACACTATGGGAAAAACATAAATGATCGTAGAGACGCCCCCAATCCCTCTCCGGGCTGCGTGAGACCAAACCGCAAAGAGCTTGTGCGTGAGGAGAATCAGACAATGGAGACCATGCGTGAGGATACATAGCTCCGCTTATGCTCACGGATGAACAGAAAATCGATGGCCACGAGTAGTGAGTGCATGAGCATTTTTGCACAGTCGTGGGGAGAGTGGAAAATCACTGCGTGAGTGATGGCAGTCATTTTTTCCCAGCCATAGTGAAGTCAACCATGGTGGAGTGTGCGTGAGGTTGAGGACTGACAAACCTGCCACCCCACTCCCAAAACAATTAACTGCCTCAACCACCAGCAGCAATTCTTCAATGAAAGTGGTTGGGTAAGGCAAGGAAAAGAAGACACATGGGTATTTTTCTCTCATTGGCCAAGTTTTGACAAATCCCCCCCACATCCTTATCCTTGTGAAAATCATGCCCCTTTCTCATTTTAGTTACCGCGATCATAGCTGGTCAGGTTCATTTAATTAATTATAGATGCATATTTACACGATGATCAACATAATATATGCCGCATGCCCCGATATACCATCGGTGACAAGTCTAAATCCAAAACATAGCATAACCGATCAATGGCGGGGCCTTGGCCTTTAGCTCCACACCATGATCATTACCGTATATACATCATGTACATTTACTACAACGGGGTCAAAATCGGGGTGTTACAAAGCACCTTACTCATATTTTGTAGTAACTACCTCCTACCTTTGGGAAACCAAGAAAGGGGTGGAGAAAAGGCTCATACCTTTGGGGAACCAAGAAAGGGGTGGAGGAAAGACTTCTAACTCTCACCTATTCACTCAATTCATTCATGCAAATTTGAATTGAGAGAGGAAAGCTTGGAAAAAGAGAAGTTTTGGGTTGTTGGGTGCTCGATTAGAAACCATTAATAAATAACAATATACCATTGTAAATTTAGGAAGGTTGTTGGCCTGCCACATTGTCCAAAGAACCATAAAAATGTCTATCCAAAAAACTTCACAACCATAGAAATTAAATCTAAAAGTACACAATGGCTTGGGCTCACATTACCCATGATAAAGAGAAAAGAGAAGAAGGGAATACCCGAGGGACTGAAGAGCAAAGAAAGGAGGACTTCTTTTGTTGTATAAAATAAGGGACCGAGTTTCAAGAATTGTGCTACCTGAGAGATTGAATAAAGAACCAATAAGGACTTTCCTAGTTGGTGTCTTGGGAGATTAGTGAAGAGAATAGTGTTTTGGGAAACCTTAATAATTGTTTTCACCTTGGTGGTCTCATAGCCCATATTGAGGGTGGCATTGTACATCAAAATAGCCTAGTTGTTAGGAGGAAATTAGTTCCCACACAATTAGTTGCCTTAAAACTCAATATATAAAAAAACAAGTTATTTTATTCTCCTTTGTAATGAATTCAATTTTTATATGATGAAGGGTATAATTTCATTATTTGTGATGAGGAATTGCATTGACCAACTGTTAGAATAATCAAACCCATAGTATTACCCACTTAGACATTAATTCATTTATTTTTGTCTTATTTGCCTAGTTCATGAGTCCCACCATGTTCAAGTTGTTAATTGCCTATCCATAGAGGTCAAACTTGCCATCTTTGACTCATGTAGCGCTTGGGAAAGCCTTAGGAATCAAATCTGCTTTATTCCTGGCCTCCTAGGCGCCCTTCTGCTTTTTCTGCTTTGTTGACTGCTTTTTCAGTTTTTAAAGCACATAAGGAAAGCAAGACTAGGTGAGGTGAACCTGTTTTATTCCCCTTTCATCCTCCACTCTTTCCTCCATGCAAAAGCATGTATGAGCTGCCATTTCACCCCTCACTAGCTTGCCCATGTGCCCTTGCCAATTCGTGAGCCTCATGACATATTTGGGATCAGCTTTTTACACCTATGGGGGATTTGCCTATTTTGGGTAAGCTGCCTACTTTATGCTAGATTTGGATGCTTCCTCATGCATTTGATTTCTTCATGTATTCTATTTATTCAGTAGCCTATGATATTACAGGGTTGGCTATTGTACACTGAGTTAATA
>LPNX010548417.1:0-18851 GCA_001517045.1 Pseudotsuga menziesii
ATATATATATATATATATATAGCAGAAGATTGAAGTGGAGATAAGTGTCTCTATGGTTCAAAAGATAGAAGAAGAAGAAGAGACCAGTAAGTATGAAAGAGATTGAGGGGAAAATAAATCTGATAGTTTATTGATAATAAATAGGGTGACAGGGTGGAGCTAGGGCAGGCAACAGGCCTGTAGGGGCTTGTTTCCTCCTTCCAGCAGAAGCTGGTAAATAGGGCATAGGAGTATCCTATTAGTTGTAGCAGACAAAATAGGGTGTCGTAGCATCCTTTCAGTAGCAGCTGATAAACCAGGGGGTCGTATCCTCCTTCTAGTGGTAGCTAGTAAATAGGGTGTTGTAACATCCTTTCAGTAGTAGTTGATAAAACAGGGGGTCGTATCCTCCTTCTAGTGGTAGCTGGTAAATAGTGTGTCATAACATCCTTTCAGTATCAGCTAATAAACCAGGGGGTCATAGCCTCCTTCCAGTAGTTACTGGTAAATAGTGTGTAATACCATCCTATCTGTAGAACGAGGAAAAACTATTTGTAAATAACAATTTTGTAGTAATAGGAAGTATTGGTGGTTTACCCAATTGGGGTTCCACGATAAAAATATGTGTTTTGTGTATCTTGTTGATTATATGTTTTGATTAAAGTTTAATAAGTGGTTAAAATGGTAAAGATTTAACAATACTGATTCACCCCCCTCTCAGTATTGACCAATATTCCAACAATTGGTATCAGAGTAGGTTCCTTCATCATAGTTTAACCATTAGAAGGAGATCCTATTAAAAAAAACTATGGATCAACAAGAAGGTATGGATTCCAACAAAGCTCCAACACTTAATAAAGGAGAATATGCAATATGGAGGAAAATAATGAGTGTATACTTACAGTCATTACGATGTGGTGTATGGAATGCAATTATCTCTGATTACATCCTACCAAAAAGAGTAAGGACTACATCTCAGAAAGAATCCAATAAAAATAACTCAAGGGCAATGGAGGCCATACTTAATGAATTACCTCAACCCATCAAAGAGAAGATAGTGAAATGTATCTCAACTAGAGAGCCCTGGGTCAAATTGGAGAAACTTTACTCAATTGAACAAAGAGGAGAAGCAAAACCTGCTATCCTCAAGGTTGATAGAGAAGATGAAGAAAATATATTCATGGGTATTGATTCTTGCACATGATCTAGGAACTAGGAATCAAAATCATCAAAGAATAATTAACAAATACTCATGAATTGGTATTAATCGGAACCGGAATTGGTTTCCTCTCTGTATATTTAATAAACAATGAATGGTTACAATACCAATGTTAAGCAATATCTTAACTCCATGAAGAATTCGAATACCTAAGGAGACAATTCAAATTCAGTGAGTGAGTCTGGCTTAACTGACTCTTAGCCATTCAATCACACTCAGTTAACCACATGACCAAAACCCTAATTGACTCACCAAACCCTAACTGAAGTCGGAGTACAATAAATGACTGAATCTCAACTGAAGGAGATCAACCATCAAGTGCTAGTGCTCTATGACTTCAATGAACCCCGATGAGGTTAACTGAAGCTAAATTGACCATCAGAAGTTGGTGGAGGTGCCTTGTTGACTCTAGATCATTAAAAAATAATAAATAATCATTAAATAATATATTTAATGATAGGAGGCACCTTAACTGACTAGTTGAACTAATTGTAACCACCAGTTAGCAATTAGGTGCATTAATGTCACTTAGATCACTCCCAGAGTGCTCCAGTTAGCCTCCTTGACTGTAGGAAGGCGTGGATGTGACTGGATGATGGAAATTAATGTTCCATTGATGTCAATTATACTTAGGATAGTGGTTTAACTAGGCCAATTTGACCAAAAGAGTGTGTATGATGGTAAATGTCTCCAACACCCCCCCTTAAGCTATACTCAGGAAGAGTTAGAAGACATAGATGCATAAAAATGCTAGGGCCCTGGAAACTAAGGCCATAGGTCACCCTGTACAATGCTGAAATTGAAACAATGCTCAAAACAAACTAAATGAGAAAAAGAGGGAAAACCCAATGGGAAACCCCCCCCCTCAAGCTGAACACTAAAAGTAGTCTGGATCACCCTGATGAACTCACCCCCAACAGTGAACGGAGGTAAGTGAACTTCTTTCAGAAAATATCTTGGTGAAGATGTCTACAATATGCTCATCAGTCGGGCAGTATTACAGAATGATGGTCCTATCATGCACTAGCTCCCTAATGTAGTGCATGTGAATATCTACATGCTTGGTCCTTTGCTTGGTAACTGGATCCGTGGATATCTTAATAGCACTCTGCTTGTTACAAAAGAGGACAATGGACAAATTACTACCAAGATCAAACTCTAAAAGAATTCCTTGCAACCAAATTGCTTGGATGCAAGCATTCACCGCTCCTCGATACTCGGCCTCTGCTGAAGATAGTGCTATGGCAGCCTACTTTTTGCTTGACCAAAAAATAGGGCCACCACCAAACATGAATACATATCTGGAAGTTAACTTTCGATCAATAGAATCACCCGCCCAATCAGAATCTGTGTATCCAACCAGGTCTAGCTCGGAGTCTACAGCATAGTGAGTGTCGTAGGTCCTGGTTCCTTGAATGTACTGGAGGATCCTCTTGGCTGCCTTCCAATGAAGATCATGAGGATGCTGCATGTATCTTGATACAACATTCACGGCATAACAAATATCAATCCTAGAATGTGTCAAGTACAACAAGCTACCAATTAGCTGTTGATAGATAATGCAGTCCATGGGAGGTGTGTGTTTTCCTTCTTCAAGGCTGATCCCTGAAAGGAAAGGGAATGGTGCAGGCCTACATTCAGCCATGTTAAACTTGACTAATAGGTCTAAAATGTATTTGGAATAAGTGACCATAATCCCATCAGAATTTTGCTCGATTTCAAGCCCCAAAAATTGTTTTAGAAGCCCCAAATCACTCATTTCAAAGGCATTATGGAGAGCAGTTTTGATGGCTGAAATGGAGGCAATTGTGCTACCTGTGATCAGTAAGTCATCAAAATATAAAACAATGATAATTATATGACCATCATGCTGTTGTAAATACACATTTGGATCTGATATACATCTCTGAAATTTTTTCGAGAGAAGGAGGGCATCCATCTTGGAATACCACTCTCTTGGGGCCTGTTTTAACCCGTATAGTGACTTCTTTAGCTTGCAAACCAAAGATGTATCAGTGATGTAGCCCTCAGGTGGCTTCATGTATATCTCCTCATGAATATATCCATGCAAAAAGGCTGACTTAACATCTATGTGATTCACCTCCCAGTGCTTGGATGCAGAAATAGCCAAAACAAGGCGGATGGAGTCCATTTTTGCAACCGGTGCAAAGGTCTCATGGTAGTCCACTCCTTGGACCCGAGAGAAACCTTTTGCTACCAGCCTTGCCTTATATTTTCAGGTGCTTCCATCAACAGCAACCTTTTTCTAAAACACCCACTTGCATTGAACCAATTTCCTTCCCGGAGGAAGAGAAACTAGCTCCCAAGTAGTGTTTTTCTGAAGAGAATTAATCTCTTCATCCATGGCAACTTGCCATATCGGATCATTCCCAGCATGGTAGTAGGATTTTGGATCTGAAATAATCATCAAATATCAATTTTTGGACAGAAAATGATCATAACAAGAGAGCGCAATACCTGCTCTTTGGAAATCAAACCGAGTTCTCCTTGGATCATTCGGATTTCCAATGTTGTCTCCTGCGGAGGAGAGTGTCTTTTGGGCCCATGTAGGAAGATGATTTTGCACTTTAGGTTCTGATTCAGCATTTGATTATTGCTGCACACTGATATCAGAAATCAGAGGATCCAAATCAGGCTCATCACCCCCAATTTCATCATCCAAATATTCAGTGGAATAGGAAGGAAATTTAGCAGTTTTCTCCTTCACTAGTTCCACCTCCTGAAGAGGCTCATCGAACTTAACACTTCTCTCGATGATGATCTGTTTGGTCTTGATATCCAGGAGCTTGAATCCTTTAGATTCATTAGGATACCCAATAAATAGACATTCTATGCTCTGCGGTTGCAAAGCCCTTATTTTATCAAGCGGAATTCGGGCCCATGCAGTGGACCCAAACACCCGTAGGTTCGACACATCTGGATTGTGTCTGAAGTATGCTTCGAAAGGAGTCTTTCCTTTCACTGATGAATGTGGAACCATATTTTGAATGTATTCTACAGCATGCATGGCTTCAGCCCACAAATGTTCAGCAAGCTTCTTTGACTCCAACATACAGATGGTCATCTCTTTGAGAGACCGTTTCTTCCTTTCCGCTACTCCATTCTACTGGGGAGTGTAGGGAATTGAATGTTGGACCTGAATACCAATTTGGAAGAAAATATATAGAAACTCATTACTAAAATACTCCCCTCCATTATCATATCTCAATATCTTGATCTTAAGACCAGAGGCATTTTCGATCAAGGCCTTCAATTCAGAAAATGTTTCACATACCTCTGATTTCTTTTTGAGAAAGAAAACCCATGTATACCTTGAAAAATCATCAATAAAGGTAAGGAGGTACCTTGATACATTCATGGATGTGACAAGAATTGGACCACTGATATCAGAATGTATCAGCCCCAATATGCTTTTATCTCGGTTTTCCTTCCCCCAATCGAACTTGTGCTCAGGGTGTTTTCCAATCACACAGCCCTTGCAGACTCCCGTGGTTGCCTTAATGACCAGGAGGCCTTCAACCATGGATTTTTTCTGTAATTGCTGAAAATATTTGAAATTAAGATGGTCAAACCTCTCATGCCACAGCCTACTAACCTCATTTCCATGATTTAGCAGAGTGGTGGGATTTGCATCCGCAAAAAAGTGAGAGAACTCATAGGATTTTGCATGATGATTTGCAAGGCCTTTTGCAATGAGTTTACCATATGCAATTTCTTTTATATCAACATCATTTGGGATGAAAGAGACTCTCTTAGGCATTCCTGTATGTGTCATTTGATAGACACTAAGGATATTTGCTGCTAGAGACGGTACATACAAAACATTAGAAAAAAAACCATTTTCTAGATCTACAGTACCTTGTCCTTCGGAAATGATAGTGGATTCATCTCCCATGTGGATGGGGATGGATTTGCCAGTCTCCAAGGATGAAAAGGAGTCTTTTTCAGCCATCATGTGATTCAAAGTTACACTATCAATCAACAGTGCTTTGGACTTCGAAGTGCTTTCCATGAGGGCATGACCTTTCTGATGCCGTGGTTCCCGATCTTGGTGATCTCTCCTCCGAAAGCTCTCTGGAAGATTGATGTGATTCCTCTCAAGGAGAGAGGTTGCTTCATCAAGATTTTTCTTCATGCAGGCATGTTCAGGGTGAAAACCCTTCTCGTAGTAAGAACACCTAAATTTTTCTTTCCCATTGTGCCCTTTCCCTTTGTTCTTCCTTGAGCCGAAAGATTCATCATGCTGATTTTCAACTCTAGGCTTGGGAGCATCAAATTTAGTTTTCTGATTTTTCTGCTGCTTTCCTTTAGCCTTCACATCTTTGGGCCCCGAGACATGGAGGGCTTGATCATGGGAAGATCGGATGATCCCCATCTGGACAAGCTTGTCATGTTCATTAGTTAGGGACTCAATGAAGGCATTAAGTGTAGGCATCTTCCATCTAGGGGTTGTGAGCTTTCCCACATGGAATGTAGAAACAAAAACTGAATAATCAGCCCCGAGTTTGGAGAGGATGGCTAGGATGAGCTGATCATCTGCCTTCTCCACTTTGCATTGCTTCAAAAGGAAAACAGTATGCTTGAACTTTGTAAAGAAATCATTCAGAGTCTTGAAATTGGAAGGTTGGAGAGACATGAGTTCATTTTTGAGTTGGTAAACTCTCAAGTCATCATGTTTTCCATATAGAAATTCCAATTTGTCCCATATTTATTTCAGATGTCTTCAGATCCGTAAGATGGAAGAGAAGGTCTTCAGAAATAGAGAGGCACAAGGAAACCGAAGGCTTCATCCTTCTTGTTCAAGAATCTTGATTTTTCTATGGCAGATCCAGCTCAACTTCAGTGTCCATGGCGACTCTATGGAGTCCTTTGGAGCACAATTGAACCTCCATTTTATTTTTCCATGTGTGGAAATTGTATGGAGTCAAGAGAGGCACTGAGGAGGCCATCTGGATATGCTATAGCAAATGCTTCACTTGTAGAAACCTGAAAATCAAAACAGAAAGGGCAAAATAAGGTCGGACAGCCTGCACATTCTAGGCTTTCATCACACCCAGCATAGTCAATCAAGCAAGCTTGATCAACAAGTTCTTTACTTGGGATATTGAGTGGTAAGCCTTGGCTTCTGGTGCAGTGCTGGAATTTTGAGCTATTGCTCACTTTCCATGGGGAAATCTGTCAAAAATCTTGTTTTTGAGAGATTGATCTTCGTCCCGCCGTATGCTCTGATACCATATTAATTATTGCACATGATCTAGGAACTAGGAATCAAAATCATCAAAGAATAATTAACAAATACTCATGAATTGGTATTAATCGGAACCGGAATTGGTTTCCTCTCTGTATATTTAATAAACAATGAATGGTTACAATACCAATGTCAAGCAATAGCTTAACTCCATGAAGAATTCGAATACCTAAGGAGACAATTCAAATTCAGTGAGTGAGTCTGGATTAACTGACTCTTAGCCATTCAATCACACTCAGTTAACCACATGACCAAAACCCTAATTGACTCACCAAACCCTAACTGAAGTCGAAGTACAATAAATGACTGAATCTCAACTGAAGGAGATCAAACACATGTCATAGCAAGCCAACCATCAAGTGCTAGTGCTCCATGACTTCAATGAACCCCGATGAGGTTAACGGAAGCTGAACTGACCATCAGAAGTTGGTGGAGGCGCCTTTTTGACTCCAAATCATTAAATAATAATAAATAATCATTAAATAATATATTTAATGACAGGAGGTGCCTTAACTGACTGGTTGAACTGATTGTAACCACCAGTTAGCAATTAGGTGCATTAATGTCACTCAGATCACCCCCGGAGTGCTCCAGTTAGCCTCCTTGACCGTAGGAGAAGGCTAAGTTAGCCTCCTTGACTGTAGGAAGGCGTGGGTGTGACTAGATGATGGAAATTAATGCTCCACTGATGTCAATTATACTTAGGATAGTGGTTTAACTAGGCCAATTTGACCAAAAGAGTGTGTATGGTGGTAAATGTCTCCAACAATGGGGACAGTAACTTCAGAAGATGATTCATATATGGAAGGAGAGGAGGACCTAAAGGAAAAACTCATAATTTCCCTTAAAGAATTGAGAAAGAGCAAGATGAAGAACAATTCTTTGAAAGAAAAATTGTCAAAATATCAAGAAGAGCAGAAGTCAAAAGAAGAGGAAGTCAAGAACCTCCAAAAAGAGCTACACAATTCAATACAACAAATGATGGTTAGCATGGAAGAGGCTAAGAACCTAAAACAAGAAATTGCTAAATTCAAGGAAGAAATAAAGAAACTAAAATATCGGTAGACTGTTAATGAGAAGTTCAAGGAAAGTACTGAATCTCTTAATAAAGTCCTCAGCTTACAAAGATATACCAGGGATCAAACAGGCCTTGGATATAATCAGAAAGGATCAAGCTCCATCATTCATGAAGATGTTGAAGATGTTAAATTTCAACATGATGCTTCCAAAGATGCACCCAGGTAGTAGAAGAATCACAAGGAAATGGAGTCCAACCATCATAATTATGTTCATCCTCTCAAGATGAAAAATTTCAGAAGACTTGCAAATGAAAAGAGTCATTACAAGAACCAGAGATTCTCGAAACATACAAGGCTATGGATATTGTCATTACTATCACAAGTTTGGTCACAAGGTTGATGATTGTATAATCAAAGAAGAAGATCAAGATCTGAAAAAGAAAGAATACACTAACATCTCAAATGGAAAAAGACTTATTATATGTTTCATATGTCACAATATTGGATACTTTGCAAGACATTGCAAGAATAGTACATGCAGAACTTCCAAGGAAACTCAAAAAAAGGTATGGAAGATGAAAACCAAGAAACAAAGAAATGAAAAATAGTAAGCATAGTACCTCATGGAAAGATGTGGAGAATAAAGGAATACTCCAAAGATATAAAAGAAATAAATATTTCAAACATCAGTGAGGTCTCCAATGATAATGATGGGCATAATAGTGCCATAAATAAGGATGACATCCATTATGAGGAAAAGCAAGATGGAGATATAAAAGAATACACTGATAAATATGAAGGTGATGAAGAATTATGTAGTGATGATTATGGGATCCTTTTCTAAAAAGATCTCTCATGATTTAAAGGGAACCTTGGAAATAACATTAGAAGGGATCATATACTCAGGGGGAGTTAAAGTCGGGAAATTCCAATTAGTATCTAAGAAAAAAATCAATTGGTATCTAATGTTGAAGTATATTGAAAGCTATATTCCTCAAAGACAATAGATGATCACGTTTAAATGATAAGATTGGTGTATGGTTGACATAAAGAAAGTATAAGACCTATGAAGTAACATGAGAACAACAAAATGTGTGATTCACGAAGACCATGATGTCTGCAATAGAATAGAAGATAAATATTTTATGTTCACTTAGAATTTGAAGTCATGGCACATAAAAAAATTGTTGACAGTGGAAGAAAACTCATGTCTGATCTGAAAAATAAAAAATAAATCTATTAAAAAATGCCAGGATGTTAATGAGGTTCTGTAGGTAATGAAGATCTAAATGAACATGATTAAGGAATTTTGGTTAAGGCAGAGGCTGGTTCACTTACAAGAAGAATAGACCATTGGATGGGTAGAGGCAGATATATATATGGTGGAAAATAATTTCGCTAGTTAAACTTGCACTGATGAAAGAACTTTTGAAATCTGCAAAATGTGGTAGGCGCTTAAAGTTTGAATGACGGAGATTAATGGAGGATTTTGATCAAAGGCTGGAAATAATTCCGCAAGGTGAACTAGCACAGAGAAAGCTAGAATGGATATTAGCAGAATTAGGTAGGGATCACATATTCTAACAGTCTAGATGAAAGCATTGTTTATATCAACGACTATGAGCCATTTCCCAGGGTTAAATAGTGCAGAGAAAGAAAATCCTGATAGGTACGATATTCATGAAATCCGCCCTATGATATTTGAGGTCCACCATCGATCTAGATCTGATGATCCTTTAGTCATTTTGCTGACAAACTAGCAAGTAAGTTAATTACTAGAGACGAGAGTGAAATCCTTATGAAATCTAGTTCACTGAAGGTTTGAAGTCCTCTTGTGGTTGAGCACCTATGGGATCATTGGCCGGGTGAGGTTAATTTAGCAGCTTTGCCAAATTTAGAACCAAACTAAATCTAGTGACAGTCCATCTAAATACTGTTATCTCAGACTAAGGTTTATGTAAAGACTTCTTGAAGAGAGAAAGTTACATAACACATTTTTTGAAAAAAAGGGAGAACAGTGTGTGGAAGAAAATGTTGAGTGTAAACTCTTTCACAAAAATGTTGGCGAAGGAGAGGAAGTACAATGACAGGGGGATTCCATGGATCTATTATTTAAGTTATCATCCAAGAACTTGTTGCAAGAAAGGAAATGTTAAGATAAATGATAATACATTGGTTAAATAACCAAGTTCAGTTAACAAAGGGGAGATATGATGACAAGGGGAGTTGTCAGAAAGAAGAAAGACAGGAAATCATATATCAAAATAGGCACAACATTGGCATAATAGGTTATCCTTTGTCATTGTTGTCAAAGGGGGAGAATGTTTAGAGGTTTCCATCAATGCCAAAGGGGGATATTTTTTAGTATGTAGTTTTCATTGATGTCAATGGTGTTCTCGAATGACAAAGGAATAACCAGTGGATATTATGGAAGGACAAACTCAATGAAAGACTAAGGATGATGGTATGGAAGATATGATGGCATGGCATGGTATAGTTGAGGTTATGCCATGGCATATATGATGACATGGCATATGATGGTGTCCTAATGATGATGTCATACGAATTCATTTATAACAAATGCAATGGATGAAATGGACATGGATGATAAGACAACATGAATGAATGATCTGAAGAATTCCAAGAGAGTTTCAACAATATGTTTAACAATGGTTGATGAAACAAAGAACAGAGGTCCAGTGGAAGTGGAGATGCAGTATGAATGACAAAGTTGGTTAGACAAATGAGGAGTGGAATTATAGAAGAGTGATATGAATGAGAGATAGAGTATGTGTAACAGTCAAAGAACAGAGAAACTATATCTGCAAGAGTGTTTATAAATTCATTATAATCAGCAACATGATGAAATTATCTTTGCATATAAATCTTCAAAACTGTTAGAAACGATCGTAGAGGATTTCTGCAAAGAAATCATGTAGATTCGCAAAGTCATGGTGAGATCTGCATTCAATTTGAAATCTATGGTTAGGAAGCATCCCACACAAGATCCGATAGTTAAAGATCAATTTTGCAAAGGAAATGAAGAAAAGGTAAAGTTCTGCAAGTCATGGTGAGATCCACATTCAAATTGAAATCGATGGTCAGGAAGCATCCCGCATGAGATTCGATGGCTAAGGATCAATTCCACAATGGATAGGAGGAAAAGATGAAGTTCCACAAAAGAGTATAGATCGACGGTAGATATTTGATCCACAGAAGATATAAGGTTGAGAAGAGTTCCACAAAGTGTATGAAGATCTACAGCTGATGAATGTTCCGCAATAGATCTACAGTTGTAGGGGGGTTCCTCAAAACAAGGAGTGTAAAAGAAGAAATACGAATCTGATTAAGAGATCAACTTCCAGGAGTGAACCCGTAAAAGAAATCAACGGTTTGTAGAAAATAGAAAGAGGAAGATCAAGGTCTAGGATAATATGCGTTTTCGCAAATTGTAGTCCAGAAGGTGGAAAGTGGAAGGAGAAACGCAAACAGAGGAGAATCGTGAAAAGAATGTGGGAAATGACATAGTTTTGCATTCCAGATCCTATGATCTGAAATATCGATGGTCAGAAATAATTCCATGAAAGATCAACAGTGTGGAAAGGTTAATGCAAAAAATGGAAGGTGGAGAATTAGGAAAGGAATGTGGGAAATGCCACAGTTCCACATTCTGCATCCCATGATCCGGAATATCAATGGTTAGAAATACTTCTATGAAATATCGATGGTACAAAAAGGTTAGTGCAAAAAACAAAAGGGGAGAAGTGTGAAAGTAACGTTTGAGATTTTGAGAACCTGCACTCTGCATCCCGCATTCCAGAATATCAATGGTCACGAAGAAGCCCACTGAAGATCAACGGTGCAGAACTATTTCTGTAGAAAGATTAAGTGTAGAAATCAGAAACCTTGAAATGACATTATGGAAAATTCACAAACCCGTGTTTCGCTATCCGCATCTTATCAAAGATCAACGATCACCAAGAAGCCCACAGGAGATCAACGGTGCAGAACGGTTGAGGCAGAAAGCTAAGTGTGGAAATAAATGTTGAGAAATGTCATAGTTCAGAAATCCGCTATCCACATCCCATCTCAGATCTACGGTCAGGAAACAGTCCAGGACAAAGATCAATAGCTCATGATGAGTGCAGAAAGATGACTGTGGAAAATGATTACAGAAAGCTAATAGTGTGGAAAACAAATTTGAGATCTACGGTCAGGAAAAATCCCGATCTAAAATCAATGGCTTAGGGTGATTTTGGAAATAGAGACCGCGAAAGAATGTGCCTAAAAGGTTAAACTGTAAATCAATTAACATGAGATTAGGATATGCCCAAAGAAGATAAGCTCACCTGAGTTAGTCCATAGGGAGCCCGTAGAGGAGGAAAAGAAGCCCGAAGGCCTAAATATAGAGTATTCTAGTTGATAGGAATCCCACATGCATTGGTTTGATAAAGCCCATGATCAGAGATGAAGTTGAGGAAGCCCGCAACATGAGTAGATGGAGAAGCTCACTGGAAAAACATGAAGGCTAGCACACAAATGAAGAAGCTTGTGGATGACCAGGGAAGGTTAAATTAATTAAATTAATTCAATAGTTAAATAAACTAAATATTAAAATAGTAAGAAACATAATTAATATCAATATCAGAGATTTGAAGAGGTGCCAGGATGAAAGAACATGAGTTCGATCTGTAAGGTTGCAAAGGTTAAATGTTTGATAGAATTATGGATTAAGGTTTTATCAAAATGAGTTTTTTGAGAAGGTATGAAGACGAAAGGGTATGATTGGTCTGAAAAGGTATAAGGCATAAGAATGAAGAATGTGTGTATATATATATAGCAGAATATTGAAGTGGAGATAAGCGTCTCTATGGTTCAGAAGATAGAAGAAGAAGCAGAGACCAGTAAGTATAAAAGAGATTGAATGGAAAATAAATCTGGGAGCGTACTGATAATAAATAGGGTGGCAGGGTGTAGCTAGGGTAGGAAAAAGGACTATGGGGGTTGATGCCTCCTTCTAGTATAAGTTGGTAAATAGGGTGTAGGAGCATCTTGTCAATTGTAGTGGACAAAACAAGGTGTCGTAAAATCCTTTCAGTAGCAGCTGATAAACTGGGGGGTCGTATCCTCCTTCTAGTGGTAGCTGGTAAATAGGGTGGTGTAGCATCCTTTCAGTAGCAGCTGATAAACCAGGGGGTCATAGCCTCATTCCAGTGGTAGCTAGTAAATAAGGTGTCGTAGCATCCTTTCAGTAGCAGCTGATAAACCGGTGGGTCATATCCTTCTTCCAGTAGTTGCTGGTAAATAGGGTGTAATACCATCATGTTTGTAGAAGTAGGAAAAACTATTTGTAAATAACAATTTTGTAGTAATAGGAAGTATTGTTGGTTTACCCAATTGGGGTTCCATGATAAAAATATGTGTTTTGTGTATCTTGTTGATTATATGTTTTGATTAAAGTTTAATAAGTGGTTAAAATGGTAAAGAGTTAACAAAACTGATTCACCCCCCTCTTAGTATTGACCAATATTCCAACAGTAAGGCCCCTAAATTTAGATGGAGAATGGTATATATATAAGAGTTGCAAAATCTAATAATATTGTATAAAGAATTTTTTTCTACAAAATTTATCATAATTTAGTTATTAAATTGATTGTGAGGATAATAATTATTAGCTATGTTTTTTAAGTTCATTGACTCAACACCAGTATTCAAGAAAAACCATGCCACTTGAAATATCCCACTTCTGCAAGATCCCTTAGGTATTCTACTCTTGCAAGAGGCCTTAGGTCTTTGGTCATTAACTCCTTATGTCCAAGGAAGATGAGTTCTTAGCCAATTAGGAGCACTTTTAGGTCTTACCCCGCTACCAAAATTTGCATAAACAATATTGTCACAATCCCAATAAATATATCTTAATAATAAGTAAAATTATTCTACTTATTCATATTTTGTAAATTTTAAGTTCAAAGTTCTAATTTGTTAGCAAGTTTTGTCTTAAACTAAACAAAATTACACCTAAAAATGCTCAAAATATGTGTTTCATGTCAACAATATGATTATATATATAGTTCTATAGAAAAGATTATAGATTTTCTTAAATTTTAATATTAAAATATGTAAGCTTTTCAAAAACATTGAATATAATCAACTAAATATGTCATTGCACCGAGAGTAGCAAGGTGCTCTAGGGAGATGTTTCAACGTTATGTCACATTATATATAAATAAAAAGTAATTAAAAAAATTCATGTCAACTCATAACTTATCAAAAATAAAAAGTGATTAAAAAAAGTCATGTCAGCACATAACTTATCAAAATAAAAGTGATTAAAAAAATTCATGCCAACTCATAAAATAAACAATTAAATGAGCATAGATCCATCTTAAACCTGGATATATTAATCCTTAAGAAATTGGATCCCTCCCAGTGCTTAATAGATATGGGTTTAAGATGGATCTATGTTGGTACTTAAAAAGCATGGTACTCTTATCCTATTTCATGGGGCTTTTTATATTCTTTACCACATTGATTATGAGGTTTTGTTCATGGTCTCATAAAAATACCATTGTGTTATGATTGTCTCTATGTGTGCTTCTACAACCTAGAATTAGGTTGATGTTGTAAAGTGGGAAACCCTAAAATTAAAGTTATCCTTATTAGTTCTTGCCAAGAGTAGTAGGGACTCTTGAAATATCTATGGGTGAATGTATTAGTCTTGGCATGGTTTCCAAGGAATTTTAACTTACGTTTTTGGCTTACATTTGCATTGGGACCAATCAAGAGTTTGGAGGTAGGAACTTGCATGAAGTTGAGGGATCCTTTTGGTGCAATTGAATATTTTCAAAACATGCTTTTGGTTTGCAAAACTAAAACTCTTACATGTTTCTTAGAACTAGCACTATAGGAGCTCGATCCTGACAAGTTAGTTGACATGCACGATGGAAAAAGGAAACAGATGCGCACTATATAGGCTCAAAATGCATTTGCGTAATTCAATGCAAAAACATGTGCACATTTTATAACACATGCCATAAATGCCAAAAACAAGCCTGTGAGTGTTTATTCCACCTACAATACGACTTGGAGAGAGTTGATGAGCAAAAGGAAGAAAAATGGGATCATGATCATCCTCAAATAGGATATTCAACCACCAACTTTGAATCCAAGAGGTAATTCTCCAATGAATTTACCAATTCTTCAACTATTCATTTGAAATCCTCCAAATAATTTGTCAAATATTTCCATTTGTTGAGTCCCACTCAATCAACCTAGAATTTTTTTTAATTAAGACTCCTCCTTATAGATAAATCACCATAGACCATCTTAATGAGGAACTTGAAATTTTGCTTCATGATTTATCAATTATTTTCGCCCTAAACCCTAGAATGTATTGATTGCATCAAGCATAAAAACATGTTTGTTTTGATTGACAGTGGAAACACTTTTAGTTTTGTTTATTAGCGAGTTCTAGAGGAAAACCATTGTTATGTCCATGTGGTGCATATTTTCAAATTATTATAATTATCAGTTTCCCCAAAAGGTGCAAAGAAACGTCAAAAGGGAAACAATGGGAATTAAAGTAGGAAGTAGATGCGCTGAAGCAACCAAAAAGAGCATTGAAACAAATTCTATGAGGAGCTTTCTATGTAGTTTCATTTGAGTGATATAAGGATGGTTCAGTCAATTTTTTTATAATGTGTGATGTTAATATATTTTGTTGGTGGATTTCGGATATTCAAAACGAATTTCAAATCCATAACTTATATGTTGCACAATTTAAAGCTAATGAGAAACACATAAGGCAATGCAATACAAACCTTCAATATGGGAGAGTGGGTTGAGTACAATCATTATGGGAGGTGTAAGTTTAGTTCATTCCTCATGCCAGAGATAATACTGTCAGTTACAATTCCCTTAACTGCTTCTCTAGATGGCCACCCACTCCAAGGATACTATCATTCTAATGTCCATGAACTATATGACTTAGGTTCTATTCTATATTGATGACAATTAACCAATTTGAAAATTAACTAAATTAGCACCCGGAATATAAAATTGTAGACCCGATGAGAAATAGATGGAAATAGGAGAGCATGGAGTATAAGAAAGATAAGAATCCTTTACCCATTATGCAATTGTTTATATTTGGATTCTTAAGGACCAAGTCTAATTCTAGCAAGAAATTCCCATAAAGCATTACATGGATTGGACTCTTTGTTTCCATGCTAAAAAACAATATAGGAAAGAATATACCCATACATTATTGAAAAAATAAAGGGAATATCTTCCCTACATTGCGTGGGGAAGCGAATGAGAGTTCCATGGAGATTGGATAGCTTGAATGAGATTCTTAGAATGTTCGGTAATTAGTAGAGTTACCAAATATGAGATAAAATGAGTTGGAATGAGTGACATAGAAGTTTGTAGCTTGGTTCCTTCATCTTAGTGGCCTCATAGTTCAACTTAGGGGTGGTATTTGAACTAGATTCCTATTATTTGACAAAAATTTGTTTGTACACAACCAATTTATTGGACTATGTTTAGTCAAAATATAAGTGTTATGTTTTTGCTTATGAATATGTAAAATAATGTAAAGTCATAAATAGAAACATTACATTAAAACACCAAACAATATATTCATGTTTACCAATAGCAACATCCGTATATGAAAAATCACTTGGGTGATCTATTTGTCTCATTATTCTCCTCTAATATTCTCCATGTATTTTTATGTCTCCTTTATTTATCTTTTTCTCCTCCCTCTCGATTCATGGAAACCCTCCTTCCTTTGTGAAATGTCCCATTTCCTTAAAATCCTAATCTCCCTCCTCTACTTCTTTCATCCTTTATCTTCTTCATGAGGAAGACAAAAATGCCTAAATATCTCCTCCTTAATACCTTATTTCCTTTTCCTTCCATTAAATTTCAATGACCTTGTTAATATCCAACAACCTCACTAAAACAAATAAGAATCCTAGAGTCTTAATCACCACAAAGTGGTGCCTTTCAACCCACCAAAATTGACATATTAAAGACATAAGGAAATTGAATTGACCACTATAAATTTGGTTGTTCAACAATCACATGGATCAAAGGCAGTTGGGCCCCATCCATTTAATTCATACAATGAAAAATTTAGACAGGGAATGTGTGGCATTGGATAAAATTACATGATCCGATATCCCACACAACACTATGCATTGACCACCCCTTTTGGTTGTGTTGAGGCCTGGAAATTCGCAGGCGGAAACAGTAAAGGATTCTCCCCAATCAGCGTTCCCAACTAGCCCGCTGACTGTTTGGTATAGGGAATCCGTCCGGTTTGCGGTCCGGCTACCGTAGGTCAAAGTAACAAACAAAGGCTTTACCGGTTGCGGCCCGGCCCACCGAGTTTTTGTATTTTGACTTAAAGGAAATGATATGCACATGCCTAACTAAATGCAGGCTGGTTTAAATGCGGGGGCGGTCACAAAGTGATGCGCAGGTTCTTACCTCTCGTCTTATGCTCACAAGCAAACAAACCAGATACGAACAGAAATAACTAACTATCTAAACTATCCCTAGGGAGCGAGGCTATCATCTTAAATGAGCAATAAAGAATCACATACTGTAAGAAAACCACAGATAGCTGATACTTTACCCACAGCACATGAAAAATACAAATATTCAAATAACCAGTTAACCGATCATTCTATAACAGCAATTATTACTCATAGTGCAAATGCATCCCAGAAAAGACTGCAGAATAATTAACAGAACTTAGGTTCGAAATATCAAATATCCTCACAGCGCATGAAATACAGCTGAACATGAAATAGTTCTTCTTCAGCATTATTCATTGAATAGCATTGGTAGATTTCACTTCTTTACTCTTTCCAGCAGACAAAATTGCAGTTCACTTCGCAAAACGAAATAGTTCCTCTTCCGAGTCAACAATTACAAAATTTTCTAAGGGAAAAAGCCCTCTTTTCATCGAGCTTCCCATTATTTAAACTACAACCCATCTCCTCTAGGTTCCCTCAACGCGTCTTTTCAGTGCCCTTGACGATTCAGTTTCTTTCCTGTTCGTTTCACCTTCTCCATCATTTCCACAGGCGTTTATTTTCTGACAGTAACCACTGAAAAGAAAAATGTCCCATCGGCGCCTTGGTCATTCTTTCACGTTGCCTTTTCCGGCGTGATACTCTACTTCAGCAATTCATGAGATGATCTCTGCATAAAAACTTGGTGCATTATCCATTGAATTCAGAGATTAGGCATCAATAATTTTAAAATCATAATGATATATTCACAAAGAGCTAGCCTAGTTCATCTGGGTGAGGAACTGCGGACTTGGAGCAGCAACGACAAGGTAAAACGGCAGTCGGGCGGCTCTTAGATCGGAAGGGAGAAGGCTCCAGGAGCCGCAATGACGGAGGAGTGCCAGAAGAGGGGAAGCGGAAACACGGGCATCATAGGTGATCGGGTGTCATTTGAAACTCACGTCGGGGCCCGACTTTGTCTCCCCAGCCGCAACATCGGGTGAACCGGTACTCTGGGGCAAGCGACTCACCACCCAAATCGGGCGTCGAAGAGAAGTGGATCGGACGACAGACTATTCTTCCACCCGCAACGGCGGACGGAACGCGGGCTATAAAAAGGCGACGGAGGCTAAAAAAGGCGGAGATCGGGTGTCGTTTGAAACTCACGTCGGGGCCCGACTTTGTATCCCCAGCCGCAACGTCGGGTGAACCGGTACTCTGGGGCAAGCGACTCACCACCCGAATCGGGCGTTGGAGAGAAGTGGATCGGACGACAGACTATTCTTCCACCCGCAACGGCGCGTGATATAAGACTCCATTTCTTCCAAAAGAGGCTCGATCCAAAGGGAATATTTAACAGCGCTGAGGCTCAAGTGAGGCCAAAAAACCAAAAAAAATTGCTAAGGTAAACCTTCACACTCTTAGAAGTGTTAAAACCGATCTCGCGACTCACATTGAACTGAACATAACCAGCCAACAAGACGGACGCTCAACTTTAAAGCAAAAATACTCAAAGACGCCAAAATTTCAATCTTACATTCAAGTAAATCAAGATAAGGAGGGGTCCCAGAATTTAAGTGAAAAACTGAAGTCGGGGAAAAGGTTGCGGCAGCAACAACTGGCGATTTCCTGGTGAACCTAGATCTCTGGGTGGTCTCTTCCTTGAAAAGCAGACTGTCCTACAATAGATGTATTCCTTGAATTCTTCCAGCTAGCTAGATTTCTCAATAACAGAAACGTGTACCTTTATCGTTGATATCAGTCCACTTTGGGCGATGAAGGTCAAGATTCTAGAGTCCGGATAACTCTGCTGAGGCCAAAAAATGAGTCCATTATTAATT
>LPNX010548417.1:22608-83161 GCA_001517045.1 Pseudotsuga menziesii
ATCATCGGACGCCAAGCGGATTAACACGTCTTCCATCTCGCCAACTACCTTGACATCGGTCCTATCCAACTGTACCACTTTCCACGTGGTTGGCTTAGGCTGCCCATTTATCTTCTTACAAACCGATATGGGCATGACATTGATTGACGATCCTGAGTCCGCTAAACAATTGTGCACATTGTGATTAAAAATTTCAAACGTCAAAAGGAAAGGTGGATGTTTGGTTTTAGACTTACCTCCACTACTAGCTTCCCCAATTTCTTCTTCAGGCTGCGGCTGATTGTCAGTGGGCAGCTTTTCTTCTTTTGTTTCTAGTGCTTTCAACAATTTTTCTTTCTGCTGAGGTATTTTGCACATCTCAAACAGCGGGACGTTTGCCTTTATCTTCTTTAAATCTTCTACAATGTCATATTCGATTAGTTGTCTAGTGGACTGAGATTTATCAACGTTCGCATTCTCTTCATTTCGCCTGAGTGGCACTCCGTCTTGCTTCGGATTCTGGCTGTTAATGGTGACTTCCGGAATCTGATTAGCCAATGATTTGTCTTGGAATTTCTTTTTTATGTTTCTTTGCAACCTTCAAATCTTTGGGAGCAGAAAACTGTCGTCACTAACCTCCCCTTTGCTCCTAGTTGTGACGTTAGCCTCCCTGATATCTTTGCGCCCCTGCGCGCTTTCTTCTTCCGCATCTAGTACTGAAACAGAACTCCATAAGGCCATAGTCTCTTCTTCTTCCGGTTCTTTTGTTGAAGCAACCTTTTCTTTTCTTTCCTCCTCATCTTCTTCTGTCAATCTTGAATCCAGCATCTGATTCATGACCAATGTCATCGAATTTATCCATTGCGGACAGTTCTTTTCGGAATGGGGCTGTTGATGAAAAGTACAGAAATTATCCATACCTATCTCTATGAGGTTCATGGATGCAGTTTTCTGAGAGGGGGGAGGGGTCTGGTTGCTGTCCTCCCTTTTCTTATAATACGGCCTGAAAAACTTGTGTGCTTCCTTTTCTTTCTCCAAATCTATGACCTTGTTAGACAGCTTCTGTACCATTTTGGCCATACCTTCGTAATCTGGTGTTTTCTCTTCTTTGGGCTTAGTAAACAGCAGCGTTCTCCTTTTCTCCCCTGACTGTTCAGGGTAATCTTCAATGCTCTCCCTTTCTGCTTCCACTACTTCTGCTTCTTCATAAGTTTCCGTCAAAGTGGGTTTGGCCCTACCTTTTGCGAACATGGCCAGGTCAGGACCTAGAGCTGATGTATAATACTCGATCAGGACCTTTTCTGAAGGTTTATCTGCATCAGAGAAGTTTTTAAGATAGGTTGTAAACCTTTGCGTAAAACTGTGCACTTTTTCTTTATTTTCTTTTTTCAAAGCACAAAGTCCTTTCATCAGGGCAGCATGCGTCTTTTGGGCTGCATACTTACTTCTAAACATTCTTTCGAAGGTGTTCCAATTTGGAATGGAATTGGCAGGCAAACCGAAATACCAAGAGGCGGCGGCTCCTTTAAGGGTGTGTGGGAAAAGTATACAAACCACATCTTCATGCTCCCCTGCCCGTAATCCTTCTATAGCCAAATAAAAACTCTGCAAGTGATCGTCTACCAATATTTTCTCATTGGGATCGAACTTAGGCAATAACTTTTCGAAGGCTTGAGGTAGGTCGTGCAAAGGCGCGGTCAGATTCAGAGGTGATCTGGCTTTCCATGCAGGTGGGGGGTTTGGAGGATTAGGTGGCTGGTTAGCGTTAGCTGCTGCCATAAGTCGAGGTGGAGAGTGCGGAGGTGAACCAACTGGGGTGTGAATAGGAGAAGTATAAGGAGTCTCAGGGCCCTCTTGATTCAAAGGTAGCTCTACTTCTTGTAGGGCGGTCTCTACCAGTTCTTGCCAGTCCCCAACCAACACCGAGTCTTCTCTTAGAGGACGCTATTTCCTCCTGTATTCTCTTCTAGGCAATTCGGGAATGACAGGCAATCCTCCAATCTTCTTTAAGTATGCCCTGGTATGTCTTCTCAGATCGTTAACAATCTCGTTTCGGACAGGGTACAGATATTCCTTTTCTTCTTCTTCCGGAATTGAATTGCGTGGTACACTACTACCAGAACTGTAACCAGAGGAATATTCTCGGGAAAATGAGTTTCCTCGGCCAGCCATGCACTGGCAGCCCTCCTTCTAGCGCCAAAATTATTGAGGCCTAGAAATTCACAGGCGGCAACAGTAAAGGATTCTCCCCAATCAGCGTTCCCAACTAGCCCGCTGACTGTTTGGTATAGGGAATCCGTCCGGTTTGCGGTCCGGCTACCGTAGGTCAAAGTAACAAACAAAGGCTTTACCGGTTGCGGCCCGGCCCACCGAGTTTTTGTATTTTGACTTAAAGGAAATGATATGCACGTGCCTAACTAAATGTAGGCTGGTTTAAATGCGGGGGCGGTCACAAAGTGATGCGCAGGTTCTTACCTCTCGTCTTATGCTCACAAGCAAACAAACCAGATACGAACAGAAATAACTAACTATCTAAACTATCCCTAGGGAGCGAGGCTATCATCTTAAATGAGCAATAAAGAATCACATACTGTAAGAAAACCACAGATAGCTGATACTTTACCCACAACACATGAAAACTACAAATATTCAAATAACCAGTTAACCGATCATTCTATAACAGCAATTATTACTCATAGTGCAAATGCATCCCAGAAAAGACTACAGAATAATTAACAGAACTTAGGTTCGAAATATCAAATATCCTCACAGCGCATGAAATACAGCTGAACACGAAATAGTTCTTCTTCAGCATTATTCATTGAATAGCATTGGTACATTTCACTTCTTTACTCTTTCCAGCAGACAAAATTGCAGTTCACTTCGCAAAACGAAATAGTTCCTCTTCCGAGTCAACAATTACAAAATTTTCTAAGGGAAAAAGCCCTCTTTTCATCGAGCTTCCCATTATTTAAACTACAACCCATCTCCTCTGGGTTCCCTCAACGCGTCTTTTCAGTGCCCTTGACGATTCAGTTTCTTTCCTGTTCGTTTCACCTTCTCCATCATTTCCATAGGCGTTTATTTTCTGACAGTAACCGCTGAAAAGAAAAATGTCCCATCGGCGCCTTGGTCATTCGTTCACGTTGCCTTTTCCGGCGCGATACTCTACTTCAGCAATTCATGAGATGATCTCTGCATACAAACTTGGTGCATTATCCATTGAATTCAGAGATTAGGCATCAATAATTTTAAAATCATAATGATATATTCACAAAGAGCTAGCCTAGTTCATCCGGGTGAGGAACTGCGGACTTGGAGCAGCAACGACAAGGTAAAACGGCAGTCGGGCGGCTCTTAGATCGGAAGGGAGAAGGCTCCAGGAGTCGCAACGGCGGAGGAGTGCCAGAAGAGGGGAAGCGGAAACACAGGTGTCGTAGGTGATTGGGTGTCGTTTGAAACTCACGTCGGGGCCCGAATTTGTCTCCCCAACCGCAACGTCAGGTGAACCGGTACTCTGGGGCAAGCGACTCACCACCCGAATCGGGCGTCGGAGAGAAGTGGATCGGACGGCAGACTATTCTTCCACCCGCAACGGCGGACGGAACGCAGGCTATAAAAAGGCGACGGAGGCTAAAAAAGGCGGAGATCGGGTGTCGTTTGAAACTCACGTCGGGGCCCGACTTTGTCTCCCCAGCCGCAACGTCGGGTGAACCGGTACTCTGGGGCAAGCGACTCACCACCCGAATCGGGCGTCGAAGAGAAGTGGATCGGATGACAGACTATACTTCCACCCGCAACGGCGCGTGATATAAGACTCCATTTCTTCCAAAAGAGGCCCGATCCAAAGGGAAGATTTAACAGCGCTGAGGCTCAAGTGAGGCCAAAAAACCAAAAAAAATTGCTAAGGTAAACCTTCACACTCTTAGAAGTGTTAAAACCGATCTCGCGACTCACATTGAACTGAACGTAACCAGCCAACAAGACGGACGCTCAACTTTAAAGCAAAAATACTCAAAGACGCCAAAATTTCAATCTTACATTCAAGTAAATCAAGATAAGGAGGGGTCCCAGAATTTAAGTGAAAAACTGAAGTCGGGGAAAAGGTTGCGGCAGCAACAGGTTGCAATACCAATCAAACACCACATAAGATGTTGATTGTTATATGGGAAGTAGGAAGTGATCATTGGGTAAGAAAACAATTGATGGCCCATTGGATAGAAACATCCATGAGTGGTCAGATATTTTTTGGTGACTCTACCACAACTCAACCACCAAATAAACAATCATGTTAAGGTTTTAGGACCATCCAATGAGGATTGGAAACACTCTAGGTAGAAATAAAAGAACAATCTTGATTTGTGGACATGGTTTGCTTCTTAAACTTTGTTGTTGCTCCCTAAATGCACATACCATTTTGACATTGTGCCTCTTTCACTTCTTCCTTCACCCCATATTGTGACCCACTAATGTTTCTACATTTTTTCTTTGGAGATGTTCCCATGGTTCATCAAACCTTTATTCAATGCAATAAAATTTCTTAGGGAGAAAGATATATCCATATCCAACTCAACACAATCCCTAGTATCTCTTTTCTTCCCACTCACATTGGAAAGTGCAATATCATTTTCCACTTGGGATACCAACACAACAAACACCAATTCCTCTTTATGCTTCTTAGATACAATACAATTACTCCCATTGTTCTCTTCATCTTCCTCACTGGCATAATTCTTACAAAGGATCCTCTTCCACTTCACCATTGATTGGTGGTAATTTTCTTCCTAAATACTCTTAAGAACAATAATATCTTTAGTGTGTTCCTTTCACAAACTTCCTTGCTTACATGTAGTGGAAAGAGTTTATTCCATCACATATTCCTCGAGTTTGCAATTCAATGGCATGCACAACTGGAGCAACTTGTATATTGGATGCAAGATCTTATTCCTTAGACATGCACAGATGAAATACATAAACTCCTTGAAATTCAACCATTCTATCCTCTTATTGCATGCTTTTTGCTGAAATTCTCCCCACATCATCCACATCTTCTTTTGGCATGCATTTAATGTGCTCATCTTCTTGTTCATTTACCTCTACAACAACAGATGGTACTTTTTCCATTTCAAGTGTTGATTTTAAAATCAACACACTACCATCATATTTACATTCCTCTTTGATTACACTACTTAGAATCCTTGGCACTCCACCATGGTTCCTTTCCCTTTGTTCTATTCCAACCTCAATTTTATGGTTTATCCATGCACATTTATAAGCAAATAAATGGTCAAATAAAATAAGGATCTCCATTAAATTCCTCTTCTTTCTCTTTTACAACTTTTTTTGTTGTAATTGGAATTTTCAAGGTTTACCTCTCTACTATTGTGTGTGTTTCTTATATGAAACACCATCACCCTCATATTCATCTTCCCTATGGACCTTCCTCTCATATATGCATGCTCCTCTTGAACATAAGGGTGTTCACTTTCACAATGAAAATTGATTGAGGCTATGTTTTGTATTTTACTTCTACCTCCTGTTGCAGCTGCAACTATTCTACCCAAATTTCTTAAATTTTGGACCCCTCCTCATGATCTTGCTTTGGTCATTGAATCCTTTGAGTTGTTGGTCTGTGTTTTAATTTTTAATGACTACAAAAGCTTAACTCTTGACCAAGGATCGGATTTCGATTGCATTGGAATTCATGGTGAGTCGCAGCTTTTAAGCTTGCTTTTGCTTGTTGATCAAACCAGTTGTCTTTGCTGTGGTCACCGTTGCAGAAGTATGACAGAGTCTCTATCCGATCTTGATTTGAAGAGCTGTCCAAAACACTTAAGTCATTTTTGTTAAATCGGTGGCTGATAGCCTTTTCCCGCCTGCCGTTGCGGCTCCCAAACTGTTTTGCCATCCGAACTGTGAAAAGCTCCGACTGCTAATGCGTTTTAACCTGATTTAGCCGTGTACCCAAAGTCGTTTCTCATCTGTCGTTGCAGATGGGAAATCCTTTTGTCTTCCGAAATGTAAATCCGTCCGACTTCCGACGTGCATCGCATGGCTCTAGCCTTCTCTTTTTCACCGTTGCGGCTCTCAAAGTCTTTTGGCTTACGAAGTACAAATCCGTCTTACTTCCAATTAAAGCCTCTCTTGCCCACGTTTCGCTTGTCCGTAAATTGTGCCTTTTCCACCGTTGTGGCTGGGAAAGCCTTTTGGCCTTCGTTGTTATTTCCTTCCGACTGCCGACTTTAAGTTTTCCCGCCAATGAGTTTCCTATTGACTGTCGTAGGCTAGGTTTGTCAAGCCCACAGGTGGTGCACCTTGCCTTTTCCTTAAGGAATAATCGTTTCAATTGGTAATATTTGCTATTTTTGAATCATGCTTGTCGATTTGATTGTAGGCAGTTTTGAGGAGATCGGTCAATCTACCGTGGTGTGGAGAAAGACGGACCGTTTTGGCAGGAGTATAACTGAAACCAGGGGAATCGCCAGGAGGACCAGGGGAGTAAAAGACGAAATCCGGAGCTATAAATGTGCGGACCCAAAAACTGATCAGCTACCCAATGGTTCATGATTGCATACAGACAAGATAGAGAAATGTGAAACGTTTGGGAAACTGAAAGATCATGCGTCTGGGGAAAACTGAAGCGTTTTTGGAATTGTAGTTAAATATTTGAAAGTAGGACTTAGAAAGGGATTTTTCCCTGAAAAAATTTGTAAACTCTTTTGCTTGTAAGAGGAACTACTTCGTTTTACAGTGAAAAAGTGCAACTTTTGCCTGCTGGAGAGAGCGAAATGTGGAATGTATCAATGCGACTAAATGAATAATGTTGAAGAGGAACTATTTCGTTTTCAGCTATGTTTCATTTACTGGGAGAGTATTTAACTTCTTGAACCTATGTTCTTGTTGAATGTTCTTCAGTATCTTTTGGGATGTTTTCCACTGTGAGTAATAAATGTTGTTCATAAAATAATATGCTATCTGGTTGTTTAAATATCTGTAATTGTTCGTGTGTCTTGAAAGAAGTGTCAGCTAATTGTAACTCTTCATAATGCATGTACACAATGTATTACTCACCTATAAATGATAACTCTGCTCCCTAGGGATAGTTTAGGTAGTTAGTTTATTTTCTTGTTGTATGTGATTTGGATGCTTGTGGGCCTTAAGATGAGAGGTAAGAACATGCGCATCACAATGTGATTGCTCCATGCATCTCATCACCCTGCATGATAATTAGGCACTTGCATTTCATAATTTAAGTCAAAATAAAAAAAACTCGATGGACCGGGCCGCAACTGGTAAAACCTTTGTTGTGTTACTTGACCTACGGTAGCCGGACCGCAAACCGGATGGATTCCCTATACCAAACAGTCAACTGGCTAGTTGGGAACATTGATTGGGGAGAATCCCTTACTGTTGTCGCCTGCGAATTTCGGGGCCTCAATAGTTTTGGTGCTAGAAGGAGGGCCGCCGGTGTATGGCTGGCTGAGGAAACCTGTTTTCCCAAGAATATTCCACCGGTAACAGTTCTGAAAGCAGTGGGTTTCATAATCCAATTCCGAAAGAAAGAGAACATCTATATTCTATTGGAAACTAAATTGTTAATGATCTGAGAAGACACACCAGGGAATATGTAAAGAATATTGGAGGATTTCCAATCATCCCTGAACTACCCAGAAGAGAGTGTAAAAATAAGGATCGTCCTAAAGCAGAAGGCTCAGTGTTGGTTGGAGACTGGGAAGAGCTCGTAGAAACAGCCTTATAGGAAGTTGTGCTACCTTTGAATCAAGAAGGCCCAGAAACCCCTCACAGTTCTCCTGCTCACACTCCAGTTGGTTCACCTCCTCACTCTCCACCCATACTCATGGCTGGCGTAAACGTAAACCAACCACCTAACCCGCCAAATCCGCCACCTACATGGAGATCCAGATCACCCTTAAACCTGACCCCTCTGTTACATGATTTGCCTCAATCCTTTGAAAAGTTGCTGCCTAAATTCAACCCCAATGAGAAGATACTAGTATATGATCATCTGCAGAGTTTTTACTTGGAAATAGAAGGATTGAGGGCTGGGGAGCATGAAGATGTAGTCTGCAGACTGTTCCTACATACCCTTGAAGGAGCTATAGCATCATGGTATTTTGGGTTTCCTACTAATTCTATCGCTGATTGGGATACCTTCGAAAGAATTTTCAGAAGTAAGTATGCAACTCAGAAAACTCATGAGGCTCTCATGAAAGGACTGTGCACGTTGAAAAAAGAAAGAAAAGAAAAGGTGCACATTTTCACACAAAGGTTTGCAGCCTATCTCAAGAATTTCTCTGAAACAGATAGACCTTCAGACAAAGTTCTGATTGAATATTATACTTCAGCTTTAGGCCCTGATCTGGCCAAGTTTTCCAAAGGCAGGGCCAAGCCTACGTTGACGGAAACCTATGAAGAGGCTGAAGTAGTGGAAGCTGAAAGAGAGAGTATTGAAGACTATCAAGAGCAGTCGGGAGAAAAGGGTGTGAGACGAAAAGCCTTATTGTTTACTAAGCCTAAGGAAGAAAAGTCGCCAGATTTGGAAAATATGGCCAAGGTGATGCAGAAACTTTCCAAAAAAATCATAGATATGGAGAAAGAAAAGGAAGCACAAAGATTTTATAAGCCATATTATAAGAAAAGAGAGGATAACCATCAGTCTCAACCTCCTCCTCACAATACTGCATCTATGAATTTAACAGAGGTAGGCTTGGACAATTTTTGCACTTTCCACCAATAGCCACATTCTGAAAAGAATTGTCCTTAATGGATTAATTCGATGACGTTGGTCATGAATCAACTGTTAGATTCTAGATTGACAGAAGAAGGAGATGAAGAAAGAAAAGATAATTCTGCTTCCACTTCTACTAAAGAGCAGGAAGAGGAAACCATGGATTTATGGAATTCTATCTCGTTGTTTGATGCTAAAGAAGAAAAGACTCAGGGGTGTAAAGACGTTATGGAAACCAACGTAGCCACAAGGAGCCAAGGGATGGTTAAGGAAGACAATCTTATACTCCCAAATATTAAGAGGCTGCATAGAAATGTTAAGAAGAGATTTCAAGACAAATCTTTGGCTGATAAAATTCCAGAGTTCACTATTACCAGCCAAAATCCTAGATAGAATGATACAACGGCCAAGCCAAATGAAGATAAGGAGAATGCTGATAGGCCTCATTCCACGGAACAACAGATGGATTATGACATTGTGGAGGATTTAAAGAAGATAAAGGTGAATGTTCCACTATTCAAAATGTGCAAAGTGCCACAGTAAAAAGAAAGGCTGTTGAGAGCCCTTGAAGCATCAGATGAGAAGACGCCCACTAACAATCAACCAGAAGAAGAAGAAGAGATTGGAGAGACCAGCAGTGGAGGTAAGTCCAGGCACAAGCATCCACCTTTCCTCCTTACTTTTGAAATCTTTAACTACAATGTACATAATTGCTTGGTAGATTCAGGGGCAATTGTTAATGTCATGCCGATATCTGTATGTAAAAGAATCAATGGGCAGCCTAAGCCATCCCCGTGGAGAGTAGTTCAGTTGGACAGGACAGATGTGAAGGTAATTGGTGAGATGGAAGATGTCCTAGTCTGTCTAGCCTCAAATGATAAAGTATGCCAGGTCATTAATATCGTGGTGACTGATATACCAGATGCGTACGGCCTTATCCTAAGTAGAGATTGGTCGGCCAAACTTAATGGATATTTCACTTCTGATTGGTCACATATGTGGTTTCCATACAAAGGAAGCCCGAGTTAGATTAAGATTTTAAGAGAGCCTCATATGAAATATAACGTCACTCAGCTGGATGAGAATAATGTACCAGTGGATTCTGTCTTGGGAAACTATTTTATTGAGCTAGAACCTGGGAATTATCAAGCGAAAGAAGCCAGCAACACATCTAACACCCAGCCTGATCTCCTTCGACTCTCACAGGCTGATGAGATTGACTGTAAAATAGTAGACTTAGCAGTAGGAATAGATTCGTTTTCAGTAGTTAATGATTTTTGGACTTTATTTTTTGATGGCTCTAAGACATTAGAAGGGTCAGGGGCTGGCTGTGTCCTGATTGACCCACAGAAGAATAAACATTTCCTTTCATGTAGATTAGAGTTTGAGTGTACTAATAATACAACTGAGTACGAAGCACTGGTGCAGGGACTAAAGAAGGCAATTGAATTAAAGGTAAGTAATCTAAAAGTTTTTGGAGATTCTGAAATTATTGTGAAACAAATCCGGAATCAGATACATTGTGTTTCTCCTCACTTAAAGGCTTTCCAAAATGAGGTATGGGATTTGCTGAAATATTTTAATGCATTTAACATTATTTCAATTCCAAGAATTAAAAACACAGCTACTGATCTGTTGGCCACATCAGCCGCTAGACTCGTACCCACTAATAATCGATGTTTTGTCGAACTGCTTTTCAGGCCCTCTGTACCGGATATGATCACCAACTTGCGAGTGTTCGATGATGATCAGAAAATAATAGAATGCTTGACAAATGACGAGGTCTTTAAAGGATCCATTATAGATGATGAGGAACATCAGGCCGAGATGAAATATGACAATTTCATTCCTAAAGGAGTTAGAACGTTGGAAAAAATGTTTTATTTAAATGAAAAGTTCAGAAGACCAGCCAATGTAAAGACCCATAGCTCATCGCTACAGTTCGAGCTGATAAATTTGGGGACTGAAACGGCTCCTAAGTTTGTGAATCTCGGCAAATGCTATTCGCCAACAAAGAGACAAATTCATCAGTCTATTTAAACAATATAAAGATGTTTTCACATGGACGTACGAAGATTTGAAAACATACGACACCAGCATCATCAAACATGTCGTTCCCATTAAAGCAGGTGTCAAGCCATATCAGCAACCATTAAGAAAAATGCATCCAAAATTGGAGCCGCTGATTCAGAGTGAAGTAAAGAAATTATTGGATGCTAGAATCATCTTCAAAGTTAGACACTCTGAGTGGGTATCAAATCTGGTGCCAGTAAGGAAAAAGTCTAGAGAAATCAGACTCTGTGTGGATTTCAGAAACTTAAACCGTGCATCAGATAAGGATAACTACCCTGTGCCGTCCATGGAGAAATTGTTGCAAATGGTCTCTGGTTCTGAATTGTTTTCATTATTAGACGGTTTCTTTGGCTACAATCAAGTATTGGTAGCTGAAGAAGATAGATTGAAGACAACGTTCAGAACCAAATGGGGAACCTTTGCCTATAGAAGAATTCCCTTTGGGCTGATAAATGCTGGAGCAACATTTCAAAGGGCTATGGACATAGCTTTCGACGGATTGATTGCCCGAAGTGCTGTAGTATACCTTGATGACATTACAATATTCTCGAAGAAAAGAGAAGAGCACGCGTTTCACTTAAAGCAAATTTTCGAACGCTGTCGTAAGTATGGCATTTCACTCAATCCTAAAAAGTGTGTATTCACTGTCACGGGAGGAAAGTTGTTGGGCCACATAGTTTCAAAGCAAGGGGTCTCCATTGATTCTGAAATAATTAAGGCTATTGAACAAATCCCCTTGCCCCATAATAAAAAGGGGATGCAATCCTTCATGGGAACCATAAATTTCGTATGAAGGTTTGTGCCTGATTTCGCCCAGACTATTAAGCTGCTGCAGCAGATGGTCAAGTAGAATGCACAATTCAAGTGGACTAAACTTGAGAAGAATGCTTTCAGCAAAATTAAAACTGTTGTTGCACATGCACCCTCCTTGAAAAGCCCAGACTTTGACAAAGACTTTATTTTGTATACATTTGCATTTGATGATTCACTGGCAGCCGTGCTCACCCAAAAAGAAGAAGGGGGGGATGAATTCCCAATCTCCTTTATGAGTACTAGCCTACAAGGAGCCGAATTGAACTACCCAGCTATTGATAAACAAGCTTACGCAGTATTCAAAGCAGTAAAGCATTTCAGGCCTTATATATTAAAGAATCGAACCAAGGTAATAGTTCCTTACCCAGCTGTAAGATCTCTTCTTATACAGAAGGAATTCGGAGAAAGAAGAGGTAACTAGGTAACAGCTCTTCAAGAATACGACCTTGAATTCAAGCCAGCCTCTATAGTTAAAGGTCAAGGGTTGTGTAAATTGATGAATACAAGTGGGAACAATGAAGAACAAGCCTGGGGGGATGAGGTCGAATTACATGTAATGGATGTATGTCCTTTATTTACAGCTCCCGAGTCTTGGTATAGAGACCTTGTGCATTACTTGCAGGCAGGGTTGTTACCTGAAAATTGGAATTCCAAGCAAAGAAGAGCGCTACGTCTTAAGTCAGCATCTTATCAAATTGTGGAAGGGGTATTGTTCAGAAAGAATTATGATGGGGTTCTTCTTAGATGCCTAGAAAAGGAAGATGCGAAGAAAGTAATGACAGAGTTGCATGACGGGCCTGCTGGGGGACATTATTCAGGAGACAATACAGCCCACAAAATCCTCATGGCAGGTTATTATTGGCCTACACTCTTCAAATATGCACATGCACATGTCAGGAGATGTGACATCTACCAAAGGTGTGGTGGGAGACAACCTAAAGCAGCAGCACCCCTAAAGCCTGTGATGATCATGGAACCATTCAAGCAATGGGGGTTGGATATTATTGGAGAAATAAAACCGAATTCTTCTCTCCAACACAAGTACATTCTGACTGCTATAGATTATTTCACTCGCTAGGTCGAAGCTATTCCGCTGAGCAAGATAAATGAAGACGAAGTCATCAGCTTCTTACAAGACCACATCATGATTAGGTTTGGAGTTCCAGTTTCGTTAGTTTTTTATAATGCCAAGTACTTTTCATCAATTAAGTTGACTGCTTTTGCTCATGATAAAGGGATAAAATTGCATTATTCTGCTAATTACTATCCACAAGGAAATGGCCTGGTTGAATCCTCTAACAAAAATCTGATTAGAATCCTAAAGAAGACTGTAATAGAAAACCAAAGGAGTTGGCACTCAGCACTACCAAACGCCCTGTGGGATGATAGAGTTACCCCCAAGTCTGCGATGGGAGTGCCTCCATATACCCTTGTCTATGGTAAAGAAGCCATCCTTCCTCCCAATATCATGCTACCATCTTCCATACTAGCTCAAGAGTCTAGGGGGTCGGATGATGAAGTTTTACAAATAAGAATATATAATCTCCTGAAAGCAGAAGAGGCTAGATCTAAATCCAAAGAACGCTTTAAAAAACAACAAGAGTCAGTTAAGAGATGGTTTGACAAGCATAAATCTGGGAGAAAAGACTTTGAAGTAGGAGACTTAGTCCTCAAATGGGACCACCCCCATGATGAGAAGGGAAAGCATACCAAATTCCAGCAGTTGTGGGTAGGCCCCTTTCAGATTGCAGCCAAGCTTGGTCCTTCTACTTACAAGTTGCAAGATCTGTAGGGGTGGGAGGAGAACCTACTGGTAAATGGTTTGGTTCTCAAGCCTTATTTTTCCTGAGTTGTTTGATTTCTTCTGTCTTGTGTATAAATAATCCATCTGGTAGTCTTTTGAGTCATGTTTTTTAGTTTGCTTTAGTTTGATTTTTCTTGTTTTCAATAAAGGGGATGAACTTGTGGTTGCATGGGGAACATCAGAATTTTTGGGAGTGATAAAAAATTTAGTGATCAGACTATGGGTTGTTGTTTATATTAAATATTTTCTTCCAGCTTAGTCATTTTCTTGAATATTTCTATGTGCATTGAAGTCCTACTTAATCCCTGTGTAATAAACCGGATTCAGAGAGTCTGGAACACTATGTTGGGGCTCCATCCACGTCACATTTAAATTGTTCTAAGGGGCGATAGCAGAAGACCCATGGAAAGGAGCAAGGTGAATAGTATGTTAAACATAAATGATCCCATGCCAAGAAACGAATTCCTAAAGGCAAATAAAGTGTAAAAACTCCTATGAAAGCATCATAAATCAAAGCAGGTGCTGAGTCATAAGTACTAAATTGCCAAAAGATCCTCTCCATCCGTGAGCTGAAATTTGAAGTACACCACTCACACAAAAGGACACTATGGGATAGAGGATCCTGAAGTAAAATTCAGTAAGAAAGTCATGTAAGCAAACTCATATGAAAAGGGACAAAAGTACAAAAGCACAAAAAAAAGTGTTAAAATGGCATGGGAATGAGGAACAAACAAATATTTCTGTTTACCATATGCTACAATCCTGTGGTGTCCAAAGTTATTAGCCACTTGAAGACAAAGGTAATAATGAAACTCATCCTCTGGCCTCAGCATAGTTATCTGGACTTAACGATTCTGGTTTCCACTCTCCTTAATTGGACTATCATCAATGATTAAGGGTACACACTTCTGTCATTTGAGAAATCCATATTGCTGGAAGAATTCAATATGAGGCTAGTGTTGTTAAACAGTCTGTCACTCAAAGGTTAATTGCCCAGAGATCTAGGTTCACCAGGTAATCGCCAATTGTTGCAGCTGCAACTATTCTCCCCAAATTTCTTAAATTTTGGACCCCTCCTCATGATTTTTCTTTGGTCATTGAATCCTTTGAGTTGTTGGTCTGTGTTTTAATTTTTAATGACTACAAAAGCATAACTCTTGACCAAGGATCGGATTTCGATTGCGTTGGAATTCATGGTGAGTCCCAGCTTTTAAGCTTGCTTTTGCTTGTTGATCAAACCAGTTGTCTTTGCTGTGGTCGTCATTGCGGAAGTATGACAGAGTCTCTATCCGATGTTGATTTGAAGAGTTGTCCGAAACACTTAAGTCATTTTTGTTAAATCGGTGGCTGATAGCCTTTTCCCACCTGTCGTTGCGGCTCCCAAACTGTTTTTCCATCCGAAGTGTGAAAAGCTCCGACTGTCGATGCATTTTAACCTGATTTAGCCATGTACCCGAAGCCATTTCTCGTCCGCCGTTGCGGATGGGAAAGCCTTTTGTCTTCTGAAATGTAAATCCGTATGAATTCTGATGTGCATCGCATGGCTCTAGCCTTCTCTTTTCCACCATTGCGGCTCTCAAAGTCTTTTGGCTTTCGAAGTACAAATCCGTCCGACATCCGATTAAAGCCTCTCTTGCCCGTGTTTCACTTGTCCGTAAATTGTGCCTTTTTTGCCGTTGTGGCTGGGAAAGCATTTTGGCCTCCGATGTTATTTCCTTCCGACTTTAAGTTTTCCCGCCAACGAGTTTCCTGTTGACTATCGTAGGCTAGGTTTGTCAAGCCCACAGGTGGTGCGCCTTGCCTTTTCCTTGTGGAATAATCGTTTCAATTGGTAATATTTGTTGTTTTTGAATCATGCTTGTCGATTTGATTGTAGGAAGTTTTGAGGAGATCGGTCAATCTACCGTGGTGCGGAGAAAGACAGACCATTTTGGCAGGAGTATAACTGAAACGAGGGGAATCGCCAGGAGGGCCAGGGGAGTAAAAGATGAAATCCGGAGCTATAAATGCACGGACCCAAAAACTGATCAGCTACCCAGTGGTTCATGATTGCATACAGACAAGATAGAGGAATGTGAAATGTTTGGGACACTGAAAGATCATGCGTTTGGAGAAAACTGAAGCGTTTTTGGAAATTGTAGTTAAATATTTGAAAGTAGGACTTAGAAAGGGATTTTTCCCTGAAAAAAATTGTAAAATATTTTGCTTGTAAGAGGAACTACTTCGTTTTACAGTGAGAAAGTGCAACTTTTTCCTACTGGAGAGAGCGAAATGTGGAATGTATCAATGCAACTAAATGAATAATGTTGAAGAGGAACTATTTCGTTTTCAGCTGTGTTTCATTTACTGGGAGAGTATTTAACTTCCTGAACCTATGTTCTCGTTGAATGTTCTTCAGTATCTTTTGGGATGTTTTCCACTGTGAGTAATAAATGTTGTTCATAAAATAATCTACTATTTGGTTGTTTAAATATCTATAATTGTTCATGTGTCTTGAAAGAAGTGTCAGCTAACTATAAATCTTCATAATGCATGTACACAATGTATTACTCACCTATAAATGATAACTCTGCTCCCTAGGGATAGTTTAGGTAGTTAGTTTATTTTCTTGTTGTATGTGATTTGGATGCTTGTGGGCCTTAAGATGAGAGGTAAGAACCTACGCATCACATTGTGACTAATACATGCATCTCATCACCCTACATGATAATTAGGCACTTGAATTTCATAATTTAAGTCAAAATACAAAAAACTCGGTGGACAGGGCCGCAACCAGTAAAACCTTTGTTGTGTTACTTGACCTATGGTACCTGGACCGCAAACCGGATGGATTCCCTATACCAAACAGTCAACGAGCTAGTTGGGAACGTTGATTGGGGAGAATCCCTTACTATTGTCGCCTGTGAATTTCGGGGCCTCAACACCTAGATAACCTTCAAGATTGTTTCATCTTTAATTACATTAAATTTCTATGTTCCTTCTCTACTACTACAATATTCTCATCTCCATTGGTGTAGGCTGTTCACCCATTATTGTTAAACCCTTTTTAACAGTTTCTCCTTCAAATGTGCATTAATAATATACAACTTCCCCATGTATTCCATCTCTTTCAAACCTTAAATGGTTGATATATTAACCTTTGTTTTATATTCTACAACCTCCATATGGACTATAAACTCTTCCTCTCTTACCACACTTCCATCATTGTCCTCTCCTTCAAAACTTTCTTTAAATTCTATAGCAATCGTATTGTTGTTCTCATTTTGAATTATAGCCACAACAGGGTTGCTTCTTTTTTCCCCTACATCAACACATTCTTAAACAATAAATGTGTTAAGTAAACTCATTTTCCTCATGGATATGTCTTTTAGGGACTCTCCATACTTGGATGCACAATTGATTATCATTGCATCATCATCCTTTTCCAACTCTAGTAGGAATTTAAAGACCTACTACTCATCATTTTCTCTCAACTCCCTTGCATGGATATTAAATTCACCTCCTCTTCATAAAAAGGTTTCCTCGATATCTTTTATTTTGACACATGTATGTTGTAATATGTAGAACATTTAATGTACATAGATCTTGTTAGGATTTATTATAATACTCCCTTATCCACCATAGTCTAAATGTCAATTTCTTAGCTCAAGATCATGTTTCCACTTCATTAGTGCCATGGTGAAGTTATATGGGGACTACATACCACTTGATGCACCAATATGCATGCTTTTAGGAGCTCCAAAGGCCAATCCATGTAATTTAGGAACCGACACTGAGTCATGGGAGTCCCACCATCAGTTCACCCTATTATGTGTTGATTTATTCTCCAATGCATTAGTTAGTTCATATTTAGTTATCCTACACCACATTTTCAATATTTAAGGAGGTTAGGCACCTTTGCTCACCTACCTTGGTTAGTTAACTGATTGTGAACTAATTTAGTTGTCTAAAGTTACACTAGTGATTCTCCAGTGGTGATTTGTCCACAGTTAGTGATCTCTAAAGTCAGTCCAAGTCATGGAATTCGAATCACACCTACTGGATTCAAATTCTCTTCATTGTATCATGGATGTATTACATATAGGTTAATGATTATGAAATTATGGCTATGTTATCAATTTTTTTCCTCTTGTATGAAAATTTTCACCATGATTGTTTGATCATTCTAACACTGAAATTATTCTTCCTCATTCATTCTTCTTTCACACTAAGGTTCAATCCATCCTGATGATCCTATATCTTTGCTAATTTAACATGGTATCAAAGTAGGTGCTCAGGGCAATTTAAATCCTCAGAAACTTCCATTGATATACCAGAAGAAACTGGGTTCCACATAATTCCTGGTATATGTGTCTTTCTCCCTCTGGATTTATCCAGAGAAGTATAGCCAAGAGTGAAGCACATTGATAATGTGCACATGTCAGAGTAGAGAGTGATTGAACTTATTTGCCTTCGAATTGAAATAATTTTTTGTAGGTAAATTGAGGAATTCAAAAGAATTGTGCTGCTCCTGAAACTGTAAAATGGAGAATTCAGTATCCTTGACACCAAGGATCCTCACATGCTTCAATTATCTGGATTATAGGGAATATATGCATATTTTTTTACGCAACAAAGGTTTGTTCATGGTCACTGTGGTAAAGGAGGTTGAACCCCAACAACCTCTAAAAAATCGAAGTATTTGAACAAATTGGATGAAGCCTTTGGTTTCATGTGCATTGATATCTCCAGGGAGTTACTCTTCCACTTTGGTGGATTAAAAACTCCAAGGGAAGTATGGTAGAGGCTCGAATTACTATTTGGAAATCAGGATGAGCTAAGAGACCATATTATGGAGAATGAATTGATTTCTATTCAACCCAACAATTTTGAAACCATCCATCAATTCTTCTCCAAGTTAAATTTTTTGGTCATGCAATGCAAATAATGTGGAATTGACAAAAAATATGAGCAATTGGTGCTATCCATTTTGATCAATATTGGCCCAAATTTCTCAGTGTTTGTGTCTACCTTTAATTCTAGGAGACTGACAACTCCAAACTGGAGAATGCCCTCTCATGATGTATTCATAGAATTTCTTATTCAAGAATAAGATAAGCTGATCCAGATGGGAGTCCTCAAATCCTTCAAGAATCAATCCTTCTTGGCTAGGGAGACCAAGAATGTGCAAGCCAAAGGGAAAAACCAAAAAGGGAAGGATAAAAAGAATTTTGATATCAAACCTAAGGAGAAGAAAAATCCTTCAGAAGTAGTCTCTGGTTCTAAGAAGGATAAGCACAAAAGGTTTAAAAATACCAAGTTCCCATACTACAAGAGAGGGAACCATATAGATAACCTATGTATGAATAAAACCATATACCAAATGTCAAGAGTCCTCGAATAGAACAATTTTTCCCTTCCTGAAGGTGCAAGGAATCCTGATCTTGGAAACAAGATTGAATATCATGAGCGATGTCATGCACTAAAAGCAGGTTTCTCTCAATCAAAATATTTTCTCATTGATTCTGAACCCTCCAACCACATGGTTTCCTGCAAGGAATCATTCTCTTCTCTAGATATCTCTAGTCTCCCTAACATACACATGGGAGATGACTCTCAAATCCCAGTTGTTGGGAAAGGTTCAGTTCAATTTGAGCATGGAGTGTTCAAAAATGTCCTCTATGTGCCCTCCCTAGTAGCAAATATGTTGTCTGTATATCAGATGACCCATATAGACTCACAAAAGTGAGTCATATTTGATGTTGACTCAGTGGAGATATTAGAAATATATAATGGGAACCTGATAGTGAAAGGGGATGCAAATCATACCTCCAAGGCATATGAATTCTCACATTTTATTCCTCACTCTTATCCAGTTTCCCTATTGACTCATGCTAATGATACAAGAAGAATTTGGCATGAGATATTTGGCCATCTGAATTTCAAATATCTCTAGCAGTTGCACAATGAAGAGATGCTTGAGGGATTGTGTTATCTCTAGGGTTGTTCCTACTATTTATTTTTGAATTTTTTGATTTGGATTGGTCTTTATTGTTTTAATTTTACTTTGTTTTCATGTTTTATGATTGATTGCTTGCCCTTATGACTCCCTTGATTACCTAAAGCCATCAAATTATTCATTCATCAACTAAGAACCTATGTTTGTGCATAAGAGTAGTGTTACAGGATGAATTTTTACAAACTGGCAGCGCCCTTCCAAACTGGCAGCATATTGTGAGCATGTAGCATATTGAGTTCTGATGGTATAATCTACATATGGTTTGCTATTGAAAGATTTATGATTTATTTCATGAAATATTTGATGGATATAAGCCTTTATCATAGTCATGAATATAGGTTTTGATCATAAGCATTCGGCATTTTATATGTTTTTATATTCCTTACCATGAAATAATGAGTCAATACGGTGGCAATAATGAAAGAGCACAGGTGTTGACTTTTCACAAATTAAACTGTTCATGTAATGAATGCTGGTGGTCACCGTGGCAGAAATAATTTAATGTACATTTTCCCCTAAAACGTGTTTCATTGTTCTGCTGAAAAGGAGTATTCAAGCACTGGTTTCATTCATTGTTTGTCCTCACGAACTGCGTTATGCAATGTTCAGAAAATCTGGGTTTATGTTCGAACCCTAAGGTTTGCAGGTTTAGGATTGCAGTATATACATATATTTCCTTGCACTTTTAGCAATGCTGGGCTTGATATACAGTGTGAAGACTATACAGCAGTATAAAACTTTCCTGTGCAGGATATACATTTTGAAGGCTTTTTTATTGACAGAGTTTCCTGGTTATGAGTAGTGTTATGTGAATATTCAGAAAAGTAGGGTCTATTTTCAAACCCTAGAGCTTGTAAGTTCAGGGTTATAATATATTGTACATATGCCTACCTACATTTCAGTTTCAACACCGTTTTGCCTGAGCACTCAGCCATAGTGTAAAATACTCTATTCAAGACCATACTGCGTGAAGACCTTGGTATTTTCAATGTTTGACAGGGGTATCAGGGGTAAGACCTACTGCTAGTTTAATTCAAATATCATTTGAGTTGTCACTCTGTTAGTTTACAGATTTTTACCTCCAGCACAAGAAGAGATGTATTCACATCCCAGATGTTAGCACAGAGCCGTATGCAGCAAACTATCTCTGTTTTGTTTGAGACATAAAGTATTATTATTCTACACAGTTAAGTTGAAATCCTTGTAGGGTTTGAAAATGTCAAAGGAAATCGAAGAGGAGGAGCCAGAGGTGGTTGTGAAGAAAAGGCCTGGAGGTTTCATATGCAGATTGGAACCCATCAATACAGAGTGGATTAAGCAATTTCCAAGGTCTGCTAAGTTGATACAAAGGTCAGGTTGGTTTAGTTTCTGTGATAAATTGCAGGGATATCATTCCCAATTAACAATAGCTTTTATTGAGAATTATAATGATGACAAATTCCAGCTACAGAGCCTAACCATGAGAGTTAATGAAAACTCTATTGCTGAAGCTATCAATGTCCCTGCAGAAGGTGAGAAGTGGTTCAAACAAAAAGAATTCAAAGAAGACTTCAGTGAGTTTTTGATCCTTGGTAATGAAAAACTTGATTGGAAGAACAGAGTTCATGTTAATAGGATGAAGCCAAAATGGAGAGTGCCGTTAGAAGTGATTCAGAACTATATTACTTGTGATGGAAGGTATGATCGGGTCTTAAAGTGTCACTTGAAACTTCTAATGCATATTCAGGGTGTTACACAGTTAAATCTTCCTTTTTACCTACTTAAAAGCCTTCAGAAAATGATTTCTAAGGTACAAAACCACCCCTCACATATGGCCAAATCAATTTATCACCAGGGATTAATTAAGTTGTTGGTTTTAACTCAGCTGGAAAAGGAAGAAAGATCATGGGCTTCTTTGTTGGCAGAGCTAGGTTTTAGTGAGAACCCTAAAGAAAAGGGTAAGAAGATGATTGATGATGCCAGCCAGCAGATAGTAAACCCTACAGAGACAGATCAGAAGCATAAGAATAAAGAAGTCAATGCTGTTAGTAAGCCTGTACAGGGAAATTTAGACCCTAAAACACCCTGCACACAAGAAAATACAGAAAAGCTCAATGACATATTTAAAAGTATTGCTTCTAAAAAGACAATTTGCAAACAGTTATTCAAGGAGGGTAAACCAAGAACGAGATTAAGGGAGAAAATGCAGATGGAGGAAGGAACAGTACAGCAAGGTGATAAGGAGGTGGTAATTATAGAGGATGCTGTAAGTGAAGGGACAATACACGCAGTAGAGGATAAATATTCTGAGAATATGGAGGAGTTTATTGACATGCAAGGAATGGCAGGTTCCATACCAAAAATGTTTTGTACAGATGAACAAAATAAGCTTGATGAAGGTTCAAAATTAAGAAATCTGCCCGAAGAAAAAGATTGTATGAGAGAGGAAGATATAGATATTACTCCAGAACTTGGTCAATGTCAAAGATCTCTTCAAACATATAAGGAACAGACCAGATACTTGCAGGATATCAATGAAAAGTTAATGGTAGCAAACAAAAGATTACGAGGAGACATGGAAGAAAAGGAGGCAGAGTTTCAATTTTTTTTGATGATTTCCAGAAATATCCTCAAAGAGAAACGAGCTATGCAGAAAAAACTTGAGCACTTCAAAGCCCAAGAAAAGGAAAATGATAAAGATATGGAATTAGCTAGACTCCAAAGGCGCTCCCAGGTGCTTAATGACTTAGCCACTTTAGCTGAAGATTCTAGAAGCTTGTAGATGTTTAAATGTTGTTTGATTTTGAACTCGTAATATTTTATGTGACATTTGTATAACACCTGTAGTGTAAAACATTTTGTAAGGGATTGACTTCCCACTTTTGAAGGAAGTTCGATCCAGACTTATAGGATCTATTGTTAGTTTCTAGATAGAATCTTTTTGGTACAAAAACAGCTCTCAACTAGAGAGAAAGAGGTTGGTAGTTTTGGGAGATATGTTGGATCATTTGTAAATACATCTGTATATCATGAACTCTTTCCAGCTTCAATGACAGGTTCTAGTTTTGAATAAACTTGATGTTGATTTGTTTCTGTATTGCATAAATTGTCTCTTTGGTAAATCTTTTATGTACTTGGTCATTCACATTCCAATACATAATTCTTATTATGAGTTGACAGTTATCTTTCATTTTTATAAACAGTAACAGTTTCACTTCATGATTTAGGATCATAGTACCTGGTTGTTGAACTTTGTGATTGCTTTCATGTTATATAGTGTTTGTTTGAATCTTCCTGCAATTCTGATTCATACCAGCCTTTACTTTAATGCTTTGATATCCTGATACATACCTATATTTACCCATCTGTTATATACCAGCTCTGTTCATTGCAAAGTATGTGATGTATTTGATTTCAGTCCTAAACTGTATAAAACTGTACAAACAAGTGGTATTAGCCTAGTATCTTTCTAGTACTGTAAATTTCTATTAGCCCTGGTTTGATACCAGCTTTTATTTTTAATTTGATTTCATTTGATTGGAATATTTTCAAACAAATATTTCCTTAAGCTTGGATCCCGTAGTCTAGGTCCAACTTTAGGGATAACATCTTCTGGCGCCGTTACCGGGGAACGGATAAAGGAAAGGATATCTTCCCTGGGTAATCAATAATTTTGAACTGATTTTGTAGGGTGAACAAAATCAGCAAAACCTGATATAGACTACATCTAATCACCTTTTGAGCAGTTACAGTGGCTTCAAAAAAGATAGGGACTCGAGGAAATCCCACATCTCCTCTAAATCCAGGAGTTTCAGATCTTGAAGAGTTGTTAAGGGAGACTAGGAGAAATCTGGTTTCTACTTCATCAGAGAAATTTAAACAGCCTGCAACTTTAGAGATCCCTGAATTTGCATCTTTTCTTGTTCCTGCTCTAAATCCATATTTAGAAAAAGGACGAGAGGAGTTAGATTCATTATTCACACCTTCCCAGGTTGATAATTTCCAAGTCTTTACCAATCCCTTGATATTAGAAAAAGTTAAGCTTGAAGCATTGCAAACTCCTTCAATTCATACTCCTCTGGTTAAAACTGTTCCAATAAATCAACCAAATCCTAGTACTTTGTCTTCCTCATCACAATAGTCAAGTACTGTTCAGTCTAATATAAACCCTAGAATGGCTCAGCCACAAAATCGAATGGCTGCTATGATAGCAGCAAGATATGCCCCGCTTGTTTTGACTCCACCACTCAATGCTCTCCCAGGAGGAGATTATCAGAAATACATGCCAAGGTTCGATGGTCAGGGAGATGCTACCGCAGAAGAACATTGGAATAAATTCTGTAGTTTTGCAGACAACCAAAATTATGAACATATAGATGTTTGGATGAGATTATTTGTCCAAAGTTTAGATGGTGAGGTTAGAAAGTGGTTTAGAGAATTGCCACCAAACTCCATAGATGGCACTGATGCCTTGGAAGACACGTTCATGAAACAATGGGAGAACACTAAAGACTATTTGTATTATCAGACAGAGTTTCATGCTTTAAAAAGAAAAAAGGGTGAAGATGTGGGAGATTTTTCTAAAAGATTTAACAAGATGTATAGTAAAATTCCAGCTGAAATAAAACCCACGGAGACAGCAGTAAGGTTAGCCTATGCAAATGCATTTAATCCTGAGTTTTCTTTGTTGTTAAGAGAAAGAAAATACGATTCACTTCTAAACATGCAGAGTGCAGCATTAGAAGTAGAATCAAATATTTTGCCCTCAAACAGACTAAAAGAAGAAACGGAACATCAAATTGTGGACAGATAAGGGAAGAAAGAAGTCAGTACATCCAATCAGGTAGGAAGGTCATCAGATGGTAGAATTGATGAAATGGGTAAACTCCTAAAACATTTGTCTGATAAGATTGACAAATTGGAAGTGGGAAGTAGAAATAGAAATCAAAATAAATCCATGCCTAAAAATGATAGAAATACGAATCAGTTTCGAAGACCTTTTGCCCCTAGATTCTTCCCAAGAGAAAGACGAAACAATGATATACAGAGGGAGAGACAAGAAAACGAAGAACAAAAAATCCAACCTCCTTTTCAAAACAATAATCTCAGAGGGTATGAATCATATGAATTTGATGAAGGTGAGTTAGATGAACTGGAATATGAAGAAAAAAATATTAGTCAGTTTGATGATGATGCTCCTTCACATTTTGTAACTCGAGCTGATTATCAGTATGCCATGAAATTAGATCAGTATGAAGAGGATGATTATCAAATGTCCATGCCAGAGGTCTGTCAGCAATTGCCACAAAAATCATATGGTTTGAGGTCAGGTGTGAAACCTGCAGCACAAACCAAGAAGCTGGTGAAAGCTTCTTCTTTTAAACAAAATCTGCCTGCAAACCAGAAACAAACTGTAAATCAGAGAAAAGATGAAGATGTGAATCCAGAAGAGATTAATAAGCCTATTGGTGGCTTTAATTTTGAACATGAGCTAAATAAGATAAAGATCCTTGTGCCTTTGACAGAGTTGATTAAAAGTAAAATTTACAGGGAGGCAACCTTTAAAGCCTTTAGCAATGCAGTGAATCCTAGTCTGATTCCTTCTGATGAAATTAATCTGCAGGACGAAAATCCTACTATCATTGTAGGATCAAAAACCTTTGATCAACCGGATGATAATTCTGAATATCCTCCACCATTTTACGTAACCTTTTCTGTACATGATCAACTGTTACACACTTGTTTGCTGGATTCAGGAGCTTCACACAACCTTATGCCAAAATCAGTCATGGAAGCCTTAGGACTGAGTGTAACAAAGCCATACCATGATTTGTACGCATTTGATTCTAGGGCAATAAAATGTATTGGGGTGATCAAAGATTTGGTGGTGAATCTAACCCAGGTACCCATGAAAATTATATTGATGGATATTATGGTTGCAGATATTTCTCCTAAGTTTGGTATGTTGTTATCTAGATCCTGGGCAAAAAAGGTAGGAGGAAATCTGCAGATGGATCTCTCGTATGCTACAATTCCAGTTTTTGGGGGTGAATTCAGAAGAGTGTACAGGGAAGTGCAAATGGCATACTTGGTAAGTGACAGCAGACACCCTAATAATCACCCTATTTATTCAATTGATGAAAACCTTGGGTCTTGCATGTTGCAATTGAATGATGAATCTGAAGGTGTTTTAAAAGTAGAAAAAGATATCCCAATTCAAGTACAGAGAGAGGAACTTGATGGCTTGTGGCAAATGTATTTTGATGGTGCATCAAGTAAGGAAGGGGCAGGTGCAGGAGTGTTATTGATTTCAGCTGGAGGTGAGGCTATTTCCCTTATGTTCAAATTGGAATTTAAAACAACAAACAATACAGCTGAATATGAGGCTCTGATCGTTAGATTAAGGGAAGCAAAATACTTGGGCATTAAGGAGCTTGCTGTATTTGGCGACTCCGAATTAATAATCCAGCAAGTAAAAAGGGTGTACCAGGTAAAGCAGCAGTTGTTGAAAGTTTATAGGAATGAAGTCTGGGATCTAATTGAAAATTATTTCATAGCCTTTAATATCACCTTTGTCCCGAGAGAATATAATGAAAAATCTGACTCCTTAGCCTTAGCAGCAGCCTATTTCAAAGTGCCAAAGGTTACTCATCTGAAATATCCAATTGATGTTAGGTACAGACCTGTTGTCCCAGATAATATTAAACATTGGAAGGTTTTTAATGATGATCAGGAACTAAAGGAATTTCTGGAATTGGTAGGTGAATTTTCAGATGATATTGTTGAGCAGGAACAGGAGTCAGAATGGGTAGAAAATGATCCCTGCATAAATAATTCAATTGCTGATCATAAAATTGTGGAGTTAAAAGGGAATTTTATTCCTGAAGGACTTGTTCCTTTAGAAAGACTGTTTTCAAAATATGATACATTGATAAAACCTACCCTTCAGATTACTGAAGAAAATGTTATGGAGTATAACATTGGTTCTTAAAAGCATCCTCAAATGATAAAATTGTCAAAATTGCTGTCAGATGATGAAAGAAGGAAATATCTAGCTTTGCTGAAAGAATATAAAGACATTTTTGCTTGGTCATATCAGGATTTAAAAACATATGATACCATCATAATCCAGCACAAAATCCCTCTAAAACCCAACACTAAGCCTTTTAAACAGAAGCTTAGAAGGATAAATCCAGCATTGTTGCCAGTAATTGAAAAAGAGGTAAAAAAACTGTTAGATGCAAAAAATCATTATGCCTTTAATATATTCATCTTGGGTTGCTAATTTAGTTCCTGTATGGAAGAAAAATTGAGAGATAAGATTATGTGTAGACTTCCGTAACCTGAATAAATCATGCCTCAAAGATAACTATTCATTGCCAAAGATAGATCAGATTTTGCAGAGGGTAGTAGGTGCTCACAGGATTTCGATGATTGATGGATTTTCTGGTTATAACCAGATTGCAGTTCAGCCTGAAGACCGAGAGAAAACAGCATTCACCACGCCATGGGGAACCTTTATGTATGACAAAATGCCTTTTGGGCTCATGAATGCAGGTGCCACCTTTCAAAGAGCTATGGATATAGCTTTTGTGGGTGAAAATGAAAAATTTGTAGTGATATACCAGGATGATATCACATTTTTTTCTAAATCCAATGAAGAACATCTTAAACACTTGAGACAAATTTTTGTCGAATGCAGGAAATTTGGTTTATCACTAAATCCTAAAAAATCTCACTTTGCCCTGACAGAAGGCAAACTGTTAGGCCATATTGTCTCTGCTGAGGGAATAAAGATAGATCCAGAAAGAGTCAATGCTATTCTAAAAATCAGCATGCCCAGAAACAAAAAATAAGTTCAATCCTTTGTTGGAAAAATCAACTTCTTAAGATGGTTTATTCCAAATTTTGCAGAGATAATAAAGCATATCACTCAAATGCTCAAAAAGGATAGTGATGTTAAGTGGTCTAAACAGGCCAAGCAAACATTTGAAAATATAAAACGAGCATTGATAGAAGCTCCAGTGCTCATGGCTCCTGATTACACAAAAGATTTTGCCATATTTTCGTTTGCATCAGAAGATACTATTGCTGCTATATTGTTACAAAAGAACTCTGATAATTTGGAATAGCCCATATCATTCTTCAGCAAAACATTAAGGGATTCTGAGCTGAAGTATAATATAATGGAAAAACAGGCCTATGCCTTAGTTAAAGCTCTGAAATTCTTTAGAATATATGTTTTACATTCTAAGGTTGTGGCTTATGTCCCAAACGCAGCAATTAAGGAAATTCTGGCACAGCCTGACAGCGAAGGAAAGAGAGGCAGATGGATAGCCAAGGTCATGGAATATGACATAGAAATTAAGCCAACAAAATTGGTAAAAGGAAAAGGACTGGCTAAACTACTCACAGAGTCCAATTGTCAGGTTTTGAATCTTCACATCATGGCAGAGCAGTCAGCACAGAGTATGAGCATTGAGTACAGTAAGGAGCAGATTTATAACAGGTATGTTGAATCTGATTGGTATAAGGATGTGGTGTATTTTCTTTTGTATTTACAGTGTCCTCTTGAATTGAACAGGAGTGATGTAGATCCTTGAAACTAAAATCAATGAAGTACGTTTTGATAGATCAGATATTGTATTGGAAGGATCCGGGAGGTATACTATTAAAATGTTTGGAGAAATATGAAATTGATGCTGTGATTGCAGAGTTGCATAGTGGAGTGTGTGGAGGACACAAATATTGGAAAGAAACTGCCTTCAAAATCTTGAGAGCAGGATACTACTGGCCTACCCTGTTCTCAGATGTGTTTCAGCAGGTTAGATCATGTATTGAATGTCAGAAATTTGCAGGTAAGCAAAAGCTTCAATCCCTACCATTAAAGCCTATTTCTGTGAATGGTCCATTTCAGCAGTGAGGACTAGACTTTATTGGTAAAATTCATCCTCCATCTAGTGGACAGCATAAATGGATCTTGACTGCTACCGATTTCTTCACAAAATGGGTAGAATCAATTCCAACAAGGAGAGCAACAGAACAGGTAATAATTACTTTCCTCCAAGAAAACATTCTGAGTAGGTTTGGATGCCTTAGAAAACTACTCATGGACAATGCCCCTGCCTTTAAGTCAAAAAAGATGGTAAATTTTTGTCAGGAAAATAACATTAACCTTAAGCAATCCACACCATACTATCCACAAGGAAATGGATTAGCAGAATCCAACAACAAAAACATTGTAAGCAGTATCAAGAAAATGTTGTTTGAAAATAAACGAAGTTGGGACAGCAAGCTGAAGTTTGCTCTGTGGGATGATAGGGCAACAATTAAAAAATCAACTGGGACATCCCCTTTCCAATTGGTTTATGGGACTGATGCTATTTTTCCTGTCCATTTAGTCAATCCAGTCATGAAGTTTGTGCAGGAAATTGAAGAAGAGCCAGATGATATCAGGAGACGAATGTTTCAGATAGTTTAGTTGCAGCAAGAAAGAGAAGCCATCAAGGACATAGCTGAGAAACATCAAAAAAGAATGAAAGACAGTTTTGATAAAAGGGTCAAAAAGGATTTGTTTACAGTTGGTGATCTTGTGCTCAGATGGGATGCAAGAAAAGATGAAAAAGGTAAGCACGGGAAATTTGATAACTTGTGGATAGGACCTTTTTTAATTATGAAGATCTTGGGAAATAATTCCTTTGTCTTGCAAAATTTGAGAGGTGAAGAGATTATGGGTCCAGTCAATGGACTTTTCTTAAAACCTTTTTACACAGAGTGAAAGACAAAGTGTCACTGTACATAATCATTGTATATATCATTTTATTGCAAATAAGACTCCAGCCCAATGGATAAGGCACTGGTCAGCAAGTTCTCAAAGTCTCTGAAAGAAACTTTGTCCCCAGACGGAGCCAGATGTTATCTCTAGGGTTGTTCCTACTGTTTATTTTCGAATTTTTTGATTTGGATTGGTCTTTATTGTTTTAATTTTACTTTGTTTTCATGTTTTATGATTGATTGCTTGCCCTTATGACTCCCTTGATTACCTAAAGTCATCAAATTATTCATTCATCAACTAAGAACCTATGTTTGTGCATAAGAGTAGTGTTACAGGATGAATTTTTACAAACTGGCAGCGCCCTTCCAAACTGGCAGCATATTGTGAGCGTGCAGCATATTGAGTTCTGATGGTATAATCTACATATGGTTTGCTATTGAAAGATTTATGATTTATTTCATGAAATATTTGATGGATATAAGCCTTTATTATAGTCATGAATATAGGTTTTGATCATAAGCATTCGGCATTTTATATGTTTTTATATTCCTTACCATGAAATAATGAGTCAATACGGTGGCAATAATGAAAGAGCACAGGTGTTTTCTTTTCACAAATTAAACCGTTCATGTAATGAATGCTGGTGGTCACCGTGGCAGAAATATATTAATGTACATTTTTCCCTAAAACGTGTTTCATTGTTCTGCTAAAAAGGAGTATTCAAGCGCTGGTTTCATTCACTGTTTGTCCTCACGAACTGCGTTATGCAATGTTCAGAAAATCTGGGTTTATGTTCGAACCCTAAGGTTTGCAGGTTTAGGATTGCAGTATATACATATATTTCCTCGCACTTTCAGCAATGCTGGGCTTGATATACAGCGTGAAGACTATATAGTAGTATAAAACTTTCCTGTGCAGGATATACATTTTGAAGGCCTTTTGATTGACAGAGTTTCCTGGTTATGAGCAGTGTTATGTGAATATTCATAAAAGTAGGGTTTATTTTCAAACCCTAGAGCTTGTAAGTTCAGGGTTATAATATACTGTACATATGCCTACCTGCATTTCAGTTTCAACACCATTTTGCCTGAGCACTCAGCTGCAGTGTAAAATACTCTGTTCAAGACCATACTGCGTGAAGACCTTGGTATTTTCAATGTTTGACAGGGGTTTCAGGGGTAAGACCTACTACTAGTTTAATTCAAATCTCATTTGAGTTGTCACTCTGTTAGTTTACAGATTTTTACCTCCAGCACAAGAAGAGATGTATTCACATCCCAGATGTTAGCACAGAGCCGTATGCAGCAAACTATCTCTGTTTTGTTTGAGACATAAAGTATTATTATTCTACACAGTTAAGTTGAAATCCTTGTAGGGTTTCAAAATGTCAAAAGAAATCGAAGAGGAGGAGCCAGAGGTGGTTGTGAAGAAAAGGCCTGGAGGTTTCATATGCAGATTGGAACCCAGCAATACAGAGTGGATTAAGCAATTTCCAAGGTCTGCTAAGTTGATACAAAGGTCAGGTTGGTTTAGCTTCTGTGATAAATTGCAGGGATATCATTCCCAATTAACAATAGCTTTTATTGAGAATTATAATGATGACAGAGTCCAGCTACAGAGCCTAACCATGAGAGTTAATGAAAAATCTATTGCTGAAGCTATCAATGTCCCTGCAGAAGGTGAGAGGTGGTTCAAACAAAAAGAATTCAAAGAAGACTTCAGTGAGTTTTTGATCCTTGGTAATGAAAAACTTGATTGGAAGAACGGAGTTCATGTTAATAGGATGAAGCCAAAATGGAGAGTGCCGTTAGAAGTGATTCAGAACTATATTACTTGCGATGGAAGGTATGATCGGGTCTTAAAGTGTCACTTGAAACTTCTAATGCATATTTAGGGTGTTACACAGTTAAATATTCCTTTTTACCTACTTAAAAGCCTTCAGAAAATGATTTATAAGGTACAAAACCACCCCTCACATATGGCCAGATCAATTTATCACCAGGGATTAATTAAGTTGTTGGTTTTAACTCAGCTGGAAAAGGAAGAAAGATCATGGGCTTCTTTGTTGGCAGAGCTAGGTTTTAGTGAGAACCCTAAAGAAAAGGGTAAGAAGATGATTGATGATGCCAGCCAGCAGATAGTAAACCCTACAGAGACAAATCAGAAGCATAAGAATAAAGAAGTCAATGATGTTAGTAAGCCTGTACAGGGAAATTTAGACCCTGAAACACCCTGCACACAAGAAAATACAGAAAAGCTCAGTGACATATTTAAAAGTATTGCTTCTAAAAAGACAATTTGCAAACAGTTATTCAAGGAGGGTAAACCAAGAACGAGATTAAGGGAGAAAATGTAGATGGAGGAAGGAACAGTACAACAAGGTGATAAGGAGGTGGTAATTATAGAGGATGCTGCAAGTGAAGGGACAATACACGCAGTAGAGGATAAATATTCTGAGAATATGGAGGAGTTTATTGACATGCAAGGAATGGCAGGTTCCATACCAGAAATGTTTTGTATAGATGAACAAAATAAGCTTGATGAAGGCTCAAAATTAAGAAATCTGCCTGAAGAAAAAGATTGTATGAGAGAGGAAGATATAGATATTACTCCAGAACTTGGTCAATGTCAAATATCTCTTCAAACATATAAGGAGCAGACCAGATACTTGCAGGATATCAATGAAAAGTTAATGGTAGCAAAAAAAAGGTTACGAGAAGACATGGAAGAAAAGGAGGCAGAGTTTCAAAAACTTTTGATGATTTCCAGAAATATCCTCAAAGAGAAATGAGCTATGCAGAAACAACTTGAGAACTTCAAAGCCCAGGAAAAGGAAAATGATAAAGATATGGAATTGGCTAGACTCCAAAGGCACTCCCAGGTGCTTAATGACTTAGCCACTTTAGCTGAAGCTTCTAGAAGCTTGTAGATGTTTAAATGTTGTTTGATTTTGAACTCGTAATATTTTATGTGACATTTGTATAACACCTGTAGTGTAAAACATTTTGTAAGGGATTGACTTCCCACTTTTGAAGGAAGTTCGATCCAGACTTATAGGATCTATTGTTAGTTTCTAGATAGAATCTTTTTGGTACAAAAACAGCTCTCGACTAGAGAGAAAGAGGTTGGCAGTTTTGGGAGCTATGTTGGATCATTTGTAAATACATCCGTATATCATGAACTCTTTGCAGCTTCAATGACAGGTTCTAGTTTTGAATAAACTTGATGTTGATTTGTTTCTGTATTGCATAAATTGTCTATTTGATAAATCTTTTATGTACTTGGTCATTCACATTCCAATACATAATTCTTATTATGAGTTGATAGTTATCTTTCATTTTTATAAACAGTAACAGTTTCACTTCATGATTTAGGATCATAGTACCTGGGTGTTGAAGTTTGTGATTGCTTTCATGTTATACAGTGTTTGTTTGAATCTTCCTGCAACTCTGATTCATACCAGCCTTTACTTTAATGCTTTGATATCCTAATACATACCTGTATTTACCCATCTGTTATATACCATCTCTGTTCATTGCAAAGTATGTGATGGCTTTGATTTCAGTCCTAAACTGTATAAAACTGTACAAACAAGTGGTATTAGCCTAGCATCTTTCTAGTACTGTAAATTTCTATTAGCCCTGGTTTGATACCAGCTTTTATTTTTAATTTGATTTCATTTGATTTGAATATTTTCAAACAAAGATTTCCTTAAGCTTGGATCCCGTAGTCTAGGTCCAACTTTAGGGATAACAGATTGCATCTCATCAAGTCCTCTCAAGGTGTTTGCAATAGTTGCTTAGTAGGTGTTTCTGTGGCAATTGCTTCCCCAATTTTTTTTACATTTTAGGGCTTCTCCTTACTTTTTTGATTGAAAACTTACTTATACTAGTTTTTTAGCCCTAGAGAATCCATCCTAAGAACTTGTTTTTTCCAAAAGTTTGAGAAAAGAAGTTATTTGGGTTAAGTTAAAACACAAGTTTTTCCACTGAAATATCAGAGTAACTCATCCAGTTTCTTTGACGTGTCGAAGAAAATCAGTCATTTTTTTCCGACATAGTTGGCTTGGGTAGAAGAAGTTTTTCGTGAAGCACTGTTTCGATGTAACTTGCCAAAACTCTCCGACATGGTCGAGAGTAAATCACGAGTTACCTCCGATACGATTGGAGAAATTAACGAATGTTGTCGAAGGTGAATTGTGGCCCAGTGTTCGGGGATTTTCAATCTTTCTGCTGACATAGCCATGGTTAATGAAATGATAAGTGACAAAAGATCCATCAGAATATTTTGATTAGTTTTCGCCGACACAGTCAGAGGAACTCATTGTTTTCCATAGACACTATCGCATGAACTTGAATTCCACCGTCGATGGTATCGAAGTCCTTTGAGAAAGTTGCCGACATGTATCGATGTTACGTGGAAAGCTATCGATTTTTAGCGCCAAACAATGTTTTGACCCCACTGTATTAATTGCGACAACCACTACATTAAACTATTCAAAAACCATATTAATGATGGTTTTATCTCTTTTTTATATATAAATGGTGTGTTGTTATTTTTTTTTATCCTACGAACGTCATTTTGGAGAGCACCCAACCAAGGAAAGACATCTATATTTTGTAATCAGCCTAACACCGTGTCCATTTCTACAGCTAACAGGTAGGTGTCTTGATTCGTACTCTTGTCATTTTTTTAAAGATCAAAAGCTTTATATATGTCTGTGTGTGTGTGTGGTAATTTTTTGGGGTTAGGTGTGTCTTAGCGGGTTTTTACCATTGGTTAGCTTTTCCCTCTCTATTCCATAACCCTTTTCCTGGTAGAAGAGAGTTCACTGCCCCTAGGGTATTTTCATTGCAGTTTGCACGGATAGAATCACCTAAAGAGTGTTTTTCAAGAACTCCTTGGCCTCACAGTTGTATTCCCACCCTAGCTGGTAAATTGCAATCCTGAGAGGGAATAGAGGTTTTTCACAGACCTTCTGACCTACTATTCTATCCTTCATGAATTTTTTTCTTAGTTTTTGTCGCTCAGTTTGGGTTTTTATTCGAGCAGGTGTTATGATTGTTTTAAACCTTGGGGATTCGACACTAAGGTCACAACGGGCTAGATGCTTCGCAGCCTGTGTGATTCCCAATTCATGTTTATCGAGGGATACACATGCTTCTAAGAGGGGACTCATTTTGGACTTAGACTATAAAACTTGCTACACTTCAGAGCCTTGGGATAGTTTTTCCTTGATCGGTGCATGCATGAGGATGCATTGGCCATGACACTTCTTAGGGCCGACGTCATTATTTATAAGTTTTTCCATGGTTTTGGGTGCAAACTAGAGACTTACAGTGCTTCTAATTTTCATCGGTTTGTCTCCTAGTTTGGATCAAGGCATTGCTGTGTTTCGTCATTTTAAGCTAGTTTTTCTTTTACATTTGAAGGAAGTAGTGGTTAGAAGCCTTAGTGCCTCAACGAGTTTGAGCTTAGTAAACAAAAGATTTAAAAACAAGTTTGTGAACTCCTTTAAATTGGATAAATTCAACAAACCTTAATGCACAACATGAAAAACAATAAAATGCTCATTTTCTACTTTGTTTTGACCGATTATGGCAACGTATACACATGTGCTGATTATTTTTTCAATCAAACTCTTGTCAGATAAAAAATAATAGCTTTTATTTTTAGCATATAATGCTTCAATGAAATAATGCATGATTTCGTTACTCGAAATAGTCACGGTATCACTAAGACACCTCTCACCATTCTCGTATCACAATTTATATTCTCACTAAGAAGGATTACATCCTGAATTAGTATAGACTTAAAAATTTGCACAATTCCTAAAAAAAGTGGCAAGAAGAAATCAAAGGCCAGTGAGGTCCATTCATATGTGGATATCATCTCCAGGGCCGAAATTAGATTTGAGGATACTAAGTCCATCACGGGATGTTCCCCAGAATTCAAATGGGGAGAGTTGTACCAGATGATTAGAGATTAGAATGTCCCCGATGTTGGTCTCGAAGAAATGCCCCTATATCAAAACATAAAAAACTCAGTCATTACTAAGGTCACGACACGCCCATAATTGTTTCCTTGCTTTGAAGTCATCGGGTGGATTTTTCATCAGATGAATCCTTCCATAATGATTATATCTTATATATAAGGGGAATATTTTGCTTCTTTCACTCCAACCTACATAACCTTGTCTTACAAGCTTCCCCCTGCAAAGGTTATGATGATCGATGAGTGGGTAAAAAAGGTAGATATTGATATCTTGGAATGTGCCAAGAAAATGATGATAACAGGAAAACAACTACACCAAAAGGAAACATATGAATATGAGTCCCTAAGCCTACGGACCCCTTTCAAGATCATAACTTTGATGCTGAATAGGATTTTTAGCCGAGCAGATGGAACACTGTATAAATTAAATTGCATTTCACTAATAGATTATGTGGCCTTTGAGGGCATAATTTTCAACTGGGAAGACATCATATCAGATATTCTATCATCCTATGTAGCCGTAACACAGGGAAGGATAACTCAAAAAAGGTCATAATTTTACATGTCATCCTACTTGATTGACTGCATTCTGTGCATACACTATTTCACCAAGCTCGGGTGCACTTAGACACACATCGAGACTCCTGTGTATGTTTCTTATCAAATTCTCTGCCCGCATAGGTATGCATGTTTCTACAAATTTATTTGCAAGGAATTTATGATGCCCCTTTATGAGGTCATTTTCCTCAAAGAGCCAAATTGCTTATTTGATGATGCCATGGATGCTATTTGTGAATATGGGGACTATTTTTTCTCACAAGAAGGAACATACTTGAGGATGTGTGGAGGCTCCAAAGATCCATCCCTACTGCCAAAATATGCCATAGACTATTGTTAGGATTATAATCCTCACTTGTCCAATTTGGTCAATTCTGCCTAATTTAGGAGTCTTCTTAGTCATTATTGAGTCACTATTACCATTGGGTCCACTTGGACTAATGAGTCCACCTATACCAGTCACTAGAGTGTGGGGAACTCTAATTGAGGATAACTTCCACTGACTGCACTTGCATGCATCAGTTTAGGTGCCTCCTAGACCAATCCCTACAATTTAGGAGCCACTGGGAGTGTCAGCACCAACCTCCTTCAGTTGAGTTCAGTTGGTGACAAGTCAAGCCTAGTTATCAGTCTGTTACATCCAGTTACATATAGTTACATTTAGTTGCATTCATTTACATCTAGTTACATTTAGTTAGACTAGTTTAACTGATTCTAACTGATTGAGCCACTGATTTAGACAACTGGAGCTGCACTAGTTAGGCTTCGATAGTGATTTAGACATGCCTAGTTATCCATTTAGTCAGAGTGAGTTAACCAATTCTAATTTACTCTCATGTATTTGAATTGTCTGGTTACTAATACTAGTGTATTAAATTGCAAGCATCATCCACATTGTATCCATTTACTTTTTTGATTAATGAAAGCATTATACGACTGCAAGCCATTTTTTGCATGGTTTCATTTCAATTCTTAGTAAATTGCTTGTGAGATCTATTTGTGAGTTTTGTCTTGGTTCATAGATTCCCATGAGCTCAATTTTTATATGGTATCAGAGCCTTAGCAGGACAAGGCAATCCTTCTTCTACATATTTCATGTTGGATCAATGAAGCAATTTGAGCAAAAAAAACTCAAAAAAAATCCATCTCTGCACCAGAAGCGAAGAGTATACCACATAATTCATGGGAAAAGGAATTGTTGATCAAGATTTCTCGATTGGCTAAGCTGGGTGTGATGCAAACTCCAAAAGTGCAGGTTATTCAACCTTACTTTGTTTTTTTGTGTAATTGCAGGTACAACTTCATATGGATTCAAAATTATCAGTTCCTCTTCTTACTCCATCCACAAGATATTTAGAATGGAAGTTGAAGATGATTTCATATCTTAAGAGACAAGATCTCTATGAGGTGTCTATTGGACTTGGTAAATATTCATATGAGGATGACAATGACTAGCTAAATGATGGTGATAGAGCTTTTGTAACAATTTGTTTGGCCCTTTCTCCAAGCTTGCGCTACCTTGTTAAATCTGTTGAATACCCAAAGGATCTACAGACAAAATTAGATAGAACCATTGACAAGCATAATGAGGATCATAATAGAAATTTGGATGGCACACCCATCACCATGATATTTATTTATTTAAAAGTCTCGGCCTCTACTCTCTCTGATGAAGTTGTTCAAGATGAAGAAGAAGCGGAGTCTTCTACATAGTCAATTTGAATGGAAGAAAGTCTCCTTGCAGTGACTCCTTCTGCTACTGCTCCAAAAGTTTATGAGATATCTGATATCTCATATTCTCATATGGCTGATATAGAAGAAGAAATTTTAATCTATGATATTGAAGAAAAACTCTCCTTCAATTCTATGCAAACCTTCTCCAGTGTTCCTCCTTTAAATTTTGTGCAAAATTTGCCAGTGACTGCTTCAGAGAATGAAGAGGAATTCGATTTCTCTCCCTCTAATGTTGCTGCTGATCTGAAGATAAGTAATTATTTGGATATTTTGGAAATAATATTAGATTTCAAGAGTGATCCATTCACTCTCATTGATATTGAGCTTCCAGCAAATTCCTACAAGATTGAATGCACCAAAATTCAGAATTTTGAAGAAGGAGAAAACTGTGCATCTACCATCTTGATGGACCACACTTTTGGATCTGATATGAAATTATTTGGATTTGATATGATCTTATTTGGATATGATATGATCTTATTTGGATCTGATTTGATATTATTTGGTTCGAATTTGAATTTCCAAGAGGTTTCAGTCATGCTTGTAGCTGATCTCACCAATTTTGGCGTGAAAAATCAAGTACCGCAAGACTTCTTCAAATTTGTTGCTGGGGATTTGATGTTTTTTCCCTATTATGAGGTTTCTGATATTGTATTTTTTGAATCATTAGTTATTTCTAAGGCTATATCAGATTATGGATCTCAAGAATTCTCTCTCCACAGTCCCAGGTCTTCTCTACCTTTGATCACATGCTCATCTCCTCATGGAACTAGTAAAGAGGGAGACATTCTGCATCTTCCTGGACACTTGTAGATTGAGCCACTGATTTAGACAACTTGAGATAACTAGTTAGGATCCAATAGTGATTTACAGATGCCCAGTTATCCATTCAGTCAGAGTGAGTTAACCAATTCAAATTTCTTCTCATGTATTCAAATTGTCTAGTTATTAATACCAGCGTATTACATTGTAAACATCATCCATATTGTATCAATTTAATTTTTTATTAATGAAAGCATTATACAACTGCAAACCATTTTTTGCACGGTTTCATTTCAATTATGAGTAAATTTCTTGTGAGATCTATTTGTGAGTTTTGTCTTGGTTGATAGATTCCCGTGAGCTCAATTTTTATAACTATATAGTCCATAAAGAAGAAGTAAGGAAAGTATTCATAAATGGAGTCAGAAACTTCCTCCATGACATGAAAAAGGAAACCTTCCCTCCACTACATTTCTACACGGGGGGTTACAAGTTCACCAAAGTCAAAGGTGCCTATGAGTTTGTAAGAGAGTTGAAAATTTTTCACTTCGGGGAGAAAGGTTTCCAGAGAAATGACTGTAGTGGAAGGGGCAACGAAAATTGCGTGACTGTTGGGATATGTTATGAATACTTAGATCACTTCAAAAAATTTTAATAAGTATACTGAAGAGCAAGTAACATGACTGAGTTGAACAATGTTCAAGAAGAAAGGTAGCACTAGCTACAGAAGTACAACAGAGAAAATCCTACAGAAACAAAAGGAGGAGGCCTTGAAATTAAAACAAGCCGAAGCAGAGAGAAAATAAGAAGAATAATCTTAGAGGCAGAAAGAAGAAGAAGAAATATTAAGAAAAGAATAAGTGGAGAGAAAACAAAAGGAAGTCGAGGAGGCGGCTGAAGAACTAAGAAAGAAGGAGGAGGAGGACAAGCTCAGGGAAGAATTGGACTGAGAAACAACTCAAATTGACCCAGTAGATCCTACTACTTCATCAAGTGGCACAATCATAGGTGGCTACTTTCCTTTTGCAGAACTTGGGCTTACTCCTTTCACCTCATCTAAACAACACACAGTGGCATGCTTAGATACTATATTTTTTTATAAGACGAGAAAGAACATCACCAGAAGGTCTAAAAAAAGTGACGGTAGGGACTTTTCTATAGCCTATCTATCCTTAACTATAAGGAGGGTGAATCTTGTTGACAGAATATATGCAATAATGAACAATTTCCTGAAATTGCTACACTTTTTTCAAAAAAAAGAGAGAGAGGGAAGGGAGGAGGTTACCTCTTGCAGCGTGCCATTTGGTGAAGATCCCTTTGCTCCAAATTCCATGGCCTTTAGGAATCCATTAGAAATAGATAGCTAGTTCCTTACCTCTAGCTCTTACAAAACTGCAAATAAAGCATGAAATCTATCTACTAAATGTTGCAAAAATACATGAAACAAACATGGATTTAAACACAATATTTAGAGGAATTTTGAATTGCATCATATTAAATTGAGAGGAAGGTGATTACATCCCAATAATGGGTGAATCCATTTCTCCCTTACTCTAAACTATCCTTCTACATCAATTCCAATGATCACCAAAGAAATTATGATGTGAAAAATATTCTATCTCTATACTCCAGATTCTACAACATGCCTTTGGTTTTCTAGCTTGTCCTCCTTCCTTCCTCCCACATGCATTTCTTATATAGCATTGGGGTTTGTGTTTCCAATCACTCACCATGAATGTGGGTTTAATATTTTTGAATATTTTTTATTCTTTCCTTAATAAAACCCACTTTCCTTAGTTTTTGGGCAATTTACTTGAATTTCCAGGTTTTTAGGACAATTAATACATATGACATGTATTCTTTCCACTCCAGGAGTTGTGGTGACTAGGTTTTGATCCTTAAGTAGTATTGGTATTGAATTCTTTAGAGAAACATTTGTCTTCACATACTTCTTCCTTTGCAGAAGCAGTGGTCCGATGAGAGATCAAAGCTCTCAATTTGTTCCAAATTTTGGTCTTCATGTTGCGGGCGAAAATAAGATATGTTTTCAGACCATCATCTTCAAGGGTGTTAATTTTATTGTTAACAAAAAGGTTAAAAATGGGATCACAAGATGATGTGGTTACAGTGATTGAAAATACAAACATGGAGGTTACTCACAAAGACCCTAAGTTCATGGCCTCCATGAATATAGCAGCTGCACAAGCCAGCGCTGATAATGTTGATAGGTTGATGGAAAACGTAGAGAATCAAAAGGAAAAAATGTTCAAGTTTAAAGATACTCTGGTTAAAAAAAGAGGAGAGGGCATAGAATTAAAAATAAAGCATGATGCCATCCTCTCGGAAAATAAATACTCCAAAGGGAGAACCAAGCTTGGAAGTAGAAAAGGATTCCCTGGATGTACATGAAATCATTATGGAGGGAGAGAAAGAGGATTTTAAAGATAGGATCTCAAAACTGGAATCAAGAGAACCCACAACAAGCCAACATGTGGGAGAATTAAAAACCCAAGTAGAGGATTTAGTGGCACAGAAGGGATCTCTTGAAACTCAGCTTAAGGTAGCCAATGAGAGGAAGCTGGATATCACTCCTTTCCGTGACCAGGCTTGCAAAATCCAGAGAAAGATACACCAAGTTAAAGTAAATATCTCTGGTGAAATTTATAAGGTAAAGTTGGTAGAAACAAGATTGAAGAAAATCATAGCAGAGTCACTTAATTTTAGAATAAGACTAATAAAATTCACAGAAAAGGTTCAAATCTAGCTGACCTAGGTAGAGGCTAACTCAACATTTCCTTAAAAAATGCCGCAGAAGACAGCCGGAGGCCTAAAATTAGAAATGTCATGTTGGAGTAGGGTCCCACAACTATAGTAGAAGCTGCCATTTTGGCGGATAGATAGTTTTGGCGAACATATAAGAGATAAGGTAAAGCTACGACGTCGTAGCATGTTTCTAGCTGCAGATTAGAGCTGAAAACTGTGACTATTGGGATAGAGAAGTCAAAGAAGACGACAGTACCTGAGCAGCCAAGAAGAGAGAGTTCACCCACTGCATTCAAGGCAATGATGGAAGAAAGGAGGGCTCAGCTACCCTCATAAAGGAAAAAGGGCAACGAGGCCAAGGTATTGAAGACGAAGGACAGAGCAGGGAAGCAGCACCCAGTACCCATGGTCAGCGCTGGGAAGCATGGAAGGTTGTAGAGAGCAGTGGTGTGATGCAAAGCGGCTACACCAAGTACACATATGCTGACTGTCACTAGTTAGGGTTTTGGGTTACTGTTGGGACAGGCCCATAGTGTTGTAATGGCGAGACCTTTGGGCCGCCTATAAAGGGATGTATCTTGTATTGTAAAAGGTTAGCCAGTTAGTCATTGGGACTTTTAGCTAGTCGGATAACCTATAGCTATTCAGATAGCCAGTTAGTCATTGGGCCTTTTATCTAGTTGGATAACCTGTAGCTATTCAGATAGCCAGTTAGTCATTGGGCCTTTTAGCTAGTCGGATAACCTGTAGCTATTCAGATAGCTAGTTAGTCTGTTAGCTCATAGTATTTTGTATTGTAATAGAGTCGAGCTCTGGTTCTGTACTCAATCAGTAGCATCTTACTGTAACTAGCAGCTGGCTCATAGAATCATGGATGTAACAATCCACGGGGATTGACAGAGAGAGAGAGAGAGAGAGAGAATATTGTAAGAAGGCAATATAGAGAAAGAGAAGAGATCTAGGAGAGAAGGGCTCCCAGTAGTAGTGCGGAGTTACCCAGAATATCTCTAGCTGCACAATAGGTTGCAGCAGAACTGTGTACTCTCTTAAGATATAATAAACACAGTTCTGTGGATGTAGCTTCTACCCTGGAAGTGAACCACGTAAAACCAGTGTGTTATGTGATTATTTCATGTGATTGTGCTTTACTTAGTCGATATCTGTTATCTGTTACATGAATGTTGTATTTCAGTTAGTGAATGTCTGTATGTCCTCATTCAGTTACAACATTATTGAAGGTTAAAGGTGGATTTACATGTATCAAGCATCTGCATATGAGTTTATTAGTACAAGTTTCACACAGTAATAAGTAAGTCTGTTAACGTGTTTTCAGTATACTTGTTCGGCCAGTTAAAGTATAGTTGGGTTAGAATGTGTTGAACTGTGGAAGTTCAAGTCAGAGAGTTTAATATCTTGTTGAAATTTAGCCAAGTCATTCCACCCAGTGCGATAGCCTTTGGATCGTGAGGGTTGCAGTGGGCCGTATTATAGAAGATATCGCGTTGACAGTAGGTGATATCACACTGTCAAAGGAGCTGCAGTATGAGATAGTGCAGATTGTGGGTTAGGAGGAAGAGAGAGTTGCGCATCGCCAGAGTCACTGCGATGCGATAGGATTCCTTCCCCTATCAGAACCCACAAGGAATAGAGACTTCCCATTGTGAAGAGAGACCTTGCTGGCTAAGAAGAGCTGCGAGACCCCAGGATGCTACAGAACCTGGTCGAAGACACTTGAGTCTTTGGCCAACCCATTAGAATCACTTCGGGTGAGATTTTAGGCCGCTCCACATTCTATCGCCGAAAGGGCTAGTGAGCTAGGGGTGTTGTTGGTACATTACAGTAAACCTGGGTCTGCCGATAGAACCAACAAATGGTTTCGTTGCCAGTTTTGAACAAACTGAGCACTGATGTTCTGTTGGCATCCTACTAGAGACGAACTCAACTAGTGGGTTGGGTCTAAGGAGAAATAATTTTCTGAACAAGAGAACAAGAGTCCTAGACTGAGTACAGAGGACTAGTTACAAAAACATATCTTCAATGATATACATACGATATTTTTTGCGACCTATGGAAATGAGCTGTACGACTAGTTATCAAAATTGACTGATCAGAGCATATTCAGAAAGAAAAGAAACATTGTTTGGACATCGGAGTTGATTCAGACCGTGAAGAGCCTTGATAATCCCATTACGAGGATAGTAGACTTCTGGCTTGCGAGTGTGCTAGAAGGCTTCGTCATAGAGTTTGCAGTTGAACAGAGAAAAAGCTTTAGCGAGGCTGAGCGATACTTCTTCAAAGGATATCGTGGTAAGTACCTAAACTCTTTAAACTTGTCCATTAAGATGTTATTATATGAAAAAGGAGTAATGGATATAGCTTCAGACCAATAAGTTAAGAAAGTGTGATGTCACAAGAGTTTGAGAGTGATTTTGATGACATTGGACGTACACGTAGTGGAAATAAATATAAAGTAGATTTCAGATCTCCCATATTTGAAGACAGTTCAGATAATACTAGACAACAGAGTCATAGTAACACAGACAGAACAGAAGGGGGTATCCCTTACCACCCTTATACCCCACAGAAACAGACCAGGACTTAGAACAATCTCATAGAAACTCCATCTAGTAGCTCACAGACAGTACATAATACCGCTACATCACCTCCACTTACACCACCGAGTGGTAGTAACACAGTAAACCAACATCCACCATGCAGAAATAGAATGGGGGATGATATGAAGTTACCTACCTTTAAGGGTACAGGGGCAGAATACCCAGAGCAGCACTGGTTTCTATGTGAGGCCATGTGGACCATTAAAGGAATCCATGATGATAATATTAAACTTGTATAGTTGGTCACCACACTTAGGGAAAGAGCCTTAACATGGTATATGAAGTATACCTCAGCGATACCCAGGACACTTGTACAGGTCAAGACCACCATGATCAAAGAGTTTAAGAAACCTAAGCCTAAGTCACAGTGTATCACAGAGCTCAAAGACATTAAACAGTTACATACAGAGTCAGTATGGGACTTCGATCAGAAATTCAAATCCCTCATAGACCAAGTCAGCTTTGAGTTTGCGCCGGAGCAGCATAAGGAATGGTTTATTGCAGTGCTGCTCCCTCACATCAGACTGCCATTAATGCAGCAAAAAATCCAGATGCAGGATGACGCGTTGGATATGGCGATGAAACTAGAGGCTTCACCTCTAGCTGAAACCAGCACAGGTATGACAAACCTGCAAAACCAGTTAGCAAATCTCACGTCACAGATGCATGAGATTAGAAAAGGAAAAGAGATTGCACAAGACATATGGTGTATCAAGTGTAAAGCACAAGGCCATACTAAAGATAACTGTCAAGTATTTGTTGAATACTTAGCAAGTGGGGCTCCTAAACCCTTAGCACAGACTCAAGGGCCATGGTGTGAAATATGCAGAACAAGAGGACATCCACCTCAGCAATGCCCTATACTTTAGAAGTATATACAGACACCTAAGAACTTATACTGTACCTTCTGTAAGTCAGTAGGACATGATGATCATACTTGTAGAGCCTATGATCTCATGGTAGATAGAAAACATGACTTGTACAGAGTCCAATCGGAGACACAGGGTCCAGCAGCAGGACCACAGCATGATCCGACTCATGTTGGCAGAGGAGGAGGATTCAGAGGACGAGGCCGTGGAGGAGGCTTTGGCCGTGGCCATGGACCAGTCACTTGTTACAACTATGGAGTTGTAGGACATTATGCTAGGGACTGTCAGAGTCCTACTACGACATGTAATTATTGCAAATCTTACGATCATGCTATAGAAGAATGTCCTACCTTGATAGCCAAGATTAGAGAACCTAAGCCAATAGTACATCAGAACATCTAGCTTATTGCTGCTGAGCAAAAAGAGCCAAAACCAAGAGTCAAAATTGTGACTCGCAGTGGTGCTTCCACTTGTGGCACACCACAGGATAGTGAAAATAACACAGGACCGGAGTGGGTGCGCAAAGATACTAATAAATCAACACCACTTGACCTGCAGAAGAATAAAGAAACATTTCAGGAAGCTAAGACTTTCTTTGATGACCCTATGCAATCAGGATCATAGGTACAACTGTCTAGGGGTGTACCGCAGCAAACACCGTGTGGCCTTAGTCCTGTGGAGACATCGCAGGCTACCACATCAGGAAGATGCAATGAGGATGAGTCGACAGGAAGCGTACAATCCTTCCTACGGAGTTGTATAAAAATTCTGAGAAATGAGAAAGCTATCAGAGAACTTTAGCATATCATAGATCAGTACCCACCATCTTCTTCTGTGAGCAGTGCGCAGCGTGCTGTTCATTATATTATGGGCCATACAAGAACAGGAAGAGAGATGCGACTCACAGCACAAGTTGGAGAATTTGAAATGGATGAGGTAATCCTAGACTTAGGATTAGAGGTAAATGTTCTAACTATGTAGACATGGGAACAGATGGGTAGCCCTAAGTTAGTTAGATCACCTATCCATTTGAGATTAGCTAATCAACAGAGGGTGTCACCACTGGGTCAACTACTGCAGGTGCCAGTTGACATTGACAGAGTTCACAGATTTGCAAATTTTGAAGTTATAGAAATCATTGGCAATAGTAGACCATATCCAGCATTACTAGGCATTGATTTGGCAATCAATAACATCATCGTTATCGACCTAAAGAGAAGACAAATGACCTTTGAGGATGCGCAGATCTGGGTCATCGCACCATTGGATCCTCTTCAGGGTCCTAGATACATTGAACCTATCCGAGCAGAGGAAGAGGCACGTAACATGGAGAGTCTCTATCAGATGACTGTGAACCAGAGTGACTACATCAATCCAACTGCAGAAGGGAACATTAGTTGGTGATGTGACAGCTCATGCGCATCGGATTCTGATTTTGGTCTAGAAAACTGGCAGAATGGACTTTATGAAGTCTCAGTGCGTAGATGTGCGTTTATGACTAAGTCACTATGATGGATTGGCATAGAGACTAATGAGACCCCCTCATTTCATGGTCTAACAGATATCCAGGACTTTCTCCTGCAGTTTGAACAACAAGTTCCTCACGAGTAGAGGATCGTAGCTATGGACTTTGCAGTACGAGCCACACCTGCAAGATGGTGGTATTCACATAAAGAGAATATCACATCATGGGATGTTCTTAAGAGATTGATGGCGATCAGATTCTCTATTGACAGCGAGTATGTCCAGTAGAGGTACACAAGAGAAAGTGACCCCAGGTCACATATTCATAATTGTGAACAGAATTGGTCGAACATTCCCGAGGATGAATGGGTTCACCGATTCATTCACACTTTAGATCAAATTCCAAAGAATTGGTACACAGAGACTGAATTGCGCAAGGGAACGACCACATGGCCACTGATGATAGACAGCTTTCTATTCACGTTCACTTTTGAATTTGAGTATCCAAGTGTTGATCAAGCCCTAGATGCAATAAATATTAATATCTTTGAGGACTGTACCCTATCAGTATCAGCTCAACCTGAGTGGGCCATCCAGTTAGAAGATGCGCTCGAGTGTTATAACTTTGCATCAGAACCAGAGGAGGAGGATGAGGATCCTCACAACATCAACATACCAGAGTCAGAAGGCACTCATGATATTGATGGACCGAAACTAGAGACTCCAGCTATCACGGAGCCTATCAAGATTAAGAAGATCAACATTGGCACAGACATAGAACCAAAGTTTGCATCCATTGGAGACTATTGGAACGATGAAACAGTAGGACATATTGCAGACTTGCTACATGACTATAAGGACCTATTCCCCACCAAGTTCACAGAGATGAAGGGAATAGTTGGATGCTTGGGAGTAATGAGGATACCATTGAAAGAGGACGCTAGACCAGTTAAGCAGTGCCCATACAGATTAAATCCATGGTATAAAGATAAAGTTAAGGATGAGATCGATAAGATGCTAGTAGCAGGCATCATTGAACCAGTGGAATAAAGTGAATGGGTTAGTCCCATGGTCGTGCAAGAAAAGAAAACCAAAGGAGACATCAGTATCTATGTCGACTTACGTAAACTCAACAATGCATCGCTTCATGATCCATTTCCGACACCTTTCACTGATGAAGTGTTAGACAATGTGGGTGGACAGGAGGTCTACTCCTTCACTGATGGCTTTTTAGGCTATCACCAGATCAGAATCCATCCAAAATATTGATCTAAGACCACTTTTGTGACAGAATGGGGCTCATTCCAGTATACGGTAATGCCCTTTGGTCTTAAGAATGCACCAGCTATCTTTTCTAGAGTAGTAGTTGTTGTATTTAAAGAATACATCCATAAATTCTTAGAGGTTTATTTTGATGATTGGACTGTATTTGGATTAATCGACAAGCACATAGGAGATTTAAGACTGATGTTAGAGAAATGTAGGCAATACCATATTTCTCTAAACTTGAAAAAATGTATATTCTGTGTGCCATTTGGTATTTTGTTGGGTCATATTGTCAGTAGACAAGGCTTGATGGTAGATCCCGCAAAGATTGCCATCATTGTAAACCTTCCAGCACCCAACTCAGTCAAGCAATTGAGGACAGTACTTGGTCATACTGGGTACTATAGAAAATTTATAAAAGGTTATGCAAAGATCACAACACCTATCGAAAAGCTGTTAAAGAAAGATGTAAAATTCCTATGTAATGAGGAATGCCAGAAAAGTCTAGACACACTTAAAGAGAAGATGGTTACAGCACCCATCTTAGTATTCCCAGACTGGACCAAGCCATTTCATGTACATGTGGATGCATCTAGCATCGCACTGGGGATCATCTTAACCCAGCCAGGAGAAGGAGGTATCGATCACCCTATCGCATTGATCCGGTGGATTATTCCTCTTTAAAGATCCAATATGGTACATGGTTCAAATAAGCTGCGCAGATCGGAGATCGGAAGAGTTCTCTTTCCATAGATCGGACATCAGAACTCGAAAGTATTCTGGCATCCGCAACGGTAGAAGCTTTTCCTCTTCCGAAACGGTGGGTTTTTTCTGCTTCCGCAACATCGGAGGTTGGAAGCATTTCCACTTCTGCATCAGCAGAGTGATTTTCCTTCTGCAATGGTGGGAAATTAAAGACGTTCGAAAGCCAGAGTGATTTCTCTTCCGCAACGGCGCATATAGAAGGATCAGAAGCATAAAGGCTTCCGGCAGCCGCAACGGCGGAAGCAAAAAGGCTTCCAGCAGCCGCAACGGGGAAGCTCAGTGGACATTCAGAAGGATTGGAAGGTAGAGCAATTCAAGAGCCACAACGGTGGAGCTCACAAGACCTCTTCCCCATCCGCAAAGGCGGAAAACAAATGACTGAAGCTTCTGACTCGAAAACCAACAGCCGATGGAGATGGAGTTCGTTGGAAAAGAGGTTATTCTACACTAAGGGTTTCTCTTTCACAATACCTTTAGGTCACATGCAGCAATTAACCGTGAATTGGAAAATGTTTAGACAAGCTAAGGGACAAAGCATTCAAGATTATACTCATGAATTTAGAAAGAGGACTATTGCATTGAATTTTTCGTTAGATACACAGGAAACTCTTCTTAAGTACATTGGTGGCATGCATTCTTATTTGAAGCATACTTTGTTAATGTTTAATTGCAGTAATTTGGATGATGTATGTGTTCAAGCTACCCATTTAGAAGCTAGGGGTAAGCATGCTAATGATACTTTTGTGAAGAAGTCATTTAAATTTGACAGCAAATCAAAAGGTAAAGATAAGGGGAAAAAGAAGATGGCTACTGTTAAGAAAGAGGGTGAAAAGCCTATGTGTTCGCATTGTCAGAAAGGACATGATGTCTCCAAGTGTTGGAAACTTCATCTGGAGTTAAAGCCAAAGAAGTATGGAGGAAAAAAAGACAAAGGAAAAGCAAAAGCTACTGTAGCAGTTGTTCAAGACTTGGGATCCGACTCAGATGATGAAACAAAGGTTACAGCTGTCGGAATCCAAGGTAAGGATAAAAGTATCTCACTTCCCATTGATGCACAATCCAGTTCTAGTGCAAGTACAAGTCTGCCATCTACTTCTAAGCAAAATGATAAAGATAGAAGTGCACTGTTTCATGTTCGTGTCATTGCAAATCATACAAATATTGATACATTGTTTGATAGTGGTTCACAATTAAATCTAATATTAGAATAAGTGGTTAAGAAATTGCATTTAGTTACTGTGCCTCATGAAAAGCCCTATCCTCTAGGTTGGGTTACTAATGATACATGATTGCAAGTTACAAGGAAATGTGTATTAAAATTTGCAATTACTGAAAAGTTTAGGGATGAGGTATAATTGGATGTAGTACCACTTGACATTTGTGGAATTGTACTTGGGAGTCCATATTTGTATGACCGGAAAGCAGTCTTTATAGAGAGCAGAATAAGTATCATCTTTTTAAAGAAGGTATGGAATATATTGTACGAGCACATAAGATAAAAACCAATCTAGCAATAGTCTCTACAGGACAAATAAAGAGGCTGGTAAATTCTAGTAAGAACTTTGTGTTGATGATGGTTAAGATGAAAAATGATGAAGTCTCTAAATATTTTGAAGAATGTGACCCTCAGCATAAATCTAAACTGATTGACATCATTTCTGAGTATGATGATTTGTTTCAAGATCCGAAGGGGTTACCACCGAAGAGAGAGAGATTCAGCATGAGATACATTTGCAGCAGGATGTGCCACTCCCAAACATAGCCATGTACCGGTAATGCAGAACGAGAAAATCAAGAAGCAGGTTCAGGAGCTAATTGAGAAAGGGGTCATCCAGCCCAGCACTTCTCCTTGTGGCTCTCCCATCATCTTGGTTCCGAAGAAGGATGGGTCGTGGAGGATGTGTATCGACTACAGGGCCCTTAACAAAATCACCATTAAAAATAGGTATCCTCTTCCTCGTATTGATGATTTGCTTGATCAGTTGAAACATGCAACTTACTTTACAAAATTGGATCTGCGTAGTGGGTATCATCAAATCCATGTCACTAAGCATGATGCTTGGAAAACATCTTTTAAGATGAAATAGGGTTTGTATGAATGGCTTGTGATGCCTTTTGGGCTCTGTAACGCACCTGCTACTTTTATGCGGGTCATGAATGATATCTTTCGTTCATTCATTGATGATTTTGTAATTGTGTATCTAGATGATATCCTTGTGTTTAGAAACACTTGGGAAGAGCATGTTGTACATGTGAAGAAAATTTTAGATGTACTGAGAAAGGAAAAGCTTTATGTAAAAATGTCTAAGTGTGAATTTGCTAAAACTGCTTTAGTATATCTAGGCCATTTCATTGGTGGAGGCCACCTGCGAGTGGACCCAGCCAAGGTTGCTGTCATTGTAAACTAGCCACGGCCTAACACCGTTACTGAAATCAGAAGTTTTATGGGTGCGCACCCATATTGGAGGAAATTCATTTTTGGGTTTTCTTCCATTGCTGCTCCTTTACATGCGTTGACAAGCATTAAAGAAATTTTCCAGTGGGGAGGCAAGCATCAGAGAGCCTTCGACACTTTGAAGGAAAATATTAGCACAGCACCAGTTCTGACATTGCTAGATTTGCAGCAGCCATTTGAGATCGAAACTGATGCCAGGGGGTTTTCCATGGGAGCAGTTTTGATGCAAGGGAGAAAGCCAGTCTGTTACCATTCAGAAACATTCTCTACTATATTAAGTAACTATCTGACCTATGACAAAGAATTCTATGCTTTAGTACAGAGTGTAAAGAAGTGGAAACATTATATCATGGGAAAAGAGACAGTCATACATACTGATCATCAGCCACTTCAATATTTACAATCTCAGACTAAAATACAACAGAGTAGGCATTTAAGATGGATGGGGTTCTTACAACAGTTTCATCTCGTAATCAAATACAAAAAGGGAATTCATAATAAAGTAGTAGACATGTTATCAAGGCCACCTATGAATGCTTCAATCATTCTTCAGAACAGTTCATTAACACATGAAAGTTATATTGAACAGTATGCAGAAGATAAATATTTTAAGAAAGTATATGCATCACTAATACATGGTAAACATGAAGAGAACTATTTTGTGCATAAATAGCTCTTGTATCATCTCGGTAAACTCTATATTCCAGAGAAAGAAAGAGCACATGTGATCCGAGAGGCACATAGTTCATTGATTGCAGGACATTTTGGTGTAAGCAAAACATTGTCTGTATTGCAGAATCATTGTTATTGGCCTCAAATGCAAGAAAATGTAGCTAAATATATAAGAGGTTGTGTTATGTGTGCAACAAGTAAGCCTAGCAATAGGAAATTGGGTTTGTACACTCCTCTTCCAGTTTCTCCTCATCCTTGGGAAAGCATTTCTATGGACTTTGTAGGAGGACTACCTATGTCTAAAAAAGGGCATGATTACCTATATGTTGTTGTGGATAGGTTCAGCAAAATGTGTATCTTAATACCATGTAACAAGCAGATCACTGCTGAACAAACAGCTCTTTTATTCTTTCAAAATGTTTGGGTACATTTTGGGCTTCCCACGTCTATTGTATCTGATCGGGATTCCTGGTTCTTGGGAAAATTCTGATCAACTTTATGGGAGCTTATGGACACTAAACTGAAGAAAAGTACAGCTTTTCATCCACAGACCGATGGGAAAACAGAGGTAGTGGACAAAACAGTGGTTCAGCTGCTCATAGGATATTGTAGTAAACATCCTAAACTTTGGGATGAGCAGTTGCAGTATATACAACATGCTTACAATCATGCAATTCATTCTTCCATGCAAAAATCTCCTTTTGAAACTTGTTTTGGTTATCTGCCAAAAACACCGATGGAATTCTCTTTTGAAAAAGATGCAGTGGATGGACATCATGATGCAGGTAAAGCTTTAAAGTTCATTCAGAGAATCCAAGTAGTACAGCAGGCAGTTCAAGAACAATTGGAGAAGAGCCAGGTGAAGTACAAGGCCAGGCATGATAAGCATCGAATTGATCATCAATTTCAGGTAGGTGACAGAGTTTGGTTACACATCACCAAATAAAGGATGAAAGGTGAAGGTAAAAAGCTTAAACCTATCAGGTATGGTCCTTTTGAGATCTTGGAAAAGATCGGTACTAATGCTTTTCGCTTGAATTTACCTCCATACATGCAAATTTATTCAGTTGTCAATGTTGAGAATCTTAAATTGTATGAGCCTCCTATGATCATGGATGAGGAAATTAACATACAGATTCCTTCAATAGATGATTTGGCACCTGAATATATGAGAGAGTTGCAGGATGATGTTATTCTTGACAGAAATGTAAGAACTTCATGAAGGGGGAATGCTAAGTACCTTCGAGTGGGGATGAAAGGAATGCATCCTAGCAAAGAAAGATGGATGGAGATTGGTAAAGTGAGGGAACTTTACCCTCACTTGCAGAATAATTCAGGATTTTGGTGGTCCAAAAGCTCTCAAATGGGGAGGATTGATCTGGCGGATTATTCCTCTTTAAATATCCAATATGGTACATGGTTCAAAGAAGCCACGCAGATCGGAGATCAGAAGAGTTCTCTTTCCACAGATCGGACGTCGGAAGCTTTTCCCTTCCACAATGTTGGAACTTGAAAGTCTTTTGGCATCCACAGAAGTGGAAGCTTTTCCCCTTTCGAAACGGAAGGGCTTTTCTCCTTCCACAACATCAAAGGTCGGAAGCATTTTTGCTTCCGCAATAGCGCAGTGATTTTCCTTCCGCAATGGTGGGAACTTAAAGACATTCGGAAGCTGGAGTGATTTCTCTTCTGCAACGGCGTAGATAGAAGGATCGGAAGCATAAAGGCTTCCAGCAACCGCTATGGCGGAAGCAAAAAGGCTTCTGGCAGCCGCAATGGAGAAGATCAGTAGACATTCAGATGGATTGAAAGGCAGAGCAATTCGAGAGCTGCAACGACGGAGCTCACAAGACCTCTTCCCCGTCCGCAACTGCGGAAAACAAATGACTGAAGCTTCCGACTCGGAAACCAACAGCCGATGGAGATGGATTTCGTCGGAGCCATTGCTTGTCCTCTTCCACAATGGTAGAACCTCAGATGACTAAACCTTCCGATTCCAGTGCTCAGCAATGCATTCGCGCGGGACATTTCAGAACGGTTTTTGCAGAATCTTGATACTGTATGCTGGTAACGTCGATAGGGAGATGAACGGTCTGGGCATTTGGTAGAAGGAGGTGAACAGTCACGTTCTTGAGCGTTTTTCCCATTGTAACGGCAAAGAAGAGTATAAAGGAGAGTTCGTGAAGAAGCACAGACAATCGGGTTTTTCTAAGTTATAGAAGCTGGGCAAGTTGGCAGAAAAGAAAAGGATCCACATGCTGTTGAAGTCGACCATCCCTAGTTGTTACTTGGCTTCTTTGCCTGTTGAAGTCCAGTTTGTAACTTTCATAGAGGAGGCCTTAAAGACTTTGCTGTTGATACCTAGTTCTGTGATTGTCAAGAGTCAATCTGTCTTCTCTGTTCTATTTGGCTTCTCTTTGCTTCGAAATCCAATTTGTATTATTCCAGAGAAGAGGTCTTGGAGACTTTTGCCCATACTGCTGAACTGATTTGCAGAGTCCAGAATCATTTGTACCATTTTTAAAAGAATTAATTGGATCGGTTCCCATTGGAGAGGGACCCGAAGATGTATCCCAGTGGAGGGGGTGAACTCCGTTATCAATTTCTGTTGGTGACTCTGGTTTTGTGTTTTCTGTTTGACATCTGTTTATCAGTCTTGTTTTTCATTCCTGCTCTAAGCATTTAATTTTTGTTAATGCTGTTCCATTAATTAACCTGTTACACGCATTCTTTTACAACAAACTTTTAAAGCACTAATTTGAGATCCTACGGATCACACATACTCAAGAAGAAAACTATCCACTACAGAAAAGAACTACACCACTACGGAAAGAGAAGGATTAGCCATGGTGTATGCTCTACAGAAATTCAGGCACTACCTGCTAGGTGCCTCATTGAAGATGTTCACTGACCACTCTGCTTTGAAGTACTTGGTCAATAAGCCAATGTTAGGGGGATGAATATGCAGATGGTTACTCCTATTTTAGGAGTATGATTTTGAAGTTATTGTCAAACCAGGGAAATTAAATGCCGGACTAGATCATCTGTCAAGGATAGACTCAGGAGAAGAGCCAAGTAACCTAGAGGACAACTTGCCCGATGCGCAGTTGTTTTCTATTCATATTGCAGATGAGTACTATGCTGATATTATTCACTTTCTCACTACAAGATGGGCACCTGTTGAGTTTACTAAGCATCAAAAGAAGCAGTTGGTTTTCAAAGCAGCAGACTTCACCTTGATCATAGGACAGCTATACAAGTTAGGTCTATATGAAGTCCTGCGTAGATGCGTCATGCCGCATGAGAAAGAGGCCATTATCAGAGAAGCACATTCCGGTACCGCAGGAGGTCATTTCGCAGGAAAGCTGACTGCACAGAAAATCCTGACCACATGATTATGGTGGCCTACTTTGCATAAGGATACTAAGGAATTTTGTAGATGCTGTGATATCTACCAAAGGGTTGGAAAACCTTCGCGGAGAGATGAAATGCCACTGCGACCATAGGTTACGCTGCGGGCATTTGACAGGTGGGCTATAGACTTTGTGGGTCCTATCAACCCACAAGGAAAACGAACTGGTGCGAGATACATCATCACAGGAACAGAATACCTCACCAGATGGGTGGAGGCTAAAGCAGTAAGGAATTGTGATGCTGCTACAGCTACACAGTTCCTCTTTGAGAACATCATCAGTAGCTTTGGATGTCCAGTAATTTTGATGAGCGATCAAGGCACCCATTTCTTGAACCACACTATTGAGGCCTTGATAGAGGAATTCCAGATACAGCACCATAAGAGCACTCCCTACCACCCGCAAGCTAATGGTACAGTGGAGGCCTTTAACAAGATTCTAGAAAACACTCTTACTAAGATCTGCAACAGCCAAAGAAACGATTGGGACCTCAGGGTTAATGTTGTGTTATCGGCTTACAGGACGACATGCAAGAAACTCACAGGACATACACATTTTAGCTTGGTGTATGGACAAGAGGCTGTTATGCCTATGGAGTATATTATGCCCAATCTAAGAATTGCTCAGATCACCAGGATGATAGACACAGATACGACAAATGAAAGGCTAGTGCAGCTGCTTGCCTTAGAGGAAGACAGGTTCATCGCAGGATTCCATCAGAAAGTGCAGAAGTCATGAGAGAAAGATTGGCATGACAGGCATGTCAAGAACAAGATTTTTCAGATAGGAGACCTAGTCCTCCTCTACGACAGTAAGTTTTTGAAGTTTCCAGGAAAATTCAAGATGCATTGGTTGGGGCCATATCAGATATAGCAAGTTATAGAGGGAGGTGTCGTTCAGCTCAGTAAACTGAACGGGGAGGTTCTTCCCACTTTCATTAATGGTAGTAGGCTTAAGATTTACAATGCTAGCCACTCCATATCCCAGCCTTAACTCAGATAGTTATGAAAGTGCAGATGTCCAGTGTAGTTGAAAGGAGGCATCGCACCGGTAGTTAGTCTACACCTAAAAAAAAGAACTGTTAAGTTTGTTTTGTGCAGGTGATGCGGTGTGACATCGCGGTAAGGCGATGATTCCCCATGCCACGTATCCAGTTTTGAAAAAGGACAGAAGGCCAGTCAAATCATCTTCTGACAGGCAGTTAATGAAGAAATGACTGGTATACCTTACTATAGATTTGGCAACAGCATAATAAATTTTCCAGATATAGTAAATCTTCGACGAGACCAGTGCCTGCACACAGGTTTCGAGGGAAATTTGATCGGATTTCAGCATTTAATAAGGATTGAAATGATGGGTGTGGTCTCGTCCATACAATTAATACCACCGACGGGTTCAACCTAGATGACCGTTGCGTCCGGGATTATGGCCTTCAGCATAAAAGCAGAGATCATTCATTCAGGATGGTTACTTTTGCAAGCTCTGAGAGCTATAGAGTAAGTTGTTAAGTTTTCCCTGTGCAGAGCTAATTAAGTCACAGAGTGCTGTGATTTTCCTATTTCACAGCCATTTCCAATCCAGATTATTGCACCGAGTGGGTTCTATCCGAGCAAGAACCTTTAGAAGACATTGTGAGACGATTCGAGCGTGGAGGCCTTGTGTCCGCTATGGCGACACCACCCAAGAGTATGAAACCAAGTTCATCATAGGTTAGACAGCTACCAAGGATGAGGAGCCAATCTTAGATAATAGAAGAATCCAGTCCAGAGCTGAAGGAAGAAGTTCATAGCACACTAGACTACATTGTTCCACGAGTTGACAGCGCACCAAAGGTAAACATTCCCAAGAGCAGTAAGTTTCCTGTTCTTATACCACCAATTGATTCTCGAGTAAAGGAAGATGGAGATCTATTAGGATATGCCTCCGTTGTTAAATTTGTAGATTATAACCTTAGAGATAGTAAGACATATCCTTAGTTCCAGCCAGATCATTATCTAACGATTCAGAAGAACCCAAGGACAGGTGCAGATGAATATGTTCCTATGGAACATGTCCAGATTCTTGAGCACTCAGGATTGCTCAATTTGTTGAGAATACCACATTTTGGATGAGGTGCAGAGGTTAATGCTGTGGTGCGCATCCTACTCTCTTGTGTACATGAAGGTTACCTCTGGGTAGGTAACAAGGTCGACTTGAACGTCGACCTAATACACCGCATCACTGGGCTGTCCAAGACTGGTAAGGACCGTAAGACACATATAACAGGAAAGACCAAGGATTCCAAGCTACCACCAGCCCTAATTACCAAGTATAAGCTATAGAGAGGAGGATGGGCTTATGATATCGCCAGCTTAACTGACGATACACTCATATTTACAGCCAGTCTACTTGCAGGCAGACTGTTAACCAAGGTTCACCCAAAGGAAGTCACAGGATCAGTAATTCACCTTTCCATACAAGTTGCAGAAGGTGAACAGTTCAATTGGTGTTTATTTTTGTTAAATATTTTTCAGCAAGATTGTTTGATAGCCCAGGATGAAGCAAACCACCCCTTCCATTTCTCGTAGTTGCTTATACTATGTGCATTCATCGGGTGGAAGGAACCGCCCCATACTCAGTTTCGATAGCTAGCAAGTGGTGAGCCCAGAGGCACGCGCTATACCAACTTATGGGAGACCAGAAGCCCAGCCAAGAAAAAGAACAATACGATAGTATTTTATGAGTACTATAAAATGTTGAAGAGAATCATCCAAGAAACACCATGGATCAGCATGGAGACTGTGGACATATATGATAACCAGCTTGATTTTATGGCAGACCACCATAGAATCTACCTGAGGCCAAAGAGGTCTAAAAGGGATGATTGGGCTAATGGTTGGTTCAGGATGATAGCACAGGATGTTGCAGATGTCATCAAGGAATTTGATGATGAGTGGAAATAAGCATTAGAGGATACAACAGCACCACCATCAGGTACCGCACAGACAAACCCATCGGACAAAGGCAAAGACAAAGTGGGGTCCCAGACGCAAGATACAGCAGAAGTGCCACTACTAGGAGAAAAGAGGAAAGATCCACAGCAAGTGCCACCAGAGGCATAGACGATAAAGGATGGAGAAGAAGGGACACCAGAGGTACAAAAGAGGAAAAAGGAGAAAGCCACAAAACTACCTTTGAAGACTGCATTGACAGATGATGACTATGAACAAATTGCAGCAAGACTAAAGGATGAAATGGACGGCACATTTTAGGCGATGCAAGAATCGTAGGGCAAGCTACAGGGGGCGATAGATCAGCAGCTTGTGGAGTTAAAAACATTAACCGAGAAGACTGCCACGATCCACACTCAGTTAATCAAGACACCCACAGGAGAAAGTTCAAAACAGTCGATTTCCTGCGAGGAAATCTTGGCAAAAGATCGCATCAATACAGTCTTAATACCACCAGGGAGCATCTGATTCCCTGCTTCAATGATGGACGTACAAATGCAGATTAGGAAACCTGTTGAGGTTAACCTTGCAGAGTTTCACGTTGATCAGTTACAGATGATCCAGCAGCAGCTAAGTGCGAAGCTTAGAGATAGAGAGCTCGCGACTTATAAACAAAACACACAGCTGAAACAAAAGAATGCAGCACTCACCGCAAGTTTTCAGATAAAGGTGGAGGAGTTAAGAACATATGAAGAAAGAGAACAGGATCTCAATCAGGTCCTATAGAGCATCGCATTGGACTTACCCCAATGTAACATTGAGTTTGCCTTGCCTATCACGCAGAAGGTAAGAAGAGTTGCAGACAGAGCAAAGGCTCTGGAAGAAACAGTAACCAAGATGGAAGAAGACCACAAAGCATAGATTGTTGAGCTTGAGGCTCGAGCACTGGGCACCCCCCAGGCAGACAAGGAAGTGAGAGTAGAGTCCTTTAGACTCATTTTCACACAGATGAAATCGCGCATAGATGATGCATAGTCATTGCTAGCTGATGCGACGAACACATGGTCGGAGTTATATGAGCATCCCAAGAGAGTAGAACTCCAACAAAGAATTCAACAGATAGAGAATGCCACAGCAGCAATGAAGGAAGAAATCAAGAGTTTAGGAGCTCTTGTGAAGATGAGAAAGATGATAGAGAGGAACCACTTGCAACAGGAAGCACAGTGGTTTAGAGCAAAGGAGATACAAATCAATAATCTGCTTCAACCATATCAGGAACAAATCACAGAGCTAGTCGAGGTGGTTGAGCAGAAGGTTAAATAGTTCACGACAAGCAGAGGTGAAATTGATGCAACAGAAGACTCCAGCATTAGTCAAGCTACACTTGAAGCGGCACAAGAGTGTGTCGAAGCTATGTAGAATTAAGTCGCAGGACTTCAGGACAAATTTAAACGGAATTTGCAGGAAGCCAAGGAGAAGCTACAGCAGGAGAAGCCCGATGTTAGTGGCTCGAGGACGAGCCACAAGTAAGTGTTAGGGGACTGTTGGAGTAGGGTCCCACAACTACAGTAGAAGCTACCATTTTGGAGGATACATAGTTTTGGCGAAGATATAAGAGATAAGGTAAAGCTACGATGCCATAGCATGTTTCTAGCTACAGATCAGAGTTAGAAACTGTGACTATCAGGACAGAGAAGTCAAAGAAGATGACAGTACTTGAGTGACCGAGAAGAGAGAGTTCACCCACAGCATTCAAGGCAGCGGCAAAAGACAAGAGGGCTCAGCTACCCTCATAAAGGAAAAAGGGAAACGAGGCCAAGGTATTGAAGACGAAGGACAGAGCAGGGAAGCGGTGCCCGGTACTAATGCTTTTCGCTTGAATTTACCTCCATACATGAAAATTTATTCAGTTGTCAATGTTGAGAATCTTAAATTGTATGAGCCTCCTATGATCATGGATGAGGAAATTAACATACAGATTCCATCAATAGATGATTTGGCACCCGAATATATGAGAGAGTTGCAGGATGATGTTATTCTTGATAGAAATGTAAGAACTTAATGAAGGGGGAATGCTGAGTACCTTCGAGTGGGGCTGAAAGGAATGCATCCTAGCAAAGCAAGATGGATGGATATTGGTAAAGTGAGGGAACTTTACCCTCACTAGTAGAATAATTCAGGCTTTTGGTGGTCCAAAATCTCTCCAATGGGGAGGATTGATCTGGCGGATTATTCCTCTTTAAATATCCAATATGGTACATGGTTCAAAGAAGCCACGCAGATCGTAGATCGGAAGAGTTCTCTTTCCACAGATCGGACGTCGGAAGATTTTCCCTTCCGCAATGTTGGAACTTGAAAGTCTTTCAGCATCCACAACGGTGGAAGATTTTCCCCTTCCGAAATGGAAGGGATTTTCTCCTTCCACAACATCAAAGGTCGGAAGCATTTTCACTTCCGCAACGGCGGAGTGATTTTCCTTCCGCAATGGTGGGAACTTAAAGACACTCGGAAGCTGGAGTGATTTCTCTTCTGCAATGGCGTAGATAGAAGGATCGGAAGCATAAAGGCTTCCAGCAGTTGCAATGGCGGAAGCAAAAAGGCTTCCGGCAGCCGCAACGGGGAAGCTCAGTAGACATTCAGACGGATCGGAAGGCAGATAAATTCGAGAGCTGCAACGACGGAGCTCACAAGACCTCTTCCCCGTGTGCAACTATGGAAAAAAAATGACTGAAGCTTCCGACTCAGAAACCAACAGCAGATGGAGATGGAGTTCATCGGAGCCATTGCTTGTCCTCTTCCGCAACGGTAGAAGCTCAGATGACTAAACCTTCCGATTCCAGTCCTCAGCAATGCATTCGTGCGGGACATTTCAGAACAGTTTTTGCAGAATCTTGATACCATATGCTGGTAACGTCGATAGGGAGATGAACGGTCTGGGAATTTGGTAGAAGGAGGTGAAAAGTCACGTTCTTGAGCATTTTTCCCAGTGTAACGGCAAAGAAGAGTATAAAGGAGAGTTCGTAAAGAAGCACAGACAATCGGGTTTTTCTAAGTTATAGAAGCTGGGCAAGTTGGCAGAAAAGAAAAGGATCCACATGCTGTTGAAGTCGACCATCCCTAGTTGTT